>CM044005.1:35755521-36158021 GCA_024085815.1 Flaveria linearis | reverse complement strand
AAAACACAGCGGGAAGCCATAATACATACACTTACATTAGGGCATGTCTTGTTTGAATTTAAAATTAAAGTTATATTACATTTAATTACTGCGAAATTACAATTAACTTACACCAGGAAATATTATCTTCTAGATTAATTACACTTAGTTAATGCTTCCGCTAGGGTTAACACATACTACTACGGTAGGAAACTATGCTTTACATCACATTACATCATATTACAATATGCTTTACAATTTACTACTATGAAAAAGTAGGAGGCACATACACTTGTGTGTTAAAATTCATAATAATAACAGATATGAGTTAACATTATAATAACGTATGATTAACAATAAGCAACATTAAAGCTAATAGTAAAGTTATAAACATTCATAATAAATAGAAAATAAATCACCTCCGACTACTGATAATTACATACACTTACATCAGGGCATGTCTTGAATTTAAAATTAAAGTTACATTACATTTAATTACTGTGAAATTACAGTTAACTTACACCTAGGCATGTTATCTTCTAGATTAATTACACTTAGTTAATGCTCCCGCTAAGGTTAACACATACTACTACGGTGGGAAACTATGTTTTACATCATATTACATCAGATTACAATGTGTTTTACAATTTACTACTTTGAAAAAGTAGGAGGCACACACTCTTGTGTGTTAAAATTCATAATAATAACAGATATGAATTAACATTATAAAAGCATATGATTAATAGTAAGAAACATTAAAGCTAATAGTAAACTTATAAACATTCACAAAAAGTAGAAAATAAATCATATCCGACTACTGATAATTACATACACTTACATCGGGGCATGTCATGTTTGAATTTAAAATTAAAGTTATATTACATTTAATTACTATGAAATTACAGTTAACTTACACCTAGGCATGTTATCTTCTAGATTAATTACACTTAGTTAATGCTCCCGCTAGGGTTAACATATACTACTGAGGTGGGAAACTATGTTTTACATCACATTACATCATATTACATTATGCTTTACAATTTACTACTATGAAAAAGTAGAAGACACACACTTGTGTGTTAAATGCCATAATAATAATAGATATGCATTAATATTATAATAGTATATGATTAACAGTAAGAAACATTAAAACTAAATAGTAAACATATAAACATTAACAAAAAGTAGAAAATAAATCACATCCGACTACTAATAATTACATACACTTACATCAGGTCATGTCATGTTTGAATTTAAAATTAAAGTTACATTACATTTAATTACTATGAAATTACTGTTAACTTACACCGGAGCATATTATCTTCTAGATTAATTACACATAGTTAATGCTCCTGCTAGGGTTAACACATGATACTACGGTGGGAAAGTTAAAAATTACATTTACATTACACTTACTTATAGTAAAATTAAAATTACTTACTACATTTGAGTAAAAAAAAATAAATGAAATACATCATATGCAGGGGTCGAATTAAAAACATTGAACTTAAATATGACCCCAAAAAAGATTTAACGTTACAAAATTCACATCGGTTTATACTTATGATATACTTTTTACACCACATTACATCATATTCAATGTACAGCTTTTAATTACTATAAACATGTTACGATTCAAATCGGTTTACACTTATTACCTATGTTTTACATCACATTACATCATATTACAATGTGCTACACTTATTTACTACAAATCTATTACGCTTAGTTAGTAAATCAGATTACAATGAAACGTGTGATGAGTAATGATACCACTCGTATCTCTTAAACCCTCCCACACGTACAACAAACCCATATGACTTTGCATAGCGTTGCTACATGTTCAACATCTGCTCCCAAGAAGTAAAAATAGCACCAACGTACGGCTTCTGATCAATGGAACCCAATACTTACTGCCATTTGGGGTTTGAATATCTTACTACAGTGACTTCCTGTGACGGAACCCCATTTGTTACATAACAGTGTTCGATGAGTAGTGGTGCCATTCCATATCTTAAACCCTCCAACACGTACAATAAAACCTGATAACTCGGCGTAACGTTGGTACATGTTCATGACCTGTTCCCATGAACTAAAAATAGCACCAACGTAGGGCTTCTCATCAACAGAAGGGACCTAAAACTTAGTACCATTTGGAATCTGGAATATCTTACTACAATGATTTCCTGAACACAAAAAAATTTGGACAAAATATGTTACTAAAAAAGACTACCCTCAAAAACACAGTTGTGTTGTTACATGATATTACATGTTGTTACATTGCGAAAAAACCAAGAAATCTATCCAACCCCACCCCGCAGCACATGTGTTACACATTGTTACATTCCTTACAAATGCTTACACTAACTCCTCCTTAAAAACCACGGCTTCTTGTTACGTGTTACAACGTCATAAAAACCCAAAAACCAACTGTCCCCCCAAAAAAACATGTGTTACATATTCTTACACATGATTACATCGACTCATCATTAAAAACAAAAATTCTATTTAGTTCATTATTACACCGTGTGTATATGCTTACACACTGTTACGTATTGGTAGAAATTTTTTTTATTACACATGACTGAAAAAACAAAAAAAAATTGTTGTTAGATGTTAGATGTTATGACAAAAAAAGGAATGTAACAATTTGTCAGATCAACTATCCATTATTACACAGTGTTATTATGGTTACCCATTAGTTACATATTATTATTGGGTTACTTACACATAATTACTATGAATCACTAAAAAATGTAACAATTTACACAGTGTTACTTACAAAGTTTTAAATCCATTATTACACAGTGTTACTATGGTTACACATTTTGTTACATACTTCTCTTGTGTTACTTACAAATAATTACAAATGAGTCACTAAAAAAATATAACATGTAACATGTTACTTACAAATATTACTACCAAAAAAAATCCAGCTTACGCTTATAACGGATCTTACATAGAATTACAAATGACTCATCCTTAAAAAACAAATTTCCTTTATAATCCAATATTACACCGTCTTAATAGGCTTACACAATGTTACATATTACTACCAACAAAATTCAGCTTACACATTACTGAAAAAAAATGTTAATACATCTTACATGATACTACACACAAACACCGAGTGGGTCCCAAAAAGGGAATGTACCAATTTTGTTAAATCCATTATTACTTACACTGGGTGTTACATTTATTAATGATGTGTAAACCACATTTGGTTACATTTATTAAAATTTGTTACACATTTAATACAAATGATTATGAGTTTGGCCCCCTAAAAACAAAAAAAAAATAAATAAATAAATAAAAAGTAAACCTATTACACATTTAATACAAATGATTAATGTGGTTGCAAATTCTGTAACCAGAAACAAAATAAGAAAAAAACATTATCCAGAAAAACACATAAAAAGCAGTACCATAAAGAAAAAATTTAACCAGACCAAAAACAACAAAAAAAACACACAAACTAACCACGACGATCATAACCGATGTATCGGAGAGGAGAGATTGACAAAACCGGTCAGGTGGAGGAGGATCAGTTGCACGAGATTCTTCATCATGAACGGGTTCATGTTGATCCGAAGGTTCAAGTGGCGTAGGGTCAGTTGCAGGTTGGTGATGGCGGGGCCGGGGTGACTACAGGTGGATCCACTAAAACTTTGACTGGATGCGATGGTTATGAAGTGGGTGGAGGGGTAACTTCACCGCCACCCATGAAGGAAGTTACCGGTAGTTAATGGAAGAAAAATGTTGAAGAAAAATGTTGAAGAAATGTAGGGTGGATGGAAATTATAATGGAGGAAGATCAAATCTATGGTTATGAGAAAAGTTGGTGGAAATAGTACAAAGGTTAAGGAGCTCGAGATATGCAAAAAGTATGGAGTTGATGGGTTGGTGAAAAAGAGTTGATAAAGTACAAAAAAGTACTGACATAAAAGCAATACATGAAAATGGTGGTTGTGGGCAAATGACAAAAATACCCCTCAAAGTAGTCTTCCATGTTGCTGATGTGTCACATTCTTATTAGATGTATAGGGTTAAAGGGTTCTCACATTAATTGAGGGTTAACTCTTGAACCCAATCCTATCTATATATATGTATATATATGTATCTATATGTATATATATGTGTATATATATGTATATATATGTATATATGTGTATATATGTATATATATGTGTGTATATATGTATATATATGTATATATATGTGTATATATATATGTATATATATATATATGTATTATATATGTATATATATATGTGATATATATGTATATATATGTATATATATGTGTGTATATATATGTATATATATGTATATATATCTATATATATATATGTATATATATATATGTATATATATGTATACATATATATATATATGTATATATATATGTGTGTGTGTGTGTGTATATATATATATATGTGCAGGATCGAATATGGGTGGTTTTTCTCTCAACTCACTGTGAACAACACTCAGCAAGTAGTCTATGAAGAGTTGATCACAATATAACAAGTAACAAGCAGTAAGAAAATTAACACAGCAAGTAAATTTTCAAGGTACTTTTATATATTGCTTCTCAACTCAAAGGATTACAAGACTCTTGGACTCAAATCGCTTACATAAAGAGTTACAGGGAGAAGATATATATAATACTACCTACAGCCGGATATACTTTGATACCAGCTGGACACCTCTAACCTTACATCTATACTACAAGACTCTAGGTGAGGTCTTTCAGACATTTTGCCCGAGAGTTGGTAGTCAGGACATGTCCCTGACTTACCTTTGTCACCAACTAAAGTTGGTAACATGTACTATCATAAAAAGGTGAACAGTAGAATAAAGTATGGTCAACAACATGGCTCTTTAGGAAGATGCCATGCTGTATCAGAGGTCTACAGCGGACTGTCAGGGACCATACTTTTATCTGCTGGTCATAGCAATGTCTTTCGAAGGATAAAGTACTTCGGAAGAATAACTTCTTCCGAAGGCACTTATACTTCGGAAGACTGCTTCTTCCGAGGCTTGGAGTTTTCTTTGTCTTCGGAAGCAGACTTTGTCTTCGGAAGCTTAGACTTTGTCTTCAGCTCTTTCATCAGACTTTGTCTTCGGAAGCTCAGACTTTGTCTTCAGCTCTTTCATCAGACTTTGTCTTCGGAAGCTCAGACTTTGTCTTCAGTTCTTTCATCAGACTTTGTCTTCGGAAGCTTTCAGACATTGTCTTCGGAAGATAGTCTTCAGCTGTTGGCTTCAGCTGTTGTCTTCAGCAGTTGACTTCAGCTTTTGCCTTCAGTAGATATCTTCAGCTGTTGTCTTCAGCAGTTGACTTCAGCTTTTGCCTTCAGTAGATATATTCAGCTGTTGGCTTCAGCTGTTGTCTTCAGCAGTTGACTTCAGCTTTTGCCTTCAGTAGATATCTTCAGCTGTTCTTCAGACTTTCGGAAGATCTCTTGCTCAGCTTCGGAAGCCTTTGAATGTAGTATCAAAATGACTATGTGAAGTAGTTTTGGTTGCACCAGCCTTATCATGATCCAACAAACTCCCCCTAGGTTGATGCTACCAAAACTTCACTTCTCTCTTCTTCTCAAAGCTCTCAGCACCAAGGAAAGTAAGTGTTTATCAGTGTCTTCATTCTTTCCTGCTGTGGTGCTGAGAATCTTGTACAGATCCTTGGTGGACAGAACCTCTACTCTGTCACCTTGGATTATGTGTACCCTCTGTTGTGGCCCTCTGAAAAGAGTTAGTTGATGGGAAGTATAGTCATATTCCCATCGAACTATTGGTTCCAATTCAGGACCTTCCACCATCTGTAGAAAGGCTGTGCCTTTGGTGGTTGGTCTTTCCTTGTCTTCCACTTCTTTCAACTTCAACTCTTTTCAATCTTGGCTCTTCTACTTTGTTCAGCCAAGTAGAGACCACTGATATAGTTTCTGATGTGTGCAGCAGTCTCAGAGTTGGAGGGATTGGAGAATGGCTTCTCAGCAAGCTCAGCAAGATCAAATCTGCTGAGATGCAGTAGAGAAGTGGCATTAAGCCTGTTGGTTTCACCATTCTCCCTTTCCACAACAAAGTTGTGAGAAGGTTCATCGAACCTCCACTGGATTATTGCATTTCTAGGTCCAGGAGATTGACCAGAAATCCTGTCCTCTTTCCTGGTATCCAGTAGAGTCACCAGTCTCCTTCTTAGTCTCTTCTCCTCAGCATTGAGGATATCAGAGTTGTGACCAAGAAGTCTTGCAGCCTGGCCCAAGGTGTCTCTAGGCAACTCAAGAAATTGGCCTAGGGTGAGGGAGCTTGAAGAGTTATCAACATAGGTGATGTTGATAAGCTCTCCCTCACAGGAGATGCTGCTCAAAGTAGTGCAGTTGATGAGCCTCGTCTTGAACTCCTTTATTTCCTCAAATGAGAGATGTTGAGGAGGCTGAGGGGATGGTCTTCGTTTTTGTTGGGTAGGCTTAGGTTTAGTGGTTTTGGGTTGTGTCTTGGGTTTTAGGATGGGTAGTTTGGGTGGTTGAGGTGATATGGTAGGTTTGGGTAGAGTTGTGGGTTGAGGGGTGAAGGTTTCATCAGTGGGTTCTATTTTGATGGGAAAAGGGGTTGCTTCTGGTGTGGGTTGTGGCTGTGGTTGAGTGGCTGGGGTTGAAACCGTTCCCTGTACCCTCCTGTACATCTCCCTTCTCTTCTCCAGACGGATGTCAGCTTTGATTTCACTGACTATCCGTTGGAGTGTCCTTTCGGACATAGGTCCCACGTGCCTACCAGAGAAGCCATGAGCCCGGAGATAGTCTTTCATCCACGCTTTGTCATTTGACTTCTTGGCAGCAGTGACCCCCTTTTCTTCTTCCTTCCACTTCTTTTCCCTCATCTTCTCCCTAGCAGCTTTCTTCCTTTCCTTCTCCATTTGATCCTGCTCTTTGTTGTGGAGCAGCAGGATCATGTCATCATCATGAGGAGACAGTTCAGGATGACTGAAGCCTCTTGAGAGTAGGAACTTGATCCTATCCTCTCTCAGCTTCAGGGCTACCTTCCTTCGCTCTTCATCTTCTTTCTCCAAGGCCAACCTGGCTTCTTTTTCTTGTTGTAGCCTGGTTGACCTCTCCAAAGTCACCAACTCCTCTAGTGGTAGCGGGAGTATCTCCTCATTGGCAGCTCCTAGACTGATGAGCTGGTCAATGAGTGCTGTTCTTCTCTTCTGGTTGATTTCTTCCTGATTGGCTGCAACTGCCTTAGAACTAGCAGCTAGCAGCTTTTCAGTAGGAAACCTACCTTTCTTTTTGAGCTTCTCAACCCTCTCCTCCTCCTGAAGCTCTTCCACAGTCAATTTTCTTTTTCCTTTGTCTTTGGCGGTGCTTGACTGTGGTGGTTCTTGGATGGAGGGTTGTGATTGAGAGAGAAGTTCAGCTGGTGTTTGGGTTGGAGGAATGTCAGAAATGTCCTCCCTGCTCACCTCAGATGCTATTTCAGCAATAACATCTGTGATGGTCAGTTCCTCGGACATCTGAAATAAGCCTTCCGCAGCTTCTATTTCGGCTTCGGAAGATTTTTCTTGTTCTTCCGAGGCTTCCATGTAGGCTTCGGAAGCTTCAGCTTGAGCTTCGGAAGATGAGACTGCTGCATGTTCTGTCCCATCTGTTTCAGTTGCTGGGCCATCAGTCCCCATTTCCCCTTCGAAGCTAATCTCAGGTTCCATGTGGACCTTAGGTTGACCAACTTCTTCCACAGTGGTAGAAGGTGCAGTCAGTCTTTGAAGCTCCTCAGCCCCAAAGTATATGAGTGTGGTGTCGGGGCTGGGCTGTTCTAGGGATGATCTCAATACAAACTTTGTGAAAAGTCTGTAGAGATCTTGAAGCATCTTTGAGTCAATCTCTAGAAAGGATTGAGATGACTCAGGTAGTGTGATGAGTTGGGAAGAAACGAATTTGGTCTGTGGTTCCTCAGATGTTTGTCTCTGAACTTTCTCCCCTTTTGGTAGCATCATCTTGAGAGCTAGATGAGCTAGAAGAAGAAGTCATTGAGACCTGAATTGGTACATGCCTAACAGACCTCTCCGTCTGTTTCTCAGCTAGTTTAGCCTTGAGGTTGTTAATCTCAAGTTGCTGAGTGGCGTCCTTGATTCTAAGATCCTCACCTGTGATTCCAGGTTGGAGACCTTAGAAAGCAAGTACTGAAGTGTTAGTTGCATACTTCCCTCATCTTCATGAGAAGAATCACGGGGAGATGAGATAACATACCTAGTATGCTCACTCTCACCACCAGATGTGGCTTCTTGGCACCCTGGTTTCCTTTGCTCAGAGTCATCTCTTTCAGAGATGTCTATGGGCAAAGTTGCCGTAGACTCAGTCCTAATTATGTTACCACTGTCCTGAGAGCTCAATGAGAGACTCTGAGTAGTGGCAGCTGATCCTACATGAGTCCCCTCCACATCAGTGGGACTCACCTCAGTAACTGGCTTCTGATGGGGGCTAGAGACAAGGGATCCCTCTTGGCTCTGTTGATCTTTCAGAGGTGTTGTAGATCAACTTCATGGCCATGGAGAGATGTAATCTCTTCATCAGTGCGGAGTAAAAGGTCAGTGAAAGAGAGGGAGGTTAGTCCTACTGACCCGGGACCTTGATCAATGTCTACAGGCATTGAGCCTATGGTGGGGCTGTCCCTAGAAGGCTGCACAGGGGAGTGTAGAGACTCACCCTGTGGGCTTAAGGCTTGGGGTTCGGGCTCAGGGTTTGAGACTGAGGAGGCTCAAAACCCACATTGAGGTCAATTGTGAAGGATGGTGTGACCTCGGACTGAGTGGGAGCCCATGATTCCACTCTAGCCCTTGGGTGTGAACAGGAGGAGCTTGTTCAATCAGAGTAGATTGAACAAGGGTTCGTTTTGGACGTCTCTGGTATGTAGCTTTGATGGGTAAAGAAGGTTTTGGCATTATGGTGGATGTTGCTGGTGTGGGTTCATCACCTGTGGGGATAACAGGGATGTCACCAGGAGCTATGCGCTCAGTCATCTCTGGAGGTAGTGGAGTATACCTTCCAGTGAAGTTGGCGGACATCTTCTTCAGTATCTTGAAGATGGTAGGTCTCACTTGTGGAACAGAAAGAGCAGTGCGCAGACAAGCTTGCTCGGTTCCATCTCACAGTTGATTATGTGTTGAATAAATCGGGATACATGAAGAATGTATCCCTGCTCAGATTTCCGATAAGGTTGGTCAACACAAATCGTGAGTAGTTGAAGCGAAGACCTCTCACCAACCCATGAACTAGGCATCCTAGTTCATATGGGATTTGATCCCAACCCCCTGATTTGTTGGAGAGGCAATGCAGGATAATATGCAGCAGGAACTTCCAATAGTAAGAGAAATTGAACTTGTACACGGTTGATCTGCTGACATCTCCTCCATATCCCATGAGGATATAGTGCCTTCCAAGTCTTCCTTGGGGAACTCAGTAGGAGCCCATCATCATGAAGCTCGAGATGCTCCCTGATGAGTTGTTCAGTGATGACCAACTCTTGGCCACAAATGCGGGTTCTCAGGACTCGAACCCCATTCAGAACTGCAGTTTCACCGTTACTCCAGAATTCGGACATATGGTTGGAGTATACGGTGGGGTTAACCGTAAGAGCAGTGAGGTATGTGGATTCGGCAAGAAATGTGATGATTTGGGTGAAGTCGGCATCCCTTGACGAATCAAGTAATGCGACTTGGTTGTGCTGAGGGTTTAGCGCCATTGAAGAAAAGGTAAGCTTGAAATTTGGGTGAAATTGAAGGTTTGACAGTGAAGGGAATAGTTAGGGCTGTAAAGTGGTAAAAGAAGATGAAATTGATCAGTCAAGATTATTTAAAAGGGGTTGAATTGTGGTAGTGCGGTAATAGGGTAACTGTTTGGGGTTACTGTGGGTGGTATGGTGGTTTACGGCGGAGAAATGACAGTGGCGGCAAGGATAATTTTAAATAATCTGACCATCATCAACAAAATCTTTACTTTTTACAGAGTGGGGCCCAAAAGATATCCGTTACATATACAAACCTTTCTTCCGAATGTAAAACATTTCCGAAGGTAATTGTCTTCCGAAGTCAATTTTTCTTCCGAAGCAAGGCATTGCTTCCGAAGGTAAAATGGTCCTTTAAGATACTTTCTCTTCCGAAGCAAAGCATTGCTTCCGAAGGTAAAGTTATCTTTCCGAATGGAGAGTTTTATAAGCTTCGGAAGTAGATCTGATGTAAAATCAATCGCTTCTTCCGAGACCAAAAACTCTTCCGAGAAGACAATTTCCATTGAGGAATTTGGCTTCGGAAGATATTCAAGAATATCTTCCGAGAGTTAATTCCTCTTCGGAAGGAATTTACACTTGGAATAATTTAAAGATCTTTTGTAACAGGGCTTAAATTGTATTGACACAAGACTTACATATTAAAAGATTTTCAAAAGAGTAGTTATTCAATGTTTATCATCCCAATTGCTGATATGAGATACTTAAATCTTTGTTCATCAAATGCCTTTGTGAACAAATCAGCATATTGTTCATTTGAGTCAACTTTGATTAACTTTATCAGCTGTTTCTCATGAATATCTCTAATGAAATGATACCTGATATCAATGTGCTTTGTCTTGGAGTGCTTCACCGGATTCTCAGTAATGGAGATAGCACTGTTGTTGTCAATATGGATAGGAGTAGTCATGAAGTTGAATCCATAGTCTAACATCTGATTTTGAATCCATAGCAGTTGAGCACAGCAGCTAGCAGCAGCAATGTATTCAGCTTCAGCAGTTGATGTAGAGACACAGGATTGTTTCTTGCATTGCCATGAGATAATCCTTCCACCAAGAAATTGACATCCTCCTGATGTTGATTTCTTGTCAATATTGCAGCCACCATAGTCACTGTCAGAGTATCCATAGAGATTGAAATCATTATTTCTTGGATACCAGAGACCTAGTTTAGGTGCTCCTTTGAGGTATCTGAGGATTCTCTTTGCAGCAGCTAGGTGAGACACCTTTGGAGCAGCCTGATATCTTGCACAAATGCATGTGGCAAACATGATATCTGGTCTACTTGCAGTGAGATACATCAGAGAACCAATGATTGCTCTATACTGATGTTGATCAGTATCCTCCCCCTCAAGGTCAGGGCAAAGATTATGGTTTCTGGGTATGGGTGTCTTGGCTGGTTTACAATTCTTCATTTCAAATCTATCTAAGATGTCTGAGACATACTTAGATTGACTGATGAAGAACCCTTCCTTCATCTGTTTCACCTGAATTCCAAGGAAAAAGTCCATTTTTCCCATGGAACTCATCTCAAACTTCTGCTTCATTATGCTTTCAAAGTCTTGCACATTTGGTCGTTTGAAGAACCAAATATGATGTCATCAACGTAGACTTGTACAAGCAAAATGTCTTCTCCACTCTTTCTGATGAAAAGAGTCTTGTCGATGGTACCTCTAGTGTATCCATTCTTCAGGAGAAACTGAGACAAGGTCTCATACCACAGCCTAGGTGCTTGGTGCAGCCCATATAGAGCTTTATCCAGTTTGCACACGTAGTTGGGGTGTGTGGGTCTTCAAATCCTGGAGGTTGACATACATAGATTTCCCTATCTATATCCCCATATAGAAAAGCACACTTGACATCAAGTTGGTAGACTGTGAAGTTCTTGGATGCAGCATAAGCAAGGAAGATCCTAACTGCCTCAAGTCTTGCAACAGGTGCAAAGACATCAGTATAATCGATTCCTTCCTCCTGGGTGTATCCTTGAACTACTAGCCTTGCCTTGTTCTTGATAATCAAGCCTCTATCATCTTTCTTGTTCCTGAACACCTATTTAGTGCATATGGGTACTTGACCAGATGGTAGTGGGCATAGATTCCAGACCTTTTGTCTTCTGAATTGAAGCAGCTCCTCCTGCATCGATTCAACCCAACTACTATCCTTTAAGGCATCTTCTACCTTCTTTGGTTCCATCTGAGACAAGAAGCATGAGTACAAGCAGACATTCCCATGATGAGTTTGTCCTCTTGTTCTCACACCCTCAGAGACATTCCCTATGATGTTCTCAGTTGGATGAGTGTTGTGAATCCTAAGACGAGGAATCACTTCCAGTTACAGAGATAAGTCTAGGTTAGACATATTCTGATCAGGAACTGGATCACTCTGTCCAACTGCTGTTTCAAAGTCATTCAATGAGGACTGATTGAATGATTGAGAAACATCATCAATGGTTGGTTGTGAAGTAGGATTAACAGTTGCCTGTTCCTTCAGAATACTACTTCCCTCAACCTGGTGTTGTAATGGATCACCTGAAGAACTTTGAGGTTGATCAAGTGATTCACTTGTTGAAGCTTCATTATTCCTGGAGATAGTTACACTATCAGATCTGTGAATGGTTGAAGCTTGTTGCCTTTCAGCTCTTGGAGAATTTGGAAGAGGTCTGGGAAGCTCAAACAGTTGACTTGCATCAGCATCAGCATCAGCATTCTCTTGAGCACCTGTTCCAGCTGAAACATTCTCACAAGATGGTTTAGAATAGTTTGGAAACAATTCTAAATCAAAGATATACTCAGGTCCATTCCCCCTAACACAAGGAGTGTGCTCATTAACATTAAATGATATTGATGATCTTGATTCTTAAGCTTTAGAGCTAGAAGAGTATCCAATAAAGATAGCATCATCCGACTTCTCAGCAAACTTTGCTAAGTTGTCTTTGTGTTAAGTATGGTACACCTACAGCCAAAGGACCTTAGAAAGCCAATGAACGGTGGCCTCTTGTTCCATAACTCATAAGGGGTTTTTCCATGGGGCTTAACTACAAGAACCCTGTTCTGCACATAGCATGCAGTGCTGACTGCCTCTGCCCAGAATGTTAGAGGCAGCATTGAATCAGCTAACATGGTCCGAGCAGCCTCAATAAGTGTCCTGTTCCTCCTCTCAGCAACACCGTTTTGTTGAGGAGTTCTGGGAGCACTGTATTGTCTGGCAATCCCTTTTGAGTCACAAAATGAGTCAAGAACGAAGTTCTTAAACTCAATCCCTTGATCACTTCTAATGATCTTAACCTTGTAATCAGTTTGATTTTCTATTTTAAGAATAAAAGATTTTAAAGTTTTAGCAGTTTCATCTTTACTTCTTAAAAAGAATACCCATGTAAATCTTGTAAAATCATCAACTATCACAAGGCAGTATGATTTCCTTCCAATTCTCATTATACTTGTGGGTCCAAAGAGATCCATGTGCAATAAGTGTAATGGAGTAGTGATAGAGTTAACACATTTGGATTTATGAGATGATCTGTGTTGTTTCCCTTTCAGGCATGCAACACAGTTATCTTTGCAGAAAAATTCCTTTTTAGGCAAATCATGTACCAAGTTATTTTTAGCCAATTTATTCATTGTTTTAAAATTCACATGACACATGCGTTTATGCCATAGTGTTGACTCATCACTATCAGCTTTGGAAAGAAAGCATGATACTTCACCCATAGGAGAAGCATTGTTCATATCCAGCTTGTACATATCCCCTTTCCTGGGAGATCTAAGAAGCACCAATTCGGAGGAATTGTCATCCCTGGTTTGAGGATAATGCACTCATGTTCTGTGAAGAGCATCTGATGCTTCTGATCACAGAATTGAGAAACACTTAACAGATTGTGTTCAAGCTGTTTGACAAAGTGAACTTTGTCAATGTTTATTCTGCCATTGGATATACTTCCTCTGCCCGAAATATATCCTCCAGCCTCACCTCCAAATTGGACAGGCCCTCCATCAAAGTTCTGGAATTGTTGAAGGAGAGATCTGTTCCCTGTCATGTGCCTGGAGCATCCACTATCTACAATCCAGACATTGTTGTTCTTGTCAAATGGACATCCCTGCACATAAGATGAGATGGTTAGTTTTGTTTGGAAGCCCAAGCCTTGCTGGTCTTGGGCTCTTCCAATGATAGTGACGTAATTGAACCAAAAGATATGCATTGGGGTTCAATAGAGGTCATTGTTGAAGAAGAGGTTTGGGCTGCAGCGTCTTCCTTGATCTTCCAATCCATCCCTTGGTTGATCTTTAAGATGAGCTTGTTGAAGCTTGTGCAGTATGGCCTTCTTCCGAAGCTTCTTTCTTTTCGGAAGAAGCCTTCACCACCTTTTCTTCCGAAGTAGTCTTCTTCTGAGATGGTTTCAAGGGAGCCTTCTTGTTCTTCCGAACCTTAGAAGGTTTGGCTTCCGAAGCCATTTTCCCTTCGGAAGAAGTAGTTTTTCCGAAAGCAACTTGGCTTCCGAGACCAACTTTCCCTTTTTCATCATTTGGACCTTTTGAAGTGGTCCAACTGAGAAACCTTCTCTGACTCCTTCTTTTCTAACATTATTTGCATAATGTGTGCTTGCTGGATTGTAGTAACAATCTAGCCATGTGGTTGTGCAGACCACACATTATGCAGGCAATGTTAGTTTTCTGGGAACTTGCAGGTTGCTGTTTCTTGGGTTTCTTCTCTTCATCAGCAACTTTCCCTTTCAACTTCTGATCCTTCAGTAGGACAGGAGTGCTGGTATTACACTCCTTTCCTGAGTCAGAAGTACCTACCACTTGAAATCCTGCAGAAATGAAGACACCCTTTTGCTTTGGGTGATCTTAAGCTTGGACTCTGCAACCTTCTTGGCAGTCCTTCTAGCAGCTTTAGCTCTGCTTCTTCTTGCCTTGGTGGTTAGGATTTGGTCTTCACAGGTGGAGATGAGTGTATCCTCCTGTTTCTCCCCTGTGGTGGCTACTATTTTTGCCTCATCCTTTAGTTCCAATGGAGAAGGGTCAGCAGTTGGAACCTCTTGCTCTTCAGTACCACATCTAGGTAGTCTAATAGACTCATAAGAGTGTGGTGGAGCTATTTCATTGGTTCCCAACCCTTCTTTGTTTTGATAAAACATTTTGGAATGAGAGGTTGATGCAAGAATAGTTTGGAAGCTTTGCTCAGCAATAGCTTGCTTCCTGGCCTGAGCCTCAGCTGTGACCAACTGGGCTTGAACCTCAGACAGTTTGGATATCAGATCTTTAATTTGAGTCTTATAATTAGTCTTTTCATGTTTTAAAAGAGACACAGTTTTCTCTAACTCCTTAATTTTCTTTTGATAGTCAGATTCAGCTCTCTTAAAATCAGATTTTAGCACATTTAAAGACTCAACCTCAGATCTGATTTCCGAAATGTAATCCTTATAAAGTTTAACTTTAGCAATACAGGCAGCAGTACAAAGATGTTCATATACCTGATCATCATCTGTTCCGGCCATGAGTGCTTGAGCAGGTGTCACATCCTGTACCATGAAGCTCCAGTCAACTTCTTGAGCCACAGCAGCTGTTTCAGTTGACTTTTCTTCATGCTTTGAAGCAGTGGGATGTGTGGAGACCTGTGGGGTTCCCGGGTTGTTCTTGGGAGCCTTGCATTCCCTAGCAAAGTGACCAAGTTGGTTGCAGTTGTAACACTTTGCTTTGCTTTTGTCAAACCCAAACCTGCTGTTGACTGGGTTTTGAGGGAATTGCCTTCCAGTTCTCTTGAAGAACTTCTTCGCTCTATAAGTTAAAAGAGCCATCTGCTGGACAATATCCATATACTCCACATCATCTGGACTGAAGCACTCAAGATCATCAAAGCAGTATTGAAAATCACCAGAGTGTCCACTTCCAGAGACAAAGGCACAACTATCCTGAGAGGAGTTGTGTTGAACCTTTTGAGACTTTGAAGTCTCAGGTAGAGTAATGTAAGGTCCGCTGTGTGAGTTGTCAGGTAACACAGCAACTGATGTTGTGGTTCCGTGATTTCCCTTTCAACCACATGAAGGGCTGAACTCATTGGTTATTGGAGTGACCAGAGGAGTTCTGCATGTTCATCTCCATCTGGAATGCACTTAGGATACCATACAACTCTGTCAGAGTAAGAGTCTTAAGGTCCGAAGTTCTCTTGATTACAACACAGTAATGTATCCATAGTTTAGGAAGGGAAGACATGAACTTCCTAACTATGTCTCTATTCTCAAGAGCTACTCCAATATCCTCCAGAGTATCTACTAGCTTAATATACCTGAAGTATTGTTGAGTCAAGGTCTCGCCAGCCTTGAAAGTAAAGTTCTCAAACTGCTGCTTCAAGAGATCCTTCTTGTTCTCTTGGGTTTCCTTGGATCCTTCATACATCAGCTTCAGTGCTTCCCATAAATCTTTAGCAGTTTTGCACTTCTTGAAGCGTCTGTAGACGGAGTTGGGGAGAGCAGTTTGGAGAGAAGTCATAGCCCTTTGATCCAGCTTTATTCTCTTCCTGTCTTCTTCTAAGTAATCATCAACATCTTTTGGAATGATGCGATTACCGGTGGCAGAAGTGGTGCTTGGTATGAAAGGACCATTGACAATGGAGTCCCACATCCTTGAATCTTGACACTTGATGAAGCCTTCCATTCTGATACACCATGTGTCAAAGTCTTCAGGGGTGATCAGTGGGGACTTGGTCATGGTACCAGTTTCCATATCAGCCTTGGAGAGAGCAGCCATTTGAGTGAGTGGTTTGTAGTGAGGAATGAAAAACAGGTTGATTTGGATGGTAAGATCTCACAATCAAGAGCCTGGAGCTTTGATACCAATTGCAGGATCGAATATGGGTGGTTTTTCTATCAACTCACTGTGAACAACACTCAGCAAGTAGTCTATGAAGAGTTGATCACAATATAACAAGTAACAAGCAGTAAGAAAATTAACACAGCAAGTAAATTTTCAAGGTACTTTTATATATTGCTTCTCAACTCGAAGGATTACAAGACTCTTGGACTCAAATCGCTTACATAAAGAGTTACAGGGAGAAGATATATATAATACTACCTACAGCCGGATATACTTTGATACCAGCTGGACACCTCTAACCTTACATCTATACTACAAGACTCTAGGTGAGGTCTTTCAGACATTTTGCCTGAGAGTTGGTAGTCAGGACATGTCCCTGACTTACCTTTTGTCACCAACTAAAGTTGGTAACATGTACTATCATAAAAAGGTGAACAGTAGAATAAAGTATGGTCAACAACATGGCTCTTTAGGAAGATGCCATGCTGTATCAGAGGTCTGCAGCGGACTGTCAGGGACCATACTTTTATCTGCTGGTCATAGCAATGTCTTCCGAAGGATAAAGTACTTCGGAAGAATAACTTCTTCCGAAGGCACTTATACTTCGGAAGACTGCTTCTTCCGAGGCTTGGAGTCTTCTTTGTCTTCGGAAGCAGACTTTGTCTTCGAAAGCTCAGACTTTGTCTTCAGCTCTTTCATCAGACTTTGTCTTCGGAAGCTCAGACTTTGTCTTCAGCTCTTTCATCAGACTTTGTCTTCGGAAGCTCAGACTTTGTCTTCAGCTCTTTCATCAGACTTTGTCTTCGGAAGCTCAGACTTTGTCTTCAGTTCTTTCATCAGACTTTGTCTTCGGAAGCTTTCAGACTTTGTCTTCGGAAGATAGTCTTCAGCTGTTGGCTTCAGCTGTTGTCTTCAGCAGTTGACTTCAGCTTTTGCCTTCAGTAGATATCTTCAGCTGTTGGCTTCAGCTGTTGTCTTCAGCAGTTGACTTCAGCTTTTGCCATCAGTAGATATCTTCAGCTGTTCTTCAGACTTTCGGAAGATCTCTTGCTCAGCTTCGGAAGCCTTTGAATGTAGTATCAAAAATGACTATGTGAAGTAGTTTTGGTTGCACCAGCCTTATCATGATCCAACAATATGGGTAGTCAAGGAGTTTGTACACAATATTTTGAAAGATCTATAATAAAAAACATCATCATTTTTAAGACAAAAGTTTAAACAAAACCATTTTAAAAGGCAATATGGTCATTTTGTTTTTTTAATACGATGACTTTCTTTGTATTTGTAAGACTTGAACCCAAAAACTCCAAACTAGGTGGTGTTTTACTTTGCTGTCATTAGGTCATTAACCCTAATGATTATTTTGTTTTTTGATTGATTAGGAAAAGATACTCTTAAAATTATATGGAGTACAATCCAACTAGTAGAGATGGAGTTTGTTTTATTTTACTTAGTGTATTATTAGTTATTTGTTAGAAATTGGAAGTTGAGGGGCCTGTCGGCATTATTTGGATTCTGGAGTACTGGAAGTGTACCAAACAAATTAACTGATGAAGAAGTCAGGATGTAGAGTGTTAATATTTTGATTAAATATTCATCACATTCCTTGATAGGTTTACGGAGAAAACCTACAAACTCCCAAGAACACCAGAGAAGAAAAGAGACATAAAACTAAAGTTTCATTCAACAATATTTCCCTTTAACAATTCACGTACAAACTCTTAAATATGCAAAACATGAAAACTAAACCCACTAACTAAACTCACTACCTAAGATGATGGAGATCATGCGTACACAAATAAAACAAATTAAGAAACAAGTAAAACATGAATCTAAACAAATGAAACATGGATGTTATGCAATTGGACGTGGGTAGTGGCACGTATCAATACTCCCACCCTGAAAAACGTCCTTGTTCTCAAGGACGGAATGCTCGGTCCATGGCGGTCGCCATTCGCATCTTCCTGTGGCGTTCGGTTTAGTCTCAATGGCTCGCCACGGTGGTTGTCATGGTGGCCGCCATTCTAGTCTTTGCTCCGGAATTGGACGGCTTGTTGTCCTAGCCATACCTCCTATACCAAAGAGCATATAAAAAAGTGGAATGTGATCTTGTATCGGTCCTTTCTTTCCTCCATGCATGAACTGCTTAAGATAAATGAAAGGAACTTAAAATAATATATCTTCAGCTTTTGAAATTAGTTTCTTGAAGGAAAACATGTCAAGAGATGACAACGCCTTTGGTTCCACAACGGCTATAGGGGTTTGGTTTGGAACGGTTATGGCCGAGGATGGCTTGGCGATTTTGGTGAAGGTCGTAACAAGGGTAGCGGTGAGGTTAACTGTTGTTGCGGGTGGTGGTCGGGCGGGAAGTGCAGGTGTTGTTGGAGGCAAAGACGGTGACGGTGGTAGCAATAGCGATAGAGACATGCGGTCGTTAATGACTGCGGTGATGGCAAGGAGGCGAGCCACGACTCATTAAGAGCAGCCCGAGAAACTTGCAGCTCCGGTGGCTCCCAAGGGGAAGGATAACAGCTTAACGGTGGTGGTCGAGTGGAACATTGAGGCGGTGGAATTTCATTATTGAAGGCAGTGGTGGTATGGAAATGCTGAAGCATTGCAGTGGTGAAAGACTTCCATGTAAGGTGTTCGGATCCTCGATACCATGAATTGAACCTAGAAAAAGGTTAATCATCAAAGGACTCAACAACATAAGGAAACCTTTCTTCCTCATAAATTGTATAGAAGGAAAAGAACCGTTCAATATCACAAATCCACTGGGCCGGATTGGAACCAGTGAAGCGAGATAGATACGTAGAGTCCTCGAGTTCTTCCAAAGCCATAAAGACTAAGGCTCAATGAAAGCACCAATTGATAGGTTTACGGAGAAAACCTACAGACTCCCAAGAACACCAGAGAAGAAAAGAGACATAAAACTAAAGTTTCATTCAACAATATTCCCCTTTAACAATTCACGTACAAACTTTTAAATATGCAAAACATGAAAACTAAACCCACTAACTAAACTCACTACCTAAGATGATGGAGATCATGCGTACACAAATAAAACAAATTAAGAAACAAGTAAAACATGAATCTAAACAAATGAAACATGGATGTTATGCAATTGGACGTGGGTAGTGGCACGTATCATTCCTCTTCGTGAAACCCTAATCTCATGAAGTCATTCCGGCACTCTTCTTTGATTGATCAAATTCTCTCTTGTACGTACGAGATCGATATTATATATACTTTGTGTATCCTTAGTTTAGAATCAGTCTACTAGTGTTTTTCTAACTGCTCTACAGGTCGATCATATTGTTGCAAATCATTTGTTACGCTAGTTAGATCACACATAATAGGTTTTGATATTTTGTTTTTATATAGTTTAATCGTTTGAGTAGTTGAATAATGAGTTTGTTTTACCAGTTTTATCAAGTTCCAACAATGTTTACTTAATAAATCAGGGGTGTTCAAAAGTGGGTACCCGGATTTTGGGATATTTGAATTTTGGATATCCGACTTCTAAAAATTTATAATTTATTAAAATATTTAATAAATTTTTTAAACTTCATAATTTTTAATTAATAAATTTCGTATATACGAATTTTTTTTAACAAAATATCTGAAATATCTAAAGTTTCCTAAATTTATAATTTTATATTCACTTTTCAATAGTTTTTATTAAATAAAAACAAAAATTTGGATATCTGAATATCCAAAAATTATTAAAAATACAATCTGAATCCAAAAAGTTTTTATATCCTAATTTTTGGATTTCAGGTTCAGATTTTTAGACACTTCTGATTCGTTTTCGGATTTGAATATATCCTCTACCTTGGATTTAGGTTAGTTTAAATTCGACTCAAGTAAAGACTGATCTCGACTCCAGTTGTAAGAGACGAACTGATGTACGAGCTTCTATTTATAAATATATGTTAAAAAAATAAAATCAAATTGATTCAATCCCAAACCAATAGCAGTTACACCCAAAAACAAGAAGATTAAGATTAGAAACAATCTAATCACTACAAAAGACATAAACGATTCTCAAACCATCAACAAGATGATTTGATATAACAATTGTGAACTAAACTCAAGAAGAACAAACAGATTTGTCATTGTGACAAAACCCTAATACAAAGACGAACCACATCATCTATTCTCTCTTTGATAAAAGTATCAGATGAAGATATAAAGGTGAGATGATGATGAACAGAAGATATACTTATTTATGACCATAAACAAGATTATAAATATGTGTTTTCCTCTTGCTCTGCATTCCTCGTGAAAGAATTAGAAGATTCCCTTGATACAAAAGCTTTTGTTAGGAAAACCAAGATTGAAGGTCCAACTCTAGTCCAAACCCAATTAGGTTGTGCCCAACTCTAGTCCAAGCCCAATTAGCTTAACAACCGTATCCACAAGCAGTACAGAACTACTAGCTCATTAGCAGGATGTGTGGGACAAAATACCAAGACGTGAATCCACCCAATCAACCAAATTTACATGTAACAACATACAGAAAACAACATCATATTAGAATAATAGCACGCCAAATATAATGCCAACTCAATATGTTTGTTATTGAATTGAATCATTCATATATTTTCAACAATATATCATCCTAATGCTTTAAGATTTCTTACTTAAATAATAAGGATGATTGTATGGATCAAACTGCCAGAGGTCCATCAACGATCCAATTAACAGTGCGTAAAAAAATGGATGCACACATGAACAAAGTATTCTTTAATATGTTAATATAAAGTCCATTTAAAATCCTACAATTTGCAACTTATCCTAAATGTTCCCAGACAGCTGCTAAGTAGCTGTGCGCTACCCTTAATAATTATTAGCTAGCTGAATAGTTGGTGATATGTTGGAAGAAAAAGAACAATCAAGAAGATATTTATTAATATATGTTAATAAAACAAAATAACAATATTAAGTTAATCAGTTTAATGTACTTTTTTCCTTCATAAGTTTTCTAATTGCAAATGGATATATGGATAATGACATCTAAAGCCACTTTATTATTAGTTCTTTATTTCATGAGAAAATACAAAATATTAAGATGGCAAATGTGGGAAAGTTAAAGGGTCCAGCAAATATAGAAACTAGTTGTTTAAAATAAACAGGAAAAGGACAATTTTAATCAATTTATATTGCTAAGAGGTGATACTTATAAAAATTTCAAAGTATAAGATTTCATATATGCCACTCAAATTATATATATCATAAAAAAGAAATCACAGTAATAGGTATATCATTTTCAGCTGTTTAAAACCAAAAAAGGTACATCATTTTCAAATTATATGTAATGAAATAGATGATATGGAATTATATTATAGAATACATTTGATATGTTTTTTTTGGATGAATATGATATTATACTAGTTTATTAAATAAATATGAATCTATATAAATGATCTTAAAGTGCATATACGATTGTCCTAATAGATATATATATAAGAGTTAAGTTATATAATACAAGAAAACATTTATACGGTGATGTTAGTTTCTGGTCTTGGTAATTATAGTTTTATGAATTTACAGGTTATAACTAATGTAAGTCATTGCTTATGCTTTTAGTATTTTAGTTATAAGTCATTGCCTCCATCATGACAATTGACAAACTTTATAGAGCAACCACCGTCTTTATTATTGGTAATGTAACCTAATACATCTCCAACGTTAATTTGGCCTTCATAATTGAAGTTCAACATGCTTGTGTTTTAGATAGAGGTTTCTACTTATATCACCTCAATCAAGGTTTCCAGCAATTTCGGACTAATTTGAGCGTATTCGTGTCTAAGCGTAAATTAAACTAAACCATAATGTTTAAAAATTAACAGGTGTCTAAAATCTAAATACACAAAATGTATATTGTATTGTCATATATATATTAATGAACACATCAACCACTAACACCAGCGGTAAAACACTCGTGTCAAGCGACACTAGTAAAATACTTACTAGTAAAAATACTTAATCTGTTATACAATATATATCTCACGCTCTCGTATCTTATTTACGTATCTGATAGCCTCATCGAACATTTTCATATGTTGTATAAAAATTTGATAAATAAACAATATATATTCTACCACATATTCATTAGTATAGTAATTACTGCTAAAAACTTCATTACTATATATCCATATGAAGAAGATCAACCATCATCTTCATTCTGATTCTTCAACAATACTCTGCTGCTTCAGGAACCTCTGATGCTGCTCTGAAATGTAAATCTCAATCGCCATTCGAAACTCTTCATCGCTCAGTTTCTCCATCTCCGGAAACCACCTCACCGTCGACTCACCTCCGCCGGAGGCCACCGCCGTGCTCCTCCGCTTCTCCGCCACCGACCGCCGTAAGCTCCGGTGAGGCTTCAACATCTCGTTTTTCACTTTATCCGATTTACTCCTCTGAAACCTCTCGATCTGCTTCGTCGCCTGTTTAATTACCGCTTCATCACCGGCGAATTCCGACTCCGATTTGATGATTGATTTCTCATTCACAACGATCGGATTCGAACTCATCGGAATTTCACTCTCCGTCTCCGGCAATGAAGCAGTTACTCCGATCAGTTGCGATGGCATAAGTTTAGCGTTTGAACCGCCGTAGTAATTCATTTTCCGATGAGCTAAACGATTAGACCTACCGGAATCGGAGTAACGAGAGAGCACGTAACACACAACGACGATGACATTTCCAACGAGAAACACAAGGTGTCGATTCATCATATAAGACGACAACACGGTGACATACTCGCCGGAGAACCGGAAAACGGAAGGAAGGTGACTTGAGGACCACGAGATCACCGCAACCGCAACGATAACCTCCATCACCTGAATCAGTTTCGTGATGTTCGTGAACCTCTGGTATCGAGCAAGTGCACTCGCCTTCTCGAGTTTGATAGTACTGTGAACAAAATCACTAGATTCCATATGTGTATTGCTTATTGATGATATATATGATCAATGTGATGGATGATTGATGAACAGATTGTGAGAAATTAAATTATAGAGGAATTTGGAGGATGAAAAAATCACACATGCAATAAGGTGTTTGTGTGTGTTGCAGAGGGAGGACGAATGTTTGAAAATGGGGGTATGATCGAACATATATATACATATAAAGGAAGAGAGAGGTGGTGACGAATCAAAGGTACCAAGCCACTATTGGGGAGTCGTCTCACCGCCCTTTGTCTATATATATTTTTTATTTTATTTTATTTTTATATGTTTTTTTTAAAGCTACAAACATTCGCATTCATTAATTTGATCTTTCTCCTTGTCCCATAAAACAACTCAAACCTCAACTTCGTAGCTACCAGTGTTTAAAAATATTTGTATTCGAAAATCTGAATCTGAAATAACCAAAAATTTGGATTCAGATTTGGATAATGATTTTAATTTTTTTTGATATTTGGATATCCAATTATTCGAAAACTTTAAGATATTTTTGGTTATATTTTTAAATATTAATTTTTTTAACTTTAGGTTAGGACTTTTTAGTGTATACTGAGATTTTTATAAAATGTGTTGGTTTTTATATAATTTTTATAATAGCATATATCTAATTATATCAAACAATATAAGAAATAAAGTTTAGATATCCGAATCACTATCTATATTTATATCCAAAATTTCGTATACGAATAATGATTTTTACTATTCAAAAATTTTGAATATCCGAATTTAAATACCTCAACTCATAGAAAGAGACATTATTATATACACACTGGTTTCATTTGTGCTTCAATCCACCGTTTATCTACCCCCCCCCCCCCCCCCTCTAACTTGTACTTTTTTTATAGCAAAATGAGGTGAAAGGTAAATCAACTTTAATTAGATAGTGATTCCGAAAAAAATGGATAACAGAGGCAGTGAAGGGGTCAGGGCTAGTGGTAAGATGAGAGATTTATAATCAAAAGATTGTAGGTTTTAGCATTGCGTCGGGTAAATTTCATTTAAATAAGATGCAGCTGATAAGAAAAACATACAGGGATTTTACTTAAAATTGTTTCTCTTTAATGGTTTTATGGATTGAATCTAGGTCACTTGTTAGATCTTTTATTTTTAAAGTCAAACCGAATACACATGAGAAGTGGATTGCTTTTAAGTTGGTGAGACGTCAACTAAGGGCTATGTTAATTGACTTTTGAGTGGTCGCAATGTCTAATCAGAAAAGAAGAAATTGTGAGTAAAACAATGAAAATGAGTGCAAGACAATACATTATCCAATGATATGTATTCAATTTACTGCTTCTTTTCTTTCAATTTTAAGATTTTCTAGTTTACTTTGCCTTTTTTAGCTTTTTATGTTCAAAAATTATGTTGTTAATGTAGTAGCTAGAAATTTTGTTTTGCCTTTTTTAGCTTTTTAATTATGTTCAAAAATTATATTGTTAATGTAAGGTCCCAAACAAACAAACATACCCAGTGTCTCCCGCTGAGGAGCAGGGTCTGGGATATTGTTAATGTAAGGTGTAGCTAGAAATTTTGTTTTTAGTAGAATTGCTAATCACTACCTTAGAAGATAGAAACTAAAACTTATATTAACTTTGGGGCAAATATTATACATCATACAACTTGGATGGTGAGTATACGGGTTAATGAAGTGAAAAGAGAATAGGGTACAACCTCATAGTGTGAAACTCTTGTTTGGTTGAATTTGGCAATGAAATGTAACATTACATGTTGAGTTTCACGTATATGAACGTTCGGTTTCTTTATATTTTATTCGTGAACAAAAGAAAGTTACTAGAGTTGTGTGTTAGGCCTAAACTAAATCGAATTAATTGAGAATAGACCAAAAAATGACAAACCAGATGATTCAAGTCCGTTAAGCTAACTAAAAACCATTTATTTTTTTAGAAGAGGTAGGTTAGAGGTCAAATCCGAGACTAAAACTTAAAAAGGGATAAAAACTTTACGAGGCTTAAGGAAAATCATGAGTGACTGTTATTTTATGGTGTTTTATACCTTCTTTAAGAATATCACATTTTTTGCTATGAGACATTTGAGGTCATGAGCTTATGATTGTGCATATACTTTTGGTCACGTATCAGTTTTATTCTTACTAATGCATATGTAAATGCATGTGATATGCAACCACATCTTGTGTATCGATTTGTTTTCATGTATTGAAAAAAAATTGTTACTTTACGATGAATAATGGTAATACATAACACAAACTCACTTAATACTAGTGTTTCACATCATATTTATAAGGTCTGATACTATATACTTCTAATCTACCTAATTTTAAAATTTTATATTTTATCGCCTATCTTCATACTTTTCATGAACCATCATAGAAGTTAAAGAAAATGATCAATCGATGTCAAAATAATGTTACACATCGTATATCCACCATTATGTACAGATAATTACTCACTTATGTGTATCTTTTTAGTAGATAATTTAGGTCCCTAGCTATAAGACAATTTAAGAACTCGAACGAGCATTTCATTTTATTCGTAAGGACGATGGGCATTATCGATTAAATCAAGTGATGTTACTATGTTAGTGACTAGCAAGATCAGACATTCGAGAAGGCAACATAGGAGGCAGAAGCCCAAACTGTGTTTTGTCAAGATGTTATGTTTTGTCATGTTGCATACCCAAACTGTTATGGGTGCATGATGTAATTAAGGGTTATGTTTTGTCATATTGCAACCCAAACTGTTATGAGCGATGATTTGAGAAGCTTTTGAATTAAAAATCCTAAATAATTTAATGTTTGTAAACCTGTTTGTTTCCTTTCACAAAACTAATGTATAGTTGCATCTAGTGGATGTTACAATATAGTTGAATTAAACTTATTATCAAAGCTGTCTTTTAAGAAACAAACAAAGCTAAAAGTAAAAGTTGAATAGCTAGATTGTTATGATTAAATGTATGTCATAAGAGATGAATTATTTGCATGTGTACCCCACGTCGAAAAGGCTGAGATAGAAAAACAAGTTGCTGTTTATCTTCTCTAACCACATACATACTTGAGTACCACAGATCTTCTTTACTACTTGAACTATCAAGCCAATTAGTAACACACGCTCTTTGCCCGTAATAACTTTTTATTTATAATATTCAATAAATAAATTAATAATTAAACAAATATATATGACAACAAATTTAAACTAATTAAATAGTTTATATGTAAATTAGTGATATCACAATATATGACTACATACAAAGTTACATAAATATAATGTCGGTGACTAATTTTATTCTCAATGATAACATGAAGACAATGTTTGTAGCCGAATTTTATTTATGTCCCTCAACCATAATTACATAAAGATGTCGTCTATAATTGACTTCTACTCACGTTAGTTGTTACTCTACAACTTATTTACGCAAACTCCTGCTTAGCTAGCACTCCCAACAACACTGAATTGTGAATTACTATGGTCTTTTATAATAATGGGTGTGTATTTGAAATGTACACATGGTATATATAGTATGCCAATTTGCGAAAAGATTTACAACCTATGAGATGACTAGAATATAAAACATTAATGTACTTTAAAAACTACTAAGGGAGCGTTTGGTTGGAAGGAATGGAATGGAATGAAACGGAATTGAGAAACTAGTATAATTTTTAAGTAAAATTATATTTAAGTGGTTAATGAAATGTAAAACCCAAGGGAATGTTTCACCTCAAATCCCTTGGTTGCGGGATTTCAAAATCCTTCCACCTAGAGAGGGAATTTGAAATCACACAACCAAGGGAATTTGTGGTGAACATTCCCTTGGGTTTTACATTTCATTACCCACTCAAACATAATTTTATTTGAAAATTATACTAGTTTCTCAATTCAATTGCATTTCATTCCATTCCTTCCAACCAAACGCTCCCTAAGTGTGTCATATATTTAGGACAACCACCTTCTAATAATCTCACATCAACGTTTGTTGAACACTAACAAGGGCAACTCGCGCGTATCTCTTAACTGGATGATGGTTCATATATTCATATATGTCACCATTCGCATATATGTCACCATTCGCGTATCTCTTAACTGGATGATGGTTCATATATTCATATATGTCACCATTCGCACGAGTAAGTATCTATACAATAGAAGTAACAAGTAGCAATTAATCTCGTCATATGACAATATTACTTTGTTAGGTTTTATATTTGATATTTCAATAACCACACGTTTGCTTGGAGAATTATAGTACACGTTTATATATATTTATAATTTATCAATAATATATAAACACACACAAATTTAGGTGCACATTTGTGGCGGATTCGAGTACATTCATATATCAATGATGCAATGTGAAACAATAGAGGTGCTTATAATTGAATCTGAACCAAATAAGCAAAATACATGAAGCCAAACCGGAGCCAAACCGTTAATAACAGTTCGGTTTGTTCGTTTTATTTTTTGATTTTTTGTTTTGGTGTTGACAATTATAAAAACTGTTACTTACATGCTAACTCTCAGTTTGGCCAAAACATGATTAAAATCGGAACGTAAACAACCATACTCTAGCTATGTGTGAAACGGGAAGAGATCAAGGTGGAGCACATGAGTGGAGACCTTCAAAAAGCCGATATCCTTACAGCGGACTAATCAAGGCTAAAGTTTATTAAGATAAGACACATTGTTGGTATTACAAGATTTTGGGGTGATTAGTAGCCTAATATTGCATGGTTTGCAAGTACGAGGACTAGAACTTTAAATACTTGCAAGAAACATGATTTTTCTCTAACATAAGGTTCAAATAAAAATATTAATAAATCTAAAAAGATATCAATTGTAACAAAAAAAATTGTTAGAAGAATATTTTAAATATAATCATTTTTGTTGATTTTTTTTTCAAGTTCATTACTAATTTTAAATGTTAATAACTTTTATATACAATAATATTTTTCATAGAAATCACATCATAAAAACAAGCGGATTTGTATCTTTATATTGAGCACATTATCGTTATATAAAAGTTAATTAATTCTTTTACATGTGAAATATGTTCGTTATTATGTTTTTTTGTGCAGTTCTTGTATCTAGTTGAAAATTACTGTGTTTTCACGAACACTATAGGTTTTTCTAAAATGAGTAATTTCAAAAAAGAAAACAAAAAATAACACTATATGTAGGGGTGAGCAAATGACCGATTTATCCGAACCATAGCCGAATTAATCGCATTAACCGAACCAAATTAACCGAACCGAACAATTAACCGACGGTTCAGTTAAGGTGTAACCAATTAACCACACATTGTGGTTCGGTTTTGATTTTAATGTGCAAATTAAACGCACTGAACCGGATGCCACTAATGTATAAAAAATTTACAATATACTCATCGTGATTTTACTAGAAGTTCATATATTCATCCTTTTTAATTCACATTTATAAAATATATTTACATAGTGGATTCTATTATTTATTAAAAAAATATCATAAACAAACAAAAGCAATGCAAAATGCGTGCACACATTGTTGTATGCACACCGCTTAATTAACTGAAATTCGGTTTTGTTTGACAAAACCTTAAAAACGAACCATATTGTGCACACTCTTATAAAATTGGTTCAAAACTACCATAACAATAATTTATTAGTTAATATTTTGGTTTAAAAACACATGTTAAATATATTGGTTAATTAACCAAGATTAACCAAAAATTAACCATAACGGGTGTTAACAGAATTGTGGTTAACCGAAGTTTTGGTTACGGTTAGAAAAATGGAATTAACCGAATTTGCAGTTTCAGTTAGGAAAATTGTATTAATCGCACACAGACTAACCCCTAACTATATATATGTGTAACAGGAGGTGTGTATCAACACTAATAAAACTTAAATCTTGTTTGAAAAAACCCAAAAGTATAAAATTACAAATATAATATAATAATTATAATTAGTGAGGGCATATAATTTGAAGTGGCGACAATCTCGTCGAAGCATTTGCAGGATTGGTGGCGCAACAAAACTCTGGGTGGTAGTCCAAGCCTTTTTCATCATGTCCTTAGGTGCCCACTCCATTTACCTACGACCACATTAAATATCCAATGATATATATATTTCACTTTTATTTTCATATATAAAGACATATTTTTGGGAGATCTATGTATTATTAGTTTTTTTTTATTTGTCTTCAAATATTTTAGGACAAATAATTCTACGGTTTATTTTTTTTCAAAATTATTGCAGTAGTTTAATTCTCAAACAATGGTTTAATTGTCGTAAAACTAGCGTAGTAGCAAAACAATATAATGCAGAAATAAAGGGGGAGTGATGTTTATATTATTGTGATGATATATTTTCAAATAAGATACAACTGGTTATTTATAGGATTAAGAAGTTAATCTTTTTATAACTACAACAATCAATTGAATAACATGATAAATATATCTTTATTAAAGTATATCTATATAACTATTGATGACCAAAATAAATAATATTTATAACATTGATATAATTGTTAAAAATACATAAATGATTTGTTTATTAAAGGCTAGAAAGTACATAGTTTAATAACTGTAAAGGTATAATGAAAAAAAACATGAGTTTAAGTTTGTATAGAACCATACACAAATAGAGAGTTACAAAGTTAATTATAAACTTGTAATCTATTGACATTGAAGGGGTGCCAATAAGGATCCGGAATCAGGATCGGGAAAGAAAGCTAAAACCACGAATTAAGAACAAACACATGAGCCGCGGCCAAGCCGCAATATTAACCCCACATATGCCGCGGCCAAGCCACGGCCACAAACACATGCCACGGCCACAAAGCCGCGGCCAAGCCGCAATATGAGCCACGGCCACAAACACATGCCGTGGCCGAACCACGTGAAAACCACGGCCGGGTCGCATACATACAAGCCATGGCTGATAAGTCATGGCCATATCGTGTCCAAGTCCCACTATCATCCTACGGAATACAGAAACAAACGTCTCTTTAGATCTCATTCAATGCCAAGTGATAGGGTATCCATCTCACTACAAAGAACATAAGCAAAGGGTAATAGCAACAAGCACATAAGACAAGTGAGTCAGAGGTTAAGACAGAGGGAGAAGTCAAAGTCAACTATAGTGACAAAAATGATTAATATTAAGTCAGAAACCCCTTTCATTAAGAAGAGGTAGATCTTCTGCCATAGGAAGATTGGGGTCGAAATGACAGCTGCAGCTTACCGAAAATAGAGTACGAGATAAGAATAGAGCTGCTATAAATATCCAAGCCATGCCAAGGGAAAGATCATCACAAAACACATCCACCACTGATAATCTGAACCTGAGCCAAAGCATAAACTTCACTTGGCACTGCTCTTGGTTTTTAATCACTTGATCAAGATCCTTGTAGCAACATTTGGCGCCATCCGTGGGACCTTAGCAACACAAAGAACGACTTGCTATGGACTCAGGTCAGAAAGCCCCTTCCCGTGACAATCACAACATTGTCATCACGGTGAATGAACATCTGGCAACACCACCCTTATCTGGTGCCGGTGTCGTGCCGGAGACAGAAAACCCAGCAAGCGGACTGATTACCCCAGAGTTTGTTAGCAAGAACAAAGACCGGCTCCTGTCCTTGTTAAATCAAAAGGAACATCCTTTTGAAGATGTAAGAATGCGTCTGGAGTACGAGGAACCACCAGATAAAGAAGAACATGGAAGAAGAAGCAAAGATCATGTAGATGAAAGAAGACCACCACCAGAACCAGACCACGAAGACGAGTTTGACAAGCCGTATCGACCATCAACGGCAAAGTCAAGATCGAAATTCATCCCAAAAATTGCGGAGTTTTCATTCCCACCTAAGCTCAAGATGCCTAGCAATATCGGGAAGTATGATGGTTCGGGTGATCCTGATGACCACATGGCTATCTTTGTAGGAGCAGCCGAGGTGGAGCAGTGGACCATCCCGGTATGGTGTCACATGTTCTCCCAGACGCTGATCGGAGCAGCTAGAGTGTGGTTTGACAGCCTTCCAACAGGGGAAATACGAAACTTTAAAGAACTGGAAAGCAGCTTCCTGAAGAATTTCAGCCAGCAAAGAAGATCAGTCAGAGACCCTACTGAGCTTCATAACATCAAAAGAGGCGACAACGAGTCAATAGAAAATTTCATCACCAGGTACTCAAAAGAGAGTATGCAAGTACGCGGCGCAGGGGAAACGATTCGGATCTCAGCTTTCATTCACGGGGTAAAGAACGATCAACTAGTGGAGCGTTTCCATGAGAATCTGCCGAAGACAGTGGAAGAAATGTTGGAGAGAGCAAAAGCCTTCGTCAGGGAAAGAAGGCCTGCGAACAACTGAGAGAAAAGAGTGGGAAGAAACCTATACCACCCACGTGGGAGCTGCCAAAACGGTCTGGGGTTCCAAAACCCTGGGAAAAAGCACGCTTCCAACCCCACTTCCACTCTAGAGGCCCACCTTTCCCTCAGCGTCACACAGTCAACCCTCCACCCCACACCCGCACTTCGCCCGTCAATTTACCACCGCTGACCAAAACTCCCAGTGAGATCCTCGCAACAGAAAACGTTAACTTCGTGAAGCCCACCCTACAAAAACCAGGAGTAAAGCGGGACATGAACAAATTCTGCGAATTTCACAAGGAAAACGGCCATACAACTGACGACTGTTTCTCATTGAAACGACAGATCGATGTGGCAGTCAAAACCGGGAAACTAGCCCATTTATTGCGGGAACTGAAGAAAACACCACAAGCAGGAGAAAAGAGGAAGGAGATCTTCATGGTGCGCGCTGAAGGGTGTGGGGAGAAGCGACGTTCTGACCACATGGAACCCTGGATGGCCCAAGCAATCTCTTTCCCTCCAATCCATGGTGGAAGCTTCGCCAGTGGTCCCGTGACAGTATCAGCAGTAATCGCAGGACATCAGGTGCACCGTGTAGACATAGATAGCGGTAGTAGTTCGGAAATCATGTATGAGCATTGCTTCTTACAGCTGGATGAAGAAGTCGGGAGGGGTCTCGACACCCAAGCCCATCAACTAATGGGTTTCTCCGGGGAAGTGGTGTAGCCAATAGGCCAGATCCAGCTCCCGGTAATCATGGGAAACAGCATGGGCCAGAGGGAAGTTGTAATGACATTTCTTGTAGTACGATCGGACTCATCACACAATATCATACTAGGAAGACCGGGGTTATGCATTCTGGGAGCAGTGATATCCACAGTGCATGCAGCAATCAAATTCCCAACCCCTACCGGAGTGGTGACGATGTATTCTAGTAGGGAGTGCAAAGAGGTAAAAGCAGTGGAATCGGAGACTACTTCCCGGGAAGAGGAAGATTTGTGCCCAACTCAAGAAAAATGGGTGGTCAACCCAAAATACCCAGAGCAAAAGATCGTGATAGGAGGACAACTAAGTGACGTGGCTAAAGATCGACTCTACCATCTCTTACGAAACAACTTAGATGTCTTTGCTTGGCAACCCTCCGACATGGAAGGAGTTCCCGGAGATATCGCAGAGCACAAGTTAAAAACATATTTATCCAAGGAACCTGTGGCCCAGAAGCGTCGCCATATGGGGTAGGAGCGGAGTCAAGCTGTGATAGAGGAAGTCAAGAAGCTGCTGCAAGCGGGTATTATAAGGGAAGTCCGATATCAGACTTGGGTGGCCAACCCAATAATGGTAAAAAAAAGGTGATGGTAGCTGGAGGATGTGCATTGATTTTAAAGATCTCAATAACGCCTATCCAAAGGACTGCTATCCCCTTCCAGAAATAGACTTGAAGGTAGACTCGCTGTCAAGTTTTCCATTAAAATGCTTCCTGGATGCATACAAAGGATACCATCAGGTTAAAATGGCACCAGAAGACGAAGACAAGACAGCATTTTACACGGATGTCGGCATTTTCTGCTTCACAAAAATGCCATTCGGACTAAAGAACGCTGGTGCTACTTATCAACGTTTAATGGACAAAGCATTCAAATCACAGATTGGTAGAAACATCGAGGTCTATGTAGACGACGTCGTCATCAAAAGTCGTGACGAGAATGCCCTGCTCGAAGACATCGCCGAAACATTCAGTACCCTACGGGCGATAAACATGAAACTGAATCCGAAGAAATGCTCATTCGGAGTGAAAGAAGGAAAGTTTCTAGGCGTAATTGTAACAAAGGATGGCCTTGAAGCCAACCCAGAGAAGATTGCAGCAGTGCTGAACATGCCATCCCCCAGGTCAGTAAAGGACGTGCAAACGTTGAATGGAAGAATAGTGGCCCTTAACAGATTCTTATCAAAACACGCTGAGCGCGTCCTACCGTTTATAACCACCCTACGGAACTGCCTAAGAAAGAAAGACTTTTTATGGACAAAGGAGGCAGAGGAGGCGTTCCAGCAAATGAAGAGGTACCTTTGCAACCTGCCAAGGCTGGTAGCTCCTTTCCCAAAAGAGAAGCTAGTAATGTATTTATCAGCAAGCAAGGGCGCAGTAAGTGCCGTGCTGATGACAGAGCGAGAAGGAGAACAAACCCCGATATACTTTGTCAGTAGGGCATTGAAAGACCCGGAGACCCGGTACTCGCCCATGGAAAAGCTCACACTATCCCTGGTGCACGCGTTTCGAAGACTAAGGCGTTACTCTCAAGCTCACCCAATCGAGGTGAGGACCGGGCACCCAATACAACAGGTTTTGAGGAAACCCGAGATTTCGGGGAGGCTAGCAAAGTGGGCAATTGAACTTGGAGCCTTTTGGATCGAGTACAAGCCGAGAGTGGCATTCAAGGGACAGGTAGTGGCTGACTTTTTGGCGGAAGTACCCCATGAGGAAGAAGAAGATGCACCTAACATGCAGGAGGGAGAGCTCCCACCTGAAGAATGGTGTCTGCACACAGATGGCGCATCAAATGACGAAGGTTCCGGGGCAGGATTGATCCTAGTAGGTCCTAACATGGAGGAATTAACCTATGCTTTAAGGTTAGCCTTCAAGAGTTCGAACAATGAAGCAGAATACGAGGCCTTAATAGCCGGATTAAGGCTAGCCAAGCAAATGGGTATTAAGAAATTGCACGCCCATGTGGACTCACTGCTGGTGGCCAACCAGATTAACGGATCCTACGATGCGAAGGAAGACACCATGAAGAGATATCTAGATAAGGCAAAACAAATAATGAACAGTTTCGAGAAGTGTGACATCTCGCACATCCCACGAAGTAAAAACAAGAAGGCCGATGCATTGAGTAAGTTGGCTTCGGTGTCATTTAGCCACCTTGCAAAGGAGGTTAAGGTGGAGGTGCTGCAAAGGTCTTCCATCGAAGAACCAGAAGTATCATCAGTTGAAACAAGAGAAGAAGACGGATGGATGACTCCGATAGTCAGATTTTTGACTGAAGGAGTTCTACCAGCGGAGAAAAGGGAAGCACGAGCAATACAGGCAAGGGCTTTGCATTATGAAATGTAGCAGGGAGTTTTATACCGGAGGTCATACCTGGGGCCGTCTTTAAGGTGCTTGACCAAGGAGCAGGCCACGTATGTGATACATGAGATACACGAGGGTATATGCGGGATACATGCAGGGCCAAGAATGGTGGTAGCTAAAGCAATGAGTGCAGGGTATTATTGGCCGGGGATGCACCAGAGTGCTGTGGAAGAAATCAGGAAGTGTGAAAGCTGCCAAAGACACGCGCCAATGTGTTTTCGGCCAAAGAATGACATGATCCCAGTTAATGCCGCATGGCCTTTTCAAAAATGGGCCATGGACATTGTGGGACCTTTCCCGGAGTCCGTAGGAAGGGTGAAATTCCTACTGGTAGCCGTTGACTACTTTACCAAGTGGGTCGAAGCTAAGGCCCTGGCATCAATAACAGGGCTGCAAGTGAAGAAATTCGTATGGGAACATATCATTTGTCGTTTCGGGCTCCCGTTGTTCATAGTGACCGATAATGGCAAACAGTTCGCAGAAAACCCATTCAAGGGTTGGTGTGACGAGCTGAAGATCCAACAGATCTTAACTTCGGTCGCACACCCGCAGGGCAATGGACAGGTGGAAAGAGTCAACAGAAGTATAGTAGAGGGCATAAAAACCCGACTGGATTTCGAAGGAAGCAATTGGGTGGAGGAGTTACCAAGCGTCCTCTGGGCTCATAGGACAATGCCAAAAACAAGCCATGGAGAAATGCCTTTCAGCTTAACTTATGGATCGGAGGCTGTGATACCAGCGGAGATAGGCTTACCAACAATTCGAGTCACGGAAGCTATGGAGATAAATAATGAAGAGGAGCTGCGGTCTAATCTAAATCTGTTGGAGGAGCGAAGGATGTCAGCTGCCATACGAGAAGCAAAATACAAGAAAAAGATAGAGCAATACTACAACGCTCGTGTGAAAAGACAAGAGTTCAAAGAGGGAGAGTTCGTCTTAAGAAGCAATGAAGCCAGCAGAGTCCAAGCTCAAGGAAAGTTGGGGCCAAGGTGGGAAGGCCCATACCAAGTGATAGAGGTTGGAAGAAATGGAGCGTACAGGCTCAGGTGTTTAGATGGTAAGGAGGTACCACGCACATGGAATGGAGCGCAGCTTCGCAAATGCTACATGTAATCATGGGGTAACCAAGATGTAACCGATGTAATTCAATTTTCAAAAAGAAGGTGTAAACGAACACCAGTAATTACATCTAAGCACTTGTGTATTATAACTTATGATAACAAAATTCTAGCAAGTAACCAAGCTTGAGAAATCAATGTAATAACCCGATAACACTCGGGTTGGCTCAAGCAAGTAACCAAGCTTGAAAAATTAACATGACAACCCGATAACACTCGGGTTGGCTCAAGCAAGTAACCAAGCTTGAGAAATCAATGTAATAACCCGATAACACTCGGGATGGCTCAAGCAAGTAACCAAGCTTGAAAAATTAACATGACAACCCGATAACACTCGGGTTGGCTCAAGCAAGTAACCAAGCTTGAGAAATCAATGTAATAACCCGATAACACTCGGGTTGGCTCAAGCAAGTAACCAAGCTTGAAAAATTAACATGACAACCCGATGACACCTGGGTTGGCTCAAGCAAGAAACCAAGCTTGTGAAATCGATGTAATAACCCGATAATGCTCGGGTTGGCCCAGGCAAGTAACCAGGCTGGGGAAAATCAATATAATAACTCGATAATACTCGGGTTAAATCAAGCAAGAAATAAAGCTTGAGAAGTCAACATGACAATCCGGTAACATCCCGATCCAAAAATTTAGGTAAGCTACCGCGGCCCAACCTCCTTAAAGAGGGGCAGCCGCGGCCCAACCCTTTCTCAGGGTAATGTTGTTCTTCAGCCAAGTCCGGAAATACTCCGGTTTATATCGTTCAGGTCAAATTTCGTTTCATACACATCATGAATAGTAAGAACAAATCCTTAACACAAAACAAGGATTAATAAGACAATAAGCAAACCATACTTCAAAGCATACAAGTTTAGTTGGGTACAACCATAAACTAGCAAAAGAAACTACGATAGCATTCAGAACGACATGACAACAAAGATAAGGCGAAACTAGTTTAAGCCAACAAAAGGCTACTAACAAAAGCAGAAGTAAATCCTACATCATGGCGAAGCAAGGAAAGTCTTGATAACATCAAGATCAGAGGCAGCAAGGGCAGCAATAGATCCAGCCATAGGAAAAGAAGCTTCGTCAAACTTTTTGGAAAGATCGCGTAATTCCTTCGAAGCATTCTTGTTATAATTCTGTGCATCTTCAGGTCTTTTTCCTTCAGCAACAAGACACGCACCATCCAGCAAACCTGCAACACATTTAACTTAATCAGAAAGTGAAGTTAACGATAACAGAATGAACTATTATTTGTTGCTAGCTACAAACCTGAATGATAACCAACTTTATCCGAAAGGGAGAAGAGCTCCGCCAGTGTACCAAGATACTCCTCGCTGTTATGGATCTTGTTGAAGGCCAAGCCAATGCCGGTAGACACAATCCATTCCCTATCGGATCTCTGAGAAGAAACCATAGCCTCAAGTTCAGCAATTCGTTTTGAGGAGGAGTTCTTGAGGTCATTTAACTCAGCATTCAGACGTCGGTTAGCATCCACTTGAAGAGAAAGATTCTTTCCAGCCTCATCAGAAATCTCGGAAAAATGTTTCTTCTCCTTCTCAATCGACTCACAGAGAAGTTTCAGTGAGGCATTCTCATCAGTCAAACGTAAGAGTTGTCTCTTCGTCTCCCGAGCTTCCTTATTGCTTACAAGCCAACGATTGTGAATCTCAAAAAAAGATAAGAAACTATTCACAAGAGAAGAACAACCAGAGTCAGACAATTCTCTCCTGCTTAAATTTTCAAGCCTCAAAGATTCAGCCGGGGGACGTGCCCAGTACATATACTCCCTACTAAGCTCAGGAGTCGTCAGAAGTGAGCTATTAACCAGATTCCAATCAGGAGTAAACTTCTCACGAGGATTCAAGCCGGTGGCCTCGGAAAAGCCACAACGAGGATCAGCAACAGTTTCATCCCAAACCAAATCATCCCCTGACTCAGCAGAATCACCATTAGAAGAAGAAGATTCGAAGGACGACTCCTCAGTCGAGGAACCCCCAGCCGCGGCCGAAGATGCACCAGCCATCCCAGCCGCAGCCACAGCAGGAGGAGAGCCTAGGGGCTTCAAGCCTGGTGCACCCAAACCTTGCGTCTTAACAACAGTCTTGACGCGTTTCCTGGACGTAGAACCTTCCTCAACACAACCTTTACGTTTCTCTGGAAAACCGGAAATAGATTCCCCGGCATGAACCACGAAATCACTGGTAGCTTCTAAAATCGGGGAGGAACCCAGAGGAAGGGGCTCAGTATGTTCAGTAACGTCATCCTTAGCAGACAGCTTCATGCGATCAAACAGCCCCATACCTATGAAAAGGAACAATAAATCAAAGCAAGTAAAGTTAGCAAAAACGATGCATATTGACAGAAAACAAATTACTTACGTTGGCCCTTATAAGATATACACGGCAGCAGGCTAGGCTCAGACCAGTTACGGCTAATGCCGACCATAACAAGAAAATGCTCAGAAAAGGACTGCAATGCTGTAGGGGTGGCTTTCAGGGTATCATAGGCAGACGCATCATAATCCTTGGCTTCGGGCAATGGATCATCAATTCTTTCCCGAACAGGAAATCAACTCATCTCAAAGGGGATTATCTTAGCGGAAATAAAGAAATAGTGGTCTTTCCAATGTTTCAAGCTAGTAAGTGATCGAGACACTAGAGAGGGACGAGGTGCTTTACATTTCTCGAAGGTAACCCAATCACCAACATGAGCAAGCTTATAAAAAGCTCGAAAGAGACCAATCTCGGGCACTAATTGATGGGCCCGACATGATACCTCAAAGTGAAAGACCTTGGTTAAACCAAGCGGAACTACTTGCGAAAGATGTATACCATAATAACGCAAAAGAGTGCACAAGAATCGGCTCACGGGAATCCTAAAGTTTGCAAAGCTAAAAAACGAACAGTAAAGAGCAATCATACCAGGAGGCACATCCCTAACCGACGACTGAGGAGGTGGAACTAAAGGATTCAAGCTACGGTCTATGTCATATCGTATCACAAAGTTATTCAAATAATCCTCGCTAATAACTGACCTTTGAACACGCATGTCATTCCTACACTCCATAAGAAAATAAAGAAACAAGGCAAGTAACTAACCAATGATAAGGAAGAGCACCGACTTCACAAATTGCTAGCCAAGAAAAAGATGGAAACAGCGAGTGTCGAGACCACGGCTGCCGCAAACCACCAACGAATCAGCCGTGAAACACCGGTGAAGGCTGTCGCGGTCTAAGGCAAACACGGGGAAGATATCGCGGCCTAAAGGTGTGCACAAGGGACGGGCCGCGGCTAAAGGAACCTGCCACGGTTCAAGAAACGCAGGAGGAAGACCGCTGCAGGTCAACCCTCGACATCTTTTTTGACCTGGAACCGCGGCTTCTCAAGCCGCCAAACACGAACGGACCGCGGGTCAATGAACCGGCTGTAACCTTGCAACAACTAACCTCGGCACCTTTTCGGACTTGGAACCGCGGCTTCTCAAGCGGCAAACACGAACAGGCCGCGGCTTTCTCACCAACAAAAGGGGGAACCGGGGTTTGGGGGAATGAATGGAGATGCAAGTAAGAGAAGGAAGTCTTGTATTTATAGGAGAAAAGAAATAAAAAGTGAAGGAGACAAAGGGGCACGAAACACGAACGAATAGACACTTGCAACCAACATCAAGCCACCATTTTTGGGGCCCTAGGCGCGGTACATGACACTTCCCTAGAAGGACTAATCAAAAGCTAGATATAGGACGACTATACAATATCCGAGGCAAGCCGTCAACAGGCATTCGAAAAGACAGGAGAAAGGGGGGAAATAGTCCAACATGATGACTAAAGTCATAATGTTGGACTGGGGGGACTTGAAGGGGTGCCAATAGGGACCCGAAATCAGGATCGGGAAAGAAAGCTAAAACCACGGATTAAGAACAAACACATGAGCCGCGGCCAAGCCGCAATATTAACCCCACATATGCCGCGGCCAAGCCACGGCCACAAACACATGCCACGGCCACAAAGCCGCGGCCAAGCCGCAATATGAGCCACAGCCACAAACACATGCCGTGGCCGAACAACGTGAAAACCACGGCCGGGTCGCATACATACAAGCCATGGCTGATAAGTCATGGCCATATCGTGTCCAAGTCCCACTATCATCCTATGGAATACAGAAACAAACGTCTCTTTAGATCTCATTCAATGCCAAGTGATTGGGAATCCATCTCACTAAAAAGAACATAAGCAAAGGGTAATAGCAACAAGCACATAAGACAAGTGAGTCAGAGGTTAAGACAGAGGGAGAAGTCAAAGTCAACTATAGTGACAAAAATGATTAATATTAAGTCAGAAACCCCTTTCATTAAAAAGAGGTAGATCTTCTGCCATAGGAAGATTGGGGTCGAAATGACAGCTGCAGCTTACCGAAAATAGAGTACGAGATAAGAATAGAGCTGCTATAAATATCCAAGCCATGCCAAGGGAAAGATCATCACAAAACACAACCACCACTGATAATCTGAACCTGAGCCAAAGCATAAACTTCACTTGGCACTGCTCTTGGTTTTTAATCACTTGATCAGGATCCTTGTAGCAACAGACATATATTTTTCATAAAAGTTATATGTGTTTAAATATTTGCAGGCTAATGTATAGTTACTCACTTAGGTGTATATGAGAATAAAAATCATTATTATTCTAAAAAGGATAAAGAATTACCAGAATGCGTAATACACATGCACAGTGTTTTGTTGATTTAATAACGAAAGAGTAGTTGTTCTTGTAAAAGGTGTAACGCATAAAATTATGACTTTGTTGTTTACATGTAATATTATAAAACTATAATAAGTAGAGAATTACAAGATCAATGTCTTGCGGTCTAAGTAGTATTGGTGATGTTTTCCAATACAAACGGTGTGTGTTCAAATCTATACGAGTACAAAACTGGGTAGTATATAGGAGTGAAAATCGATCAATATTGTTTTGAAAAAAGGGTATTAATTACGAGAAAGCGTAATACACATACACGCAGTGCTTTACTTATTTAATTGGATAGAAAAAAAAAGGTTAGGCCGCTAGGGTACTTGATTCGAGTAACGAGATCATCTTATATTTTAAAGTTAAAAGCAAAAGAAAAAATTAATAGAAAAGAAAATTACAAGTCCTTAGTTTTAGTATATATTTTTCTACTTAGACTTGCGCCCTTTATGTTCATATTCTATGTATTTGAACTTTTTGGATAAACTGAAAAGTGAAAATATATACATTTAATTCTTTAGTTTCCGAATCGTTAGTTGTTGAAAAATGTAGTCGTTTATTGGGTATTGTATTTTTATAAGTATTATTTTAATGATAAAAAATAACAAAGATATTATTATCAGTAGCTCAAATTAAAACAGTTACGTAATACTAGAGTTACCCTCGAAGTTAAGTTTTGTCACCAAAGAATGTTACATGCTTTTATAATTATTAATTTAACTATGATTTAAGTAAATATTAACTGATTCATTGAAGTGTATATCCATTTTAATTATTTAATCATTTAGCTACATATAACTTTTATAAATATTTTTGTAGATAAGTGCAAAAAAAATTCTAAAAGCCTCCAAATGCATGCACTTTGTATACAATCTATTTCGTGTGGTCTATATGGTTTTATTACAAATCACATGCTTGTTTACACAAATAACAAATATATATAGTATCTTTACTCTTGAGAGGTTATTGTATAAAGAGCTCTTATCTTATAAAGCATACTAAGTTATTAGTATACGACACGTGTCATTGGGGTGATGGGTAAGCTCTCCATGCAATTTATACGACATGTATATAATTACGCAACATATTTATTATTAACTACGCAACAAATGTTGATAATTACGCATAACAATAATTATATAACCTATGTTAATAGTTACACAATATGTTTATGGGTCTATATTTATAACCCTCTATATTTATAACTACATAATATATGTTGAAATTACGCATACTAAAATTACGCATACTAAAATTACATGCATATACGTATGATACATAGACATTTTTTTTTCAAAATCAATTTTTTTAAAGACATATAGCATAGCATACTTAAATTGAAGAAAATAAAATAATCTCTTATATATAATTAAAAAGAATAATATAGTATAAAAAGTTTTCCACACTTAAATTTAACTTCAGTACGTAATTTTATTTATAGTTAACGTACTACTTTTAAATTATTATTAAATTATTAAATGTTAATAAACAAGTGAACCGTGAAAACCATTGATTCATTGACTTAAATGAATAACGATGGAAATTTGGAGTTTGTTGGAACGTCAACTCTAAAAGTGAATAATCGTTTGCATGGGCAGCTCATGATGCTAAACGTCTTTTCTATTGAATTTTTATTTTTGAGACCTTTTAGGTGGACGCTCGTCACGCTCACGTTACTTTCACCCCGTTTTCGTTTTTCAAATATTTTGATTTAATAATAATAATAATAATAATAATAATAATAATAATAATAATAATAATAATAATAATAATAATAATAATAATAATAATAATAATAATAATATAATAATAATAATAATAATAATAATAACAATAACAATAATAATAAGAATAACAATAATAATAAGAATAACAATAATAATAAGAATAACACACTACTAGAAAATAAGGCTAATGCAACTTTTTATAAGTAACTTTTTTAAATGAGTTGCATTTTACTCTAATGCAACTTCGTTGAATATAAAAGTTGTATTAGAATATCTAATGCAACCGTTTTCATAAAAAGTTGCAAAAGAATATTGAATTTGCAACCTTTTTAGTTTAAAAGTTACAAATTGTATTGAATTTGCAACTTTTGTTATAAAAGTTGTAACTTTTGTATGATTAAGTACTTTCAAATACAAACATTATACTTGTAACAAAGTTTCACAGATTAATACTATTTTGGTTTAGTATTTGATAGTTAATTTATATTTCATTGTAATAAAATAATATGGTCATAAAATTATGAAAAAAAGGTAAGTAGCTTATGAACTAAAAAAAACAATTTTAAAGTAGCACCCAAGATTCGAACCTGGGTATGTAAGTAAATAAAACAATGTCCAAACCATTAAGCTGATAGAGCAACTTGTGAAAAGTTTCTTTGTTTTTTAATTAAACCTTAGAAAATAAAACCCATTCATGCTTCCTTAATTGTACAAATTGAAAATAAAGTTGTATATGCAAAAGCTTCGCTCAATCTGTTGCTGATCGATCTCAGCCTTCAAGTCATACAATCGATCAGTTTAGTTTGTTATGAATCACCAAGATAGCCCGCAAAACTCATTCAATTCAATCGAACAAGTCGCCATCTCTCAAAACTCGATCGACCAAGTAGCCATGCCTCAAAATTCGATCAATCAGATGTTTCTTCACCATCTGTCGCTACTTCTATGCTTCATCATCTTTTGTTTCCATACTAAATCAGCGATCAGGTAATTTTGTTAATGTTTCTGATCGAATTTTAGGTTTTCAAGCAAAGAACTCATGTAATCGATTAAAACATATAGGAACACAACGATTTATCTTTTATTGAATCTTTGGCTGCTTGATCATTCTTATCAGTTAGTTGCTTCACCATCACTCTCAACATAGTTCAAGGTTAGTATGACTAATCTATGATTCAATAAAAGTTTTTTTCTTTGACACTTTGGCTTGTTAAAAAGTGAGGAGTTTATAATAATTTTAATTGTGTTAATTAGTGGTATTTTTGTGGATTTTCATATTCATGTTTGGGTTGTTAAGCCTAGAATTGAATAGAGAATAATCGATAGAAGAAGAAGGTTATTAACTCTAAGTTACTAATTTGTTATTCATCAACCATATTTGGCGACTAAAGATTAACAGACTGATCGTTACTTGAGTTGTATAGGACTTTAAGCCATTAATTTCCCATGTAATTATTATATTGATTAAGTCGTAGCTTCTAATTTGTTTGTTTTTAGTTCTATACAAATGCCAAGTTGATTAATATGTTATAGTCAACTAATCGTGCTAATGCATAAGTTAGTTTTTATCAATGTGTTGCTTAGAGTATGATTCATCAGGTTGTTGCTCATATATTTAATACATACTAGTCTTTGTTGAGTTTTCCTTTAAATTTCAATACCATATACAATGCATCTAAAAAACAGTCGGTCAGTCTATATATAAGCATTTACCTTACATAAGCATACATGCCACTAAGATGTACTTTCTTATATGTGAATAAAACCATTTTGTTTTTTAATGTTTTAATTAACTTCAGGATATGAGAGACATGAGAAATGATAGAGATTGGATGTATTTACCTAGGCGGTTACCAGAATTTGAAGCCGGAGTTATAGAATTCGTTAATGCTTCATTTCACAAGGCAGCAAAAGGATCTCAAATATGTTGTCCTTGTAAACGGTGTAAAAATCGTTACTGGTATCGAAGAGATGAAGTATTTGATCATTTAAAAGGACACGGATTTGTAGAAGACTACTATATATGGGTTTTTCATGGAGAAAGCCGCTCTGAAAGAAGATTTAATATTGTCAATGATGATAATAGAGATGGTATGCATGAAAATTTTGAGGAGTTATTACATGATAGGTTTAGAGATACCTTAGAGGAAACAAGTACATCACAAGGAGGTCTAAATGAAGACACCAAAAAGTTCTATAAGCTGGAAGGAATTTGATTCTTTGTATCCTAATTTTGCAAAAGAATCAAGAAATGTGAGGTTAGGCTTGTCAAGTGATGGATTTAATCCATTTAGAACAATGAGTATTGCTCATAGCACTTGGCCAGTGGTGTTGGTTAACTACAATTTACCTCCATGGATGTCACTGAAACCAGAATACTTTATGTTGTCTTTGTTAATTCCTGGACCCGAATCTCCAGGTAATAATATAGATGTTTATTTACAACCTTTAGTTGAGGAGCTTAGAGAATTATAGGTTAATGGGTTGAATACATATGACAAATCTAAAGATGAAACATTTAAAATGTATGCAGCATTAATATGGACAATTAGTGACTTTCCAGGGTACTCAATGTTGTCTGGGTGGAAAACAAAGGGAAAATTTGCATGTCCGTGCTGTAATCATGAGACTAGCTCACTTTACTTGAAGCATAGTAAGAAAACATGTTATATGGATCACCGCAGATTTTTAGATGTTGAACACCCATGGCGACGTAATAAGAGTGCCTTTAATGGAAAGACGGAGAAAAGACTTTCTCCAAAACCTCTATCAGGCGTTGATGCTTTGAGTGAGTTGTCTAGCTTTACAAACCTATTTGGAAAGACACAAAAGAAGAAAAATGATAGCACCTGCCCATGGAAGAAAAGGTCAATATTTTTTGATTTACCATATTGGAAATTCAATAATTGTCGACATAATCTTGACGTGATGCACATTGAAAAAAATATATGTGATAATGTGATAGGGACTTTGTTGGATATTAGTGGAAAGTCAAAAGATCACCCTAAAGCTCGATTTGACATTTTAGACCTTGGTATTAAAGAAAGGCTTCAACCGGTAGTTTCTGATGATGGTAAGCATGTTATCATCCAGAATGCATGTTTTTCAATGTCTTCAAATGAGAAAGTTAATTTTTGTCTTGTTTTAAAGGAAACAAAATTACCTTACGGGTTTGGGTCTAATATTGCACGTTATGTTCATTCTTCGGAAAAGAAATTTTCGGGTTACAAGAGTCATGATGCTCACATCTTTTTGCATTACTTGCTTCAAGTTGCTGTTAGAAAATCATTACCAAAACATGTAGCTATACCATTGTTTAGGTTGGGTATATTTTTCCGAAGATTGTGTAGCAAGGTAATTAAGCCCGACGACCTTGACAAATTACAATTAGAGATTGTAGAAACGTTATGTGAATTTGAGAAAACATTTCTGCCAAATTTTTTTTGACATAATGGTGCATTTACCTGTTTACTTAGTAAATTAAGTTAGGCTTGGAGGACCTGTTCAATATAGATGGATGTTTTTCATGGAGAGATACTTGTGCAAGTTGAAGTCATATGTGCGGAACAAGAGTCGACCAGAGGGATCCATAGCAGAAGGCTATTTGATTGAAGAATGTTTGAATTTTTGCTCACGTTATATGCATGGAGTAAATACAAATGTTAATGAGGACGTGCAAGATAACGCTGATTTGGAGGGGGAAAATGAATCGGATGAATCAATATTTGTGAATGTTGGCCATCCTTTGGGAGGTGAAAAACGTAGACATGGACAAGTATTCACTTTAGATATTCATTTAAAGGAACAAGCAAATCGTTATGCTTTATTTAATTCTAATTCTGCAGAAGTTAATGAGTTTATCAAGTAAGTAATCAATTTATAGCCTTTAATTCCTTAAAATTATATCTCAATATTAGTATTTTTCATATTATGACATAATTGTCTAAATGATGTTGCAGTGAGCATGAAGCTTATATTGAACATCAATCCCGACAAAGTCGATGGGCACGAGCACAAAACCATAGCCGTGAGTTTGCCAATTGGTTCAAAGACAAAGTAATAAATAATAATGTTTCAGATCATATGTTTTGGCTTGCTAAGGGACCTAGTCCTACATCTAAGAGATACTACGAGTATTATGCCAATGGATATTACTTTCATACCAAATCAAGAGATGTTAAATGTAAAACTCAAAATAGCAGTGTTTCGATTACATCTTTAACTCCTAGCTTTGCGAGTTCTCGGGACAAAAATCCAACCGTTGGGAATGTTGACTACTACGGTCGAATTTTGGACATAATTGAACTTGTTTTCAATCATTTCATGATATATCATATAGTATTTCTGTTATTATTTTCATAACATTAGTGTGGTCTATCGATACTATGAGCGTCAAGGATCTAAGTTAAATAATAACTAACATTCATATAAAAAAATATCGGTCATAAACATAGTAATTTATAAAAATAGAAATCTGACCACACCAATAAGAAAATACCAATCATAAACATAATCTAGAAAAAACTACGTGTCAACTCGGTGCTTCAACCACTATAAAGCCAAATCACTATCATGAACTCACTTGTCCCTATTGTAATGAAGTGGACCAAGAAACTGACAAATTCTATGATAATTTAAAAATTAGCTAATTAGTTTGTGGAGTATACAAACAAAAATAGAGATAAACTGAAAATTACCATGATAAATTGAAGATTTATGTCAAATCCACTTGATCCCTGCTGTAGTGAAGTAGACCAGACTGTAATAAGTAGGAATTATTGATGAAATTTTGGTGAGTTTTAATAAACAAAGTGCATATCGTTTAGTGTTACTATGCACCTATAATCTTAATTTTTATCAAACAACGATTTTAAATTTGTCTGAAGATTTTGTGATCCACTAAGAATCTCTAATTCAAAAAAAATGTTTTGTTATCTGAAAGGCAATATACCTTTCCAATATGAAGATCCATCATCCACATATACATATCCACTTTTCAACTAATAATAAAGAAAATCTTCCAACAAAAAGAACCAATATACTTTTGAAATGAGTCATTATATTGTAACATTTATCTTAAGATTGCTTGTTGTGATAACACAAGACTCGGTTCTTCAAGCATGAAATAAAGAAAATCATATAGTTTTACATCTTTCAAACCACAGATTTGATAAAGATTGAAATAGAACTGTACATTAACAAAGTTAATGACAAAAATAATGCACGAACATAGCATAACATATTTCGTTTCCTAAATCTGTATTCACATCATAATAAACGTTCCAGAATGAACTTTATGTGGCATTTTAAGTCGAGCATATTCAGACCATATATAAGAAGAAAAAACTTACCTGAGGGCTCGATTGATTTTACGTACACAAACAATGTGTGAAGTGAATCTTACGTACCTTCAAACCACATGAGTTTGGTGCTTTGCATCATCAAAAGCATGTAATTGAAACATCAAGCCCTCTTTGAAAACATCATCATAAGTTTAGGTTTCTTATGGTGTGCATCTTTGACTTTAGTCTTGAGTTCCTTTGATCATATGTGGATATGCCTATTTCACAATTCAGTCAAATTAACAACAAATATCAACTCAAAATTTCAAATTTTAGGTCCTAAAAGTTTGATTAAGATTGGTAAAAACTGAGTACCTGGTGATCTTACTTATTTAAATAGTTCTGTAACACCCGGATATTTACTTTGCAGCCAACGAAAGAAGAAAAAGAAATAAAGTCCAAAGTCGGGGGACCAAACCCGCCAACAAATGAAAGTTAGGCAAATATGGGGGATTAAGAGGGGGAGGGCAGCCATTTCCTCCTCACTCTTAAGAAAACACAGCCAAAAGAGAGAAGAGAGAAAGAAGAGAGGAAGAATAGAAAAAGAAGAGAAAAGTGGTGATTCGGGCTCGAAATTCGTCGTGTAGATTGTCCAAACGAATATCTTCATCTTCTTCTTGTTTGTGCGAGTTCTAGGACCCCTCTTTTACACATTTTGAATGATTTTGGGGCTGGAACACATAGAAACCTGTTTTTGAAATGTGTGTGTTTGACCCATTTGGGTGTGATTGTGTATAGTGCGTTTAGAGCATGATTTCAGGCTTGTGTATGCTTGAATGGTGTCATAGTATGATTCCCTAAGGTTTAGGAGGGTTAATCTGGGCTTAGAATGAGTTTGGAAGGGTTTGGAGGTTGAAAGTCGCGGCTGCAGTTCGGGATAAACTGTAGTCTGCGCCCAGCTAGGGCTAGGCGACTGGAGGGTCAATCGGGCGACTGAGGGACGATTGGGGTCCAATCACACGACTGAGGTTCAGTCGTATGACTGGGGGTCCAGTCGCACGGGAAGTCATGCGACTGAGAGTCCAGTCGCCTTCCCATGCGACTGAGAGTCCAGTCGCATGGGTGCTCAGTCGCATAGGTGTTCATTCGCACAATTGAGAGCTCAGCCGTATAGGTTCATTCGCATAGTGTCCAATCGCACGATTGAGGGTCCATTCGCACGATTGGAGGTTCAGTCGCATAGGAGTTCATTCACATTGGTCTAGTCGCATGATGTTCAGTCGCATGGAGGCCATGCAACTGAAGGGTGCCCAGTCGCCCAAATAGGGTTGTTGTGTACGAGGAGAGACATAGTGTAATTACTGACTTTCGGGGAAGAGAGCAAGGGTAAGTAATGATGTGATAGCTCCCGTAAGTACATGTAAGATGGCCGTCGAGGCTTTCGAAGTTATGTTGGGCACGATGATGATAGTGTTGCATGTTATGCACAATATATGTATGGTAAGTATGATGTAGCCCATGTATGATGGTGATGACTGATGACTGTTAAATGTCGATGTTCCTTGTTTCGATGTATGTTTATCATTCCCGTAACTTTACGTGTTATGATTAAAGAATAAGATGAAAGAATTATGTAACATAAAGTGAAAGATAATGAAAGAGGAACATGATAAATGAATGCATGCATTAACAATGAATGAGAGTAATAAAGGCTTGTAAGCAAATATAGGAGGTGAGCAACCTTGTCGTTGCAACAGACTCGAAATGGAATCCCTGTCTTGCGACCTCAGTAATCGTGGCTGTGTGCTACGAGGAGGGTAAAATCCTGACACTGGGATCATCCATTGTATAGAACCATCGCTGCATATCCTAGGTGCTATGGCCAGGAGGGTGCGGTGCGCCGATATAGAAGGTCTATGATATAGACCTAGGTCCAGTACCACAATACAGAAGGATGTTGCATGTGGCTATGGTACCCTTAAACTTTACCTTAGGTACTGTGTCCAGGAGGTGCGATGCACCGTTATAGAAGGTCTATGATAGGCGTAGGTACAGTACCATGATACAGAAAGGTAAGTTTTATGGGAGATGTAGAGAAAAGATATAAAGATGAAAGAGTAAGAAAGCTAAAGACATACAGAGAATGGATGAAAGTTAAAGAACGTACGAATGAAATAATGAATAGAAAAGTATAATGATAAAATATGAAATGGGATCTTTTGCCACTCGACCTCCGTAATCATGGCTGCATGCCGTGAAGAGGGTAAAGTGTGACAAGATCTATATAGAAACAAAGATAATGAATGATGAAGATAATAATGATATTATCTATGTGTACGTATCATGTGTGCTAGCATAAAAGTAAAGAAACGGTTTTAATGAAAAGTAAAGTATGTTTTATTATAAAACTAGAACTCACTCAGCAACGCTGACTTTTTATGTGTTTCCAGTTGGCAGGTAAGGTTGCGAAGGATGGCACGAGGCGGCTACTCAGCTCTTTTGGGATGACATTCTCTTGTATAATGCTTTTGTGATGTAATACAACAATAGATATTTTGTAATTGATTAACGTTGTATTAACTGGTAAAAGCATTTATAGTAAATTGAAGAGTTATGTCAAAGTTTCCGCTGCATGATTTTTATAAAGATTATATAATGATGTGCCTTAAATGCGATGATGACCAGCTGTGAGGTGCCCGGGAACGGGGCCTTACAAGTTGGTATCAGAGCCAAAGTTTAAGTGAAACGAGTAAATTTTCGAAATAAACCTTAACTTAAACTGAGAATGGGACGGAAAGGGAAGGGATGCAAATCTGAGTAGCTGCGTGCCATCAGGTATTTTCTTAAAGTTAACCGGTATTATGTGCGCATGTTATGTGTTTATGTGTTGCTGGTAGATTTAGATACTGATATAGTCAGGACAGATAATGCTCGGGGTGCGAAGAGTAAAGTAAGTGGCTAATCATAACCGGACACCGTAATTAGGGACTTACTATACTTGACATAAACTGAGCTATTCCCTTGAATGACCGTGTTAGTGTTTGAATCTTTCAGTGTGTGATTGAGGATGGCCGGTGGAAGATCATCCAAAGCCTTACATGGTGGACTTGGTGCTGCATCGCGACCCAAAAGAGGCAGACCTAGAGTTGAGAAGGTGGTTCCTGAGGGACCCGAGACCCCTCACCCGGAGGGTGGTGATGAGAGTGCAAATCTGAGGGCCTCGGTGAAAGAGGCGGTGGTCGAAGAGGTGCATCAGGTCATGCAGACGATCTTACCGTCTGTGGTGACCAAAGTGATAAAGGTTGTACGTGAAGGGGAAAGACAAGAGAGAAAACGGTCCTCGGGAGGACAGGAACACCCAGAGACAGAGACGATTCCCTCCGATAATAAGGAGGAGGAGGAGGAACCTGTGCAGGAGTCAGCACGAGGCTGTAACTACGAGGCTTTTCAACGCTGTAAGCCCCCAACTTTTGATGGTAATGGCACTGCTGCTACTTCTCACCGGTGGGTAAGGGAAATGGAAGCAGTTTTGAACATCAGCAAATGCCGGGAGGATCAGAAGGTAAAGTTTGCTGCCCACTCTTTCATGGACTCGGCTGTGTACTAGTGGGACAATACAGTCCAAGCCGAGGGCAGCAGGGCTATTGGTAGGATGAGATGGTCAGAGCTGAAGAGGTTGGTCATTGAGGAGTTTTGTCCTCACCGAGAGATGGATAAAGTTGAGAGAGAGTTCCTGCAGCTGGAGGCGGGAACGATGACCCACCAACAGTACACCACAAAGTTCAACGAGATGGCATGTCTGGTGCCGGACCAGGTGACACCTCTGTCGCGAAAAATCAAGAGGTATATTTAGGGTTTGCCAGCAGATATTCGCAGGCACATAATCACTGCCTGACCGAGCACGTTTAGGTCGGCGGTGGATTTAGCGGGAAGGCTGTATGATGAGAGGGCTGTAGTGGTAGTGGCTGAAGGTAATAGGAAGGGTGGTGGTGATAGGAATTGGAACGGGGAGAGGTTTGGTCGGGGTAATGCCTCGATGGGTAATAAGAATGCACGGGTGGATGACCGCCGTGTAGCCATACCGGGTGCGGGATTGAAAAGGTGTGGTAAATGTGGGAGAGAGCACAGTGGGAAATGCAGACAGGGGTTGAACGTGTGCTTCAGATGTGGGAAACCGGGGCATATAGCCAAGGCCTGTCGTGCGATCCGATGCTACAACTGTGGCGTGGAGGGCCACGTAACTAAAGATTGTAAGAAGTCAAGGGCTGAGGGTTTCGGGGTGAAGAAGACAGGAACTGAGGGACCGAGGGCGAGCGCCAGGGCATTTACGATGACGCGGGAGGAGGCTAGGACGGACCCTTACGTTGTGTCCGATACGTTTCTGGTGAACCAAACTTTAGCTTCTATGTTGTTTGATTCGGGTGCCAGTAGAAGTTTTATTTCTGCTGCTTTCTGTGCTAAGCTGCCTGTTAGTAGTATACGTGTTGATGCGCCATTTGATGTAGACCTGCCATAGGTAAGTCTACCAGGATTTCGGAGTTGATAGAGGGTTGTGATGTGGAGTTAGAGGGTCGTAAATTTCCGGTTAGACCATTTGTGATGACCTTAGGTAGTTTCGACTTGGTACTTGGGATGGATTGGCTGGCGGATTTCGAGGCAAATATAGTGTGTCAAAAGAAGATGATTCGATTGATAGCGCCTGATGGGAGTTCGGTAACTGTTTATGGGGATCGGGTCATGACGATCCCGAAAGTGATCTCAATGGCGGTGGCGGGAGAGTGCATGAGGCGTGGATGTAGTGCCTACTTGGCATATGTGAAGGATGTGGATACGCCCACACCACAACTGACTGATGTACCGGTTATGTGTGACTTTCCAGATGTGTTTCCCGAATACTTGTCAGGAGTGCCACCTGACCGAGAGATTGAGTTTGAGATTGATCTGATACCAGGTGCCTAACCTGTTGCCAAAGCACCATATCGGTTGGTTCCGAAAGAAATGAAAGAGTTGATGGAGCAGTTGCAAGATCTGCTAGATAAGGGGTTCATTAGACCGAGTATCTCACCTTGGGGTGCTCCGGTCTTATTTGTAAAGAAGAAAGATGGTAGTATTAGGATGTGCATAGACTACCGTGAGCTGAGCAAGCTGACAGTGAAGAATCGGTATCCATTACCGAGGATTGATGATTTATTCGATCAGCTTCAAGGTGCCAGTTGGTTTTCACGTATAGATCTCCGATCGGGCTACCATCAGCTAAAGGTGAAAGAGCGGGATATTCCTAAAACAGTTTTTTGCACGCGCTACGGTCACTACGAGTTTCTTGTCATGTCTTTTGGTTTGACCAATGCGGCAACTGCTTTTATGGATCTGATGAACCGAGTGTGTCGGCCGATGTTAGATAAATCAGTGATTGTGTTTATTGATGATATCCTGATTTATTCAAAAAGCGAGATAGAGCGTGTCGGTCACATTCGAGAAGTGTTGGAGACGCTGAGGAGGGAGAAGTTGTATGCCAAGTTCTCCAAATGAGCGTTCTGGTTGCGCGAAGTTTAATTCTTGGGTCACGTGGTGAATCCGGATGGGATTATGGTGGATCCGGCAAAGGTGGAAGCGGTGATACAATGGAAGTCTCCCAAGACGACATTCGAGATCCGTAGTTTCTTGGGTTTGGCGGGCTACTACAGAAGATTCATCCAAGACTTTTCCAAGATCGCTTCTCCACTAAGCAAGTTGACCCGGAAAGATGTAAAGTTTGTATGGGGTCAAGCTCAAGAGAGGGCGTTCGAAGAATTGAAAACGAGATTGACCCAAGCTCCTGTTCTGTCATTATCCGATGGAAGTGAAGATCTAGTGGTTTATTCCGATACTTCCTACTCGGGGTTGGGGTGTGTGTTGATGCAGAGAGGAAAGGTTATAGCCTACGTATCCCGACAGTTAAAGGTTCATGAGGTTAACTATCCAACTCATGACTTGGAGCTAGCAGTTGTGGTCTTTGCACTGAAGATTTGAAGGCACTATCTCTATGGGACGAAGTGCACCATATTCACTGACCACAAGAGCTTGAAGTATTTATTCGAGCAGAAAGACCTGAACATGAGGTAGAGGAGATGGTTAGAGCTCATAAAAGATTATGATTGTGAGATCCATTACCATCCGGTCAAAGCCAACGTGGTGGCGGATGCCCTTAGCCGAAAGGAAAGACCCGAGCCGATTCGGGTGAAAGCGTACCAGCTGATCATGACCTCTGATGTGATGAAGCAGGTGAAAGAGTTTCAAGATGAGGCTTTGAAAAAAGATCATCTTAAGTCTGAAAGGATGAGAGGTCTGGTTGCGGAATTAGGTGAAAACACACTCGATGTTAAAACCCGATTCGGGCGAATGTGGATTCCTCGTTTTGGGGATCTACGGGTGAAGATCACGGATGAAGCTCACAAGACTCGGTACTCTATTCATCCCGGTGCTACAAAGATGTATCAAGACATGAAGAAAGACTATTGGTGGTTGGGTATGAAGCGTGATGTGGTAGAGCATATGAGTAAATGTCTTACTTGCTTGCAAGTGAAGGCCGAGCATCAAAAGCCGTATGGAAAGATTCAACCTTTGGATATACCGGAATGGAACTGGGAGCACATCACCATGGATTTCATTATGAAGCTGCCGCGTACTCCGAAAGGGTATGATGCTATATGGGTGATTGTTGACCGCTTGACGAATATTGCTTACTTCCTACCGATGCGTGAGACATATTTATCCGAGAGGTTGGCGGATCTTTTTATTAAGGAGATTGCGACTCGTCACGGCGTGCCGGTGTCTATTGTGTCTAATCGTGACACCCGGTTTACCTTCAAATTCTGGAGGAAATTCCACGATGCCATGGGGATGAGGCTACATATTAGCACGGCATATCATCCCCAAACTGATGGTCAGTCAGAAATGACCATTCAGACACTGGAAGACATGCTTCGGGCATGTGTGATTGATTTTGGGGGAAGCTGGGATGACCACTTACCATTAGCTGAATTCTCATACAATAACAGCTATCATGCCAGCATTGTTATGCCACCTTATGAGATGCTATACGGTAAGAGATGCAGAACACCCGTTTGTTGGGGTGATATTGGTAATAAAGAGTTAGGGAGCGTCGAGGTGATCGAGGCTACGACTAAAAAGCTTGAAAAGATTAAGGCCTTCATGAAGGCAGCCAAGGATAGACAGAAGTCGTATGCTGATAAACGACGTAGACTGATTGAGTTCCAGGTGGGTGACCAGGTTATGTTGAATGTCTCACATTGGAAGGGTATCATCCAGTTCCGAAATCGGGGCAAGTTGAGCCCGAGGTATATAGGCCCTTTCCGAGTCATTGCTCGAGTAGAAGAGGTGGCCAATAGACTGGAGTTACCAGATGAGTTAAGTGGAATTCACCTGACATTCTATGTATCTCATCTGAGGAAGTGTTTGGCGAATGAATATATGATCGTTCCACTGGAGGATATCGAAGTAGACGAACGGCTCAATTATGTGGAGCAACCGGTGGCGATCATCGATCAAAAAGAGAAGAAGTTAAGGAATAAAGTGGTTGCTCTTGTGTGTGTACAGTGGAAGCACAAGAAGGGATCCGAGTCAACGTGGGAGACCGAAGAGGAAATGAGACAGCATTACCCACGCTTGTTCGAGGAATAACAGGTGTCGGGGACGAAACCTATATAAGGGGGGTGGACTCGTAACACCCGGATATTTACTTTGCAGCCGACGAAAGAAGAAAAAAATAAAGTCCAAAGTCGGGGGACCAAACCCGCCAACGCACGGAAGTTGGGCAAATATGGGGGATTAAGAGGGGGAGGGCAGCCATTTCCTCCCCACTCTTAAGAAAACACAGCCAAAAGAGTGGAGAGAAAGAAGAGAGGAAGAAGAGAAAAAGAAGAGAAAAGTGGTGATTCGGGCTCGAAATTCGTCGTGTAGCTAGTCCAAACGAATCTCTTCATCTTCTTCTTGTTTGTGTGAGTTCTAGGACCCCTCTTTTACACGTTTTGAATGATTTTGGGGCTGGAACACATAGAAACCCGTTTTTGAAATGTGTGTGTTTGACCCATTTGGGTGTGATTGTGTATAGTGCGTTTAGAGCCTGATTTCAGGCTTGTGTATGCTTGAATGGTGTCATAATATGATTCCCTAAGGTTTAGGAGGGTTAATTTGGGCTTAGAATGAGTTTGGAGCTCGAAAGTCACGGCTGTAGTTCGGGATGAACTGCAGTCTGCACCCAGCTAGGGCTAGGCGACTGGAGGGCCAATCAGGCGACTGAGGGACGATCGGGCGACTGAGGGACGATTGGGGTCCAATCGCACGACTAAGGTTCAGTCGCACGACTGGGGGTCCAGTCACATGGGGAGTCATGTGACTGAGAGTCCAGTCGCATGGGTGCTCAGTCGCATAGGTGTTCATTCGCACAACTGAGAGCTCAGTCGCATAGGTTCATTCGCATAGTGTTCAATCGCACGATTGAGGGTCCATTCGCACGATTGTAGGTTCAGTCACATAGGAGTTCATTCACATTGTTCTAGTCGCATGATGCTCAGTCGCATGGAGGCCATGCGACTGAAGGGTGCCCAATCGCCCAAATAGGGCTGTTGTGTACGAGGAGAGACATAGTTGAATTACTGACTTTCGGGGAAGAGAGCAGGGGTAAGTAATGATGAGATAGCTCCCGTAAGTACATGTAAGATGGCCGTCGAGGCTTTTGAAGTTATGTTGGGCATGATGATGATTGTTGCACGTTATGCACAATGTATGTATGTTAAGTATGATGTAGCCCATGTATGATGGTGATGACTGATGACTGTTAAATGTCGATGTTCCTTGTTTCGATGTATGTTTATTTTTCCCGTAACTTTACGTGTTATGATTAAAGAATAAAATGAAAGCATTATGTAACATAAAGTGAAAGATAATGAAAGATGAAAATGAAAAATGAATGCATGCATTAACAATGAATGAGAGTAATAAAGGATTGCAAGCAAATATAGGAGGTGAGCAACCTTGTCGTTGCAACAGACTCGAAATGAAATCCCTGTCTTGCGACCTCAGTAATCGTGGCTGTGTGCTACGAGGAGGGTTAAATCCTGACACTGGGATCAACCATTGTATAGAACCATTACTGCATATCCTAGGTGTTGTGGCCAGGAGGGTGCGGTGCGCTGATATAGAAGGTCTATGATATAGACCTAGGTCCAGTACCACGATACAGAAGGATGTTGCATGTGGCTATGGTACCCTTAAACTTTACCTTAGGTAATGTGGCCAGGAGGTGCGATGCACCGTCATAGTAGGTCTATGATAGGCCTAGGTCCAGTACCATGATACAGAAAGGTAAGGTTTATGGGAGATGTAGAGAAAAGAGATAAAGATGAAAGAGTAAGAAAGCTAAAGACATACAGAGAATGGATGAAAGTTAAAGAACGTACGAATGAAATAATAAATAGAAAAGTATAATGATAAATTATGAAATGGGATCTTTGCCACTCGGCCTCCGTAATCATGGCTGCATGCCGTGAAGAGAGTAAAGTGTGACAAGATCTATATAAAAACAAAGATAATGAATGATGAAGATAATAATGATATTATCTATGTGTACGTATCATGTGTGCTAGCATAAAAGTAAAGAAACGGTTTTAATGAAAAGTAAAGTATGTTTTATTATAAAACTAGAACTCACTCAGTAACGCTGACTTTTTATGTGTTTCCAGTTGGCAGGTAAGGTTGCTGAGGATGGCACGAGGCGGCTACTCAGCTCTTTTGGGATGGCATTCTCTTGTATAATACTTTTGTGATGTAATACAACAATAGATATTTTATAATTGATTAACGTTGTATTAACTGGCAAAAACATTTATAGTAAATTGAAGAGTTATGTCAAAGTTTCCGCTGCATGATTTTTATAAAGATTATATAATGATGTGCCTTAAATGCGATGATGACCAGCTATGAGATGCCCGGCAACGGGGCCTTAGAAGTTCTCATTAACCAGACTTTTACTTAACACCTAAAGGTAAGTGACTTTTTAGTGGCATGTATGGATTTATAAAGTATGATTTTTTTTACTTCTAGGTTTTGCTTGTACTGAATTTTTTTTGGCTTTCTTTATGTCTCAACATCAGTTTTTTGATATGGGTCAAAATAAACAAAGTCTTTTATCAAAACCAAAACTAATTCCAGTTCTCAAATCACACTAATTTTGTTGATTTGCATTATGTTGTTTGCAAGAATATATCTTGTTTTTTCTATCCTAAAAGTATACGTTTTGGATGTTTTCAAATTATCTTATATTAAAAAACCAACTTCTGATGAATAGTACTATTCATCGATGAATAGTATTTGGGGCTCCTTTTAACCCACCATCACCACCCCTCTTCCATCTCTATCCCACCCACCACCTCCTGCCACCAACACCCGGCCATCTCCACCGTCACACCACCACCCACCTCCACCATCGCTCTACCTCTGCCGCCACCACACATCCATCGGACCTTCTCACTGAAATAAACATCGACCACCCACCGGACTTTCTCACCCCTTTCGCACTAAAACCGAACCCTAAAACCCAAATTGGGGGTGGTGGATTTCTTGGTGGAGGCGGAGGTCGACGGTTGTGGTTGTGTTGGGGGAGGCGGAGGTCGGGGAGGCGGAGGTCGGCGGTGGTGGCTACGTTGGTGGAGGCGGAGGTCGGTGGTGGTGGCTGCGTTGGTGGTGGCCGAGGTCGGCGGTGGTGGCTATGTTGCTGGAGGCGGAGGTCGGTCTTGGTGGTTGTGTTATTGGAGGCGGTGGTGGCTGTGTTGCTGGAGGCGGAGGTCGGCGGTGGTGGGCTTCGGTTGATGAGCTGGAAAGTGCTGATGGATTGTTGTTTGGTTTTCCGATGATGTATGGGGCTATGGCCGCACAGATGAAGGCATTTTTGATTCCATAGGGCAGTTGTGGAGGGAACAGAAGCTCGCCGGAAAATCGGTCGGATTCTTCGTGATTACTGGGACTCAGGGCGGAGGACAAGAGACTACAGCGTAAGTTCACCGCTCTTGATTGCAGTTGAAATGTGGTTCATGAGTCTTTTTATTCAGTTAGGGTGATTATGCTATCAGATGAATGTTAGGGTTTGGAAGTGAATCAAATTGAGGAAATGATGTGGATGCTAAAGTTGTGATGAGCCCCCTGCATATACTGTAGTTATTTTAGGATTATCATTTGAATGTTGAATGTTTTGATTGGCTTTTCAACTGGGTTAGTTGGTTTTATTGCCATGGTGTTGATACTTAATATGGTTCTTGCGGATAGGATAATCAAATGTAGATACATTTACGTGCTTAAACCTAGGGTGAGTTAGGATGTTCGCAGTTTTGCTAATATAATCATTTTGGCCCTAAATAATTAGAAATCAGAATTCATCATCATAATCACATTCTGTCAAACACTTTGGATGTGAATCCAAACACCGTGTGTAGTTACTGCTAAGTGTTCATATGTTTAGGACCTTAAATGGTTTATTCACTTTGTTTAGAAGGCTATTATAGCGGTAGTAGCTTAACCGCAATCACTATGGCTGAAGTTTATTATTATTATGAAATATCAAACGTGCTGGACATTGGAAATTTGGAATATGCATTCACACACACAAACAGACTCACGCATTTGCCAAAAGAGCTCCAGTGGTCAACACTCAAGTGATCTAAAAAATATTACGAATTTACGATAGTCAAATAAGTAACAATATATAGCATAGCAGATGAAAAATCTGCTTAGAACTTCCATCAGAATTTTCAAGCATGCTATTATGAAAATAGTTTCTTACTATATGTTTGCTTTAATCCCGAGAATTTTGTTTTCCTGGTGTTTGTGTACTTGAGGTGAGTAGTATTCATTTTAGCTTATCTTTTAAAAGCTAAATCTTTTGTGGATTTATTAAAAGTAGCTTATCTTTTGTGGATTTATTTTACTGAATAATTATATAATTTCAGTGTGAACTTATCTTTGCCTAAAGAAAAGCTGAAGCTCTTAAAAATGGCATTCCAAATATACCAAATGAGTCAATGCAGGTTTTGGTTGACCCATTGCTTCGACTGTTGTCGGTGGCCTGTGCTGGTTCTGCTGTTTTGTTGACCATGTTCAACTGTTTTTCTGTATTCTTAAACTGTTATCTTGGACGTATAAAATTGTTTGCTCGATGATGATGTTCAAGCTACGTCTGAGAGTTATTTTGTTTTGGAATATAGTTATTTGTTGGTGAACTTGATTGTTTGCTCGATGATGATGTTCAGGTTACGTCTGAGAGTTATTTTGTTTTGGAATATAGTTATTAGTTGGTGAACTTGATAATGGGTCTGGGCCTTGCTTTAAATACGTGCAACGCGCGTCAGAAAATAAACACTAGTTATTTGAACAATGTGACTTGATTTCTTACTTGACTTCGTTCCTCACCCTCCTTCCAATCAAATCTATTCTAAGGTGCCTAGAGGCATGATACAAACACCCACAATCTATAGGTAACATACTAACATATAATAATTACAATTAAAGATTTTTAGTTATTGTTCATACCAGCTATAGATTCTCTAAGAATTAACCCTACCAGCCTAACTAATATGACCTAACTTGCTGCAGCAATGAGAGACAACAAAAGAATTAATTACCCATATTAGGTGATCTAAAATGCACAAATACAGACATTCAGACAGGTTGCAGTAATTTAATAGAACATAGCTACCTGGCTTCAGATCGGATCGTATTTTGTCTAAAGTCATAGCCCGAAGCAGCTCATGTAAATACTTTTGAAGCCATGTTCAGTATAAATAAAACTATTTTTTTGTATGTCACTTCTGAAACCATGTTCCGTATAAACAAAACTATTTTGTGTATGGAATGAAAATGCAACATGAGGCACTTAAAATAAGAACACAAGTTGCAATCACAGCAAACCAAACATGCTAATCCACCGCGTAGCGCAGAATAAAAGTCTATTTAATAATAAATTAAAAATATATATAATCAAACGAATATTACGGTCTACTTTAGCAAACAACCATATATCTTCATGCTTATGAATAGCTAAAATTAACAAAGCATGAATCTTAGATTAACTCATCAAAGACTTGTATATTGAGTAACTGTATGCACCAATTATTTTTCTAGATACGTGCACTGCAAGCTTTAAAGTGCACTTAACTCAAAGCACCCAGTTGCTTCTACCATTGCTTCAAAGATTAAAAGTACACTGCAAGCTTTTCAAACAAGCATCTCAGCCCATGTAAAAATTTATACAATTAACTCTTAGCACCGACAATCGAAGCCCGAAACCACGTTCAGGCATCCATCTAATACTCTGCTACATTTTCTTTTGTGATTGAGAAATCTAATACTCTTACCCTGGTCCTCTCTGCTTATAAGTAACTCATTATAGAGAACATGAGTCATTATTCATATAATTGCAACAAGTAGATTTTTAAATTTACAGATTCATATCACAAGAAGCTTTCATAGAACTATATTATCGTATTTCTCTGAAGGATTTATCTCCACTGTTGCATCAATATGTATTGGTCCAACATCCTCCTTTGTCTCCATATATTCAACCTATAAGAACATATTCAGTTATGAAGTAAAAAATACAACTGAAACAATAAATCATGCAAATATAAAAACCAGCATTCATAGCAAATCAATATTTCTAAAGGCTCAAATCATGCTAATAGGAGGCAATTAATCAAACACCTGGTATGCAATACTTTCATAGGCATTTATGACCACAACCATAGGCTGCACCGACCTCTTCAACATACTCCATCTGGTAATTCGAAAGAACATAAGGATATGGTAATTCGAATATGACATAAGCATCAATACGCCAATCAAGATACTTTCACCGCCACCACCGTCTTTGTTGATCCACCGGTGGTACGGTCCGTGACACCACACCCACCACCATCGTAACTGCCATTGCAACCACTTACGACTGGGATGAAGAAGATAAAGAATATGACTGGAGCAGTCGATTATATATACGAAAGCCACCTGGGATTGAAACTGATGGATTGAATGGTCCCTGTGATTAAATTGACAGAGGAGAATTTGCCTAGTCATGATCATGAATGAACTGAAGGAATGTATGTACAAATTTAATGAACATTAAACCTTCGATTGATGGAACATTGAAGGAGTGTAATGTAGAGATGAGGAATTGAATGGGGCTGATTAAGAATCATTGAAAAGGGGCAGGGATGGAAGAAGATGGCAAAGGAGAAGGAACTCGGGGGCTGTTTGATTGCGCTGACTGAGTATGATCTGACTGAGTCAGAAGCTGACCCGGTAAGAAGTTCTGACTGAGTCTGCATCTGACTGAAACTTGGCTGTTTGATTTAGTATCTGACTGACTCTGTTGAATGATAAAAATAACCTTATATGTTCTAACGAGTTTGAATTTAACTGGTGTTGTGTAATCAATAAAAACTAATTTGCTTTAAGGCTACTACCCTCACGACCGTTGTTTGTTATTTCATGTATACATGCTTCGAGAAATGTTTTGTCGACATAATCTGACTTCCAATTAACTCTAGCTTTTCTTTCTGTCATGCCTAGATCAAGAACTAATTTGTTATTTAAAGATAATCACATAACCAATATATACATATACATACACATCTACATACCCATATACATACACATCTACATACCTATATGCATACACATCTACATACCCATATACATACACATCTACATACCCATATACATACACATCTACATACACATCTACATACCCATATACATACACATCTACATACCCATATACATACACATCTACATACCCATATACATACACATCTACATACCCATATACATACACATCTACATACCCATATACATACACATCTACATACACATCTACATACACATCTACATACCCATATACATACACATCTACATACCCATATACATACACGTCTACATACACATACATCTACATACACATCTACATACACATATACATTTACATACAAATCTACATCTAGATACACATCTATATACACATATACATACACATCTATATGCAAAAACATCACATACACATCTGCAGACACATATACATACACATCTATATGCAAATACATCTACATACACATCTGCAGACACATATACATACACATCTATATGCAAATACATCTACATACACATCTGCAGACACATATACATACACATCTATATGCAAATACATCTACATACACATCTGCAGACACATATACATACACATCTATATGCAAAAACATCTACATACATATCTGCAGACACATATACATACACATCTATATGCAAATACATCTACATACACATCTGCAGACATATATGCATACACATCTATATGCATATACATCTATATTCATAAAGAAATGATGATTTATCGCGGCTATCGCTCGATTACAGATCGCGCAGGGGGAGGAGGAGGTGCCGATCGAGAGCGCAGGGGGAGGGGGAGGTGCCGATCGATCGCGCAGGGGGAGGGGGAGGTGCCGATCGAGAGCGCAGGGGGAGGGGGAGGTGTCGATCGATCGCGCAGGGGGAGGGGGAGGTGCCGATCGAGAGCGCAGGGTGAGGGGGAGGTCGCCGATCGGGCGTAGGGTTGGGAAGGGGGCGGTGTGCTGCAATAGAGATAAGGAGGTGGAGTTTGGATCAGCTTCTTTGTTTTTCAGGTCTGGGTCAGAGCCCCTGACTCGGTCAGATGGCTTCACGCGAGAATCAAACGGGCTGACCGGGCTGACCGAGTCAGCCGGGTCAGGGTCAGCCCGGTCAGAAGCATATCAAACATAGCCTCAGGCATAGTCGAACCGTATGATGTCTTAAAAAATTATGGAAATGACCTTTGTGCCCAAAAAAAATTATTATATAGTAGTAAAGATTACTAACCATGAACCATCTAACTTTATAAATTAAGTAGGGAAACAAATGATAAGAAAAAAAAAGCAGATTAAATATGAGGTGTGTACATATTAAAGATGCACAAACCGGGTTCAAGATTCAAACTGGGTTGGTTTGAACCTACTTCTGTAGATTGTTGTTAACAAATTCCAGACCAAGTTTCAGGTAGGGTCCAACCTAGATTCTTACTATGTAATTTATTAAATAATATGATGATCCATTGCGGGTTGAAACCGAGTTTGGTTCATGTCTGGTCGTGAAGAATCCTAGGTTGGAACCAAGTTGGTAAATGGGTATGGAAATTCACTTTGAAAACACCAAATTGGAGGCACCGGGTTGAACCGACTCTATTCCCGATCCTGGTTTCATTGTGCATCTTTAGCTAGTACACACTACCGATCTAGGAGGCCTCCTGGAAAAAATAAAGCACACAAACCACAACTCCAAGATCCACTTATACAGTGGTTGTTGTTTCATTTATATATCTACAATTAGCTTTAATAAACCCGTATATAACAAGAGTTAGAATAAAAAAATATTAGATAGAATGAAAGTGAGTGGCGAGAATAAAAACCAAAAAACTTCAATGGTTAAACTTAATTCACTTCATTTTTAATATGGTAAGGTTATACTAAAAAGAATATTTAATACAATGTTGTGAATGTCGGATCGGACCGGCCGTTCCATCCGTTCCGACCGGGAATGGGAGGTTGTAGAGAACCGAGGACCATCAAATCGTTTCACAATGTGAGAATCGGCCGGTTCATCCTGAGTTTCAGGTCGGACCGGGATTCGGCGACCTTCCGGTTGGATCGGTGGTACCCTGGTTCTCGTTTCCTGAAAAGTCAAAAGCACATACCCGTAATAAACACCAATTTTTGCATCAATGTTTTAGAACTTTCATACTTTCATCTACCTCTCGACTTTTCCTTCTCCCCTATCGGATTCTTCAGCTCTGCACTTCTTCTTCTCATCTTATCATAAAGTTCATTTTTAAAAGAAAATAGAAAGAAGATAATCAAGTAAATCAAACAAAAAAATAACTTTTCATCTGACACATGTTTATAAATATATGTGTTAAATTGTTAAAAAATTTAAAAGATATTGAATACTGTTATGAATTATTACCATGGCAAGTGGATGAACTCTTTGTCAAACTTGTAGATAAGTTTACTATGCTACTTATCTAGCAAAATAGTTTACCTTGTCTACCAAAATGATTGATCTTTGTAGTATAAATACATTTCTCATTATTTCATTGAGTGGAGTAGGTTAATCATTATCATAGTTGGTGGACATGATAATTGAGTGGAGTAGGTTAATCATTACATTTGTGTGGTGCACATTTGATATGAAGAACTATAAATATGTGTGTCTTTGGTTGATGATGATCATCCCATCACACAAACATCATATCTCAAAACAAATAGAGAAAATGCACCTCTTGTATACACTTTCATAAGATATACATTTCTCTTCTTCTTGCTCTTACAATTCTCTTTAAGTTCTTAAGATTATAACACTAATCTTGTGTTAAATATCATGGTATTATAACACGTTATCAGCACGAGAGCTCCTAAACTCGAATCAAAAAAGTCAATAAAGCACAAAGTCATCAACCAATCAAGGTAAGGGCTTCATTAAGTAAAAATATATAATACCTTATATTAAGAAGATGATTAAGATAAATAAAGTAAGCATAAAAGGAGATCTTATTATAGACATCTTGATAACCATTGGACTACTAACAAACTAACTTTTATTTATGCATCTAACTTTTGATTATGCAACTAACATTTCATTTTATGTCAACTAACTTATACTTATACATCTAACCTATTATTTATGCATCTAACTTTTGCTTATGCAACTAACATTTTTTTATTATTATTATGTTTACTAACATTTTATCGTACTAACGTCTTATTCTTATCTTAACTTGTTGTTCTTATTCTCTTTGCTTTTTTTATAAACTAAAATTATGTTTTTATAACATAATTATACTTATCTATTTTATTTAAAATTAATGTCGATATATACAAACACAACGATCATATCCGTTATAAACGGTTATATAGCCGTTGTACATAGCCATTATAAACGGTTATATAGCCGTTGTACATAGCCGTTACAAACGGTTATGATTTCAACTATAAATTGACCATCATCGATTTTTTTTCAATAAACAGATTATCTCTTTTCTCAAGTTTATCCAAGGCAATCTTTCAAAGATGATACACCTGGTTTTAGTACTGGCAACCATAATGCTTATTTTAATTCTTATCCCCATTGCTGAACTACCACCCGAAGAATTTAAACTTTTCTTATTTCTGTATTTGTTTATAACTCTACCGCTTTATTGTATTGCAATGCTTATTGATATATATGGATTCTAATAATTATCTTATTATTTGATTAATTCTTGTTTAGAAAGCAACATGTCAAACATTGCAAAAATTGAATTCCCAGCTCTAACTATCAATGGGGAAAACTATATGCCGTGGACGGCCCATGTAAAAAGACATCTAAAATCCATGGGTGTCTTAGAAACCATACAAGAGGGGAATGCTTGTTCTGAACAAGACAGAGCGAAAGCTGACGTCTTTTCACATAAACATATTGACGAAATGCTACAATTTGAATATTCAAATTGTGAAGACCCGTATGTTTTATGGAAAGATTTACAAAGCAGATTTGATCACCAAACGGAAGTTCTACTTCCCAATACTAGAGATGAATGGAACAATCTTAGGTTCCAAGATTTTAAAAAGGTAAACGAGTACACATCTGCTTTGTTCAGAATACGCTCGACCCTTAGATTCTGTGGGCAAAAAGTAACCGAGTAAGATATGTTGGAGAAAACTTTCTCCATATTTCATGCATCAAATATAAACTTGCAACAACAATATAGGTTGCAATAATTTAAAAGATATTCTGATCTGAATTCATTTCTCCTCGTAGCTGAGAAAAATAATGAGCTGTTGATGAAAAATCATCAAGCTCGTCCCACGGGATCGTTACCAATTCCAGAAATAAATGTTGCTACTTAAAGCTCTAGAAGAAAGTGGGGACGAGGTCGTGGTCGTGGTTCTAAATCTATTGAACATTTTGGCGATGTGAACATTTTCAAGCTCCGATTTGTGACATCCGACCCATTCCAACTTGTAACCCGAACCCGCTTATGCTAGTCAATGGAATCTATGTTATCTCGTTGTGAGGACATTAACATTTTCATTTAATCCGAATTAAAAAAAAGAAATCATATGGTTTATAAATATAATTTTATTATTATAAGATGATAATGATATTTATGAACCTTAAGCATAAAATTTAAAATTTAACAACATAAGTTTTATATAAAATATGAAAAGGTTTTCAAGGACTTTTATATAAAAATAATTGTTATAATGATATTATTATTACTATTATTAATAATGATATTATTAATAATAATATTAACTAGTGTTTTTCCCCACGCGCGTTGCGCGTGTGATGAACGGGGGTCAGAACCGGATTTCAGTTACTTTCCGGTCCGCCTGAAATTCTTTGAAATCTATTTTCACTTTTGAAATGTGAAATTATGTATATGTATTATAATTATCAAACATCTTTTTTATGTTAATTTTTTTAACAAACTAATGATTTTGTAAACAATATAAAAAGGTCAATTCAAACTTCAAACAGACAAAACCAAACCATCAAACACCAAAACTGAGCAGTCCAGCAAGTTTGATTTGCATTCTCCAACTCATGATTAGCAACTTTTGACAAGATAGAGAAAACCAAACAGTGAACACCCTACCCAACCCGCCCATCTTGCCACTACCCCCATTCAATTATTGCAATTTTTTCCTCAATAGATGAAGTATATATTTTAGATATTATATTAGCTAACCTGCTCGGGCTGCTTCAATTTAAGAAGAGGTGCTTTTGCATTGGCTTCCGATGATTTGTCTATGGTCATCATCTATTATTAAAAAAAATTGATCAAAACAGAAGTTCATCAAACATTTGTTTTGAACCAAATCGACTAAATTTAAAAAAACACCTTGTTGAAATCCGCTCTTGCTTCGTCAAAATCACCAACCTCCATGTAAGCCATTCCTCTTCGATAAAGTGCTTTAACATGAACAGGATTAGCATCTAACACCTACACAAAGGGAAAAAGACAATTGTGCAGGTTCTTCGATTACTATCCATTAATGTCAATCACAAACTTTATATATGATTATCTTGACTGATCAATCACAAAACATAGCATCACAATTGTTCACCTTTATGCATACATCTTAATAATTCATCATCAGCATAAACTTTATATATGATTATCTTGACTGATCAATCACAAACATAGCATCATTCTTGCACCACATTCAAACACCCCTTTAAAGTAACAAAAGACATAATTATTGGCTTATTGCTATATCAATAGATCATGGTGACCATTATGTAAAGAACCAACAAACAAAGCATCAAAGATTATTCAAATTCTCATTTCATCAATTACAAGTCAGTTGCTCCATCTAAAGATTATATTGTCTCTCCTTATAACAAAACTATATGATCAAAACACAAGTGAACAACACTATCAGTTTCATACAACATATCACAACCACCAATTCAAACAAAGTTTGATATCAAGATTTAGTAGGTACCTCCAGTACTGTTATCATCAAGATTTAGGTTCGTGATCGCATCATTCAACTCCGAACCACTCGCGACTGCATCATTCAACCCCGAGGTAACCTTCGCCAATATATGAGCATCATTGTAGTTTCGAACCGGAAGCCTCCCCATCTGCTTCGTTTGTGCCAGAATATCGTAAGGCTCACCTAATTCTTTAGCAAACGCAAACACCTCATCTTCATCCATATTCGTCAAAACCCTAATTTTCCCCATCACATCCCTCACATTCCTAACAGTATCAACAACATCACCTGATCGTGAACAATCCCCCTGAGTTCTAATCATCGCCGCACCTTCTCGCACCCTCCGTAACCCCTCCCCCAAGCTCCGGCAACCGCACACAAACGAAACCTGAAAATTATGCTTGTTGTAATTTCAAAGCGAAAGTTGGATCAACAACATCACCTGATCGTGAACAATCCCCCTGAGTTCTAATCATCGACGCACCTTCTCGCACCCTCCGCTCCGACCTCCGTCGCCCTCTTCCGAATCGACCCACTAACGGACAGAGGTAGGGTTTTGTTGGTGATGGTGTGGAGGTTCAAAGCGAAAGTTGGATCAACAACATCACCTGATCGTGAACAATCCCCCTGAGTTCTAATCATCGACGCACCTTCTCGCACCCTCCGCTCCGACCTCCGTCGCCCTCTTCCGAATCGACCCACTAACGGACAGAGGTAGGGTTTTGTTGGTGATGGTGTGGAGGTCGGTGGCACTGTTGCCACCGACAAAAGCGAATAAATAGAATAGAAATAATAATAATGTTAATAATAATAATAATAATAATAATGAAAATATACAAACAAACAAACAAACCCAGTATATCCCACTCAAGAGCAGGGTCTGGGAGGGGTAGGTGGTGGCAAGTCTTTCCTCTATCCAGATAGGTAGAGAGACCGCTTCCAAAGAGACCCCTGGCTCGATAGCAAAAGCAGTAACGTTAACGAGTCAACATATAATCAAACATACGATATGTGATATATGGTATATGGTATAGCACACATCAGGGAAGCATATAATCAACATATAATCAAACATCATACAACAAACATTGAAATATCGCCAAAAGGAAGTATAAAATGAACAAGCATGTATCAAGGAAGCAACAAGTTTCCCCTAAAAATGTTCAAGCGTACTACATACACATCAGGTCCCGTAACAATTAATCAAAGTCCTTTCCTAGCTACAGGAACCACTAAAAGTCCTTAATTTTGATTCTACGCCTCCATTCACTCCTATCCTCGATCATGTGCTCAGAGAGGTGCAACTGTACCATATCCCGCCTAATTCTCTCTTCCCAAGTCAACCTAGGTCTTCCTCTACTCTTCCTACCCTCTATGATGATGTTCTCCACTGCTCTGACCGGTGCTGCCATTGGTCGCCTCTTGACATGTCCATACCATCTTAATCTTCCCTCTCCTATTTTATCTGCAATAGAAGCCACTTCTAACTTCTGTCGAAACACTTCGTTTCTTATCCGATCCAATCTTGTATGACCACACATCCACCTTAGCATTCACATTTCCGCAACCTCTATTTTTTTCTCGTGCGATTTCTTTATGGCCCAGCAGTCTGTTCCATATAGCATAGCTGGGCGTACCGCCACTCTGTATAGTTTTCCCTTAAATTTTGATGGAAACCTCTTATCACATAGGATCCCTGATGCTGCTCTCCACTTACACCATCCTGCTTGGACACGGTGAGCTACATCGCTGTGTATTTCTCCGTCCTCCTACAGGTACGAGCCCAGGTATTTGAATCTAGATGTCAGTGGTACCGGCATACCCTGGATACTGATTTGGGTGTCCTCTTCCTTGTCGCCACCAAAGTTACAATGCATGTATTCCGTTTTAGAGCGGCTTATCGTTAATCCTCTGCTCTCTAACGCTGCTCTCCACTGCTCTAGCTTGTCGTTAAGCATCATTTTAGATTCTGATATTAAGACAATATCATCCGCGAAGAGCATACACCACGGGACTGACTGTTGTATATGCTTAGTCATCTCATCCAACACTAGTGCGAAGAGAAATGGGCTCAATGCCGATCCTTGGTGTAGTCCCACTCCTACTGAGAATGAGTCTGTGTCTCCTACCGGTGCTACAAACTCATTCTCAGTGGAAGTGGGACTACACTAAGGATCGGCATTGAGCCTATAATTAATAACCTTTTTACATAAAATAATAACCTTTCAAACTTCAGGGGTTAGATTGTAAATTATTTAAAACTAAAGAAACTTTGATTTACAATTGTTAACTACTACAAACCACAGGGACCATTTGTGTAAAATTACAAAACAACCAACCCCACCCATCCCCCGATTTCCTCCTTCTCCTTCGGCCGGATTTCCTGCCACTAACACGCACTAATCTCCATAATAATCGAAGTAATCGAAAGTGGACAATCATATATATATATATATATATATCTAACCTAACTCAGCTCTTAATTTCAACCAAAACAAGCTCAAACACCACACTCGAACCCTTCCAAATCGCGACCTGCAACTCAATTTAAAACCCAATCTCTAAGTGATTTTAACTGAATTAGATAAGGGGCTTTTAATCTCGATCATCATTCGAAGCTTCCCTCGAGTTTAATTTGATTATAATCATTGTTTGAGCATCAATCGATCAACAAGTGTTCGCGGTCTGTACATCGATTAGTTCACCATTAATTCAATCATATACGAGGTAAATACACACACCCACACACTCGACTTCACATGGGGAATGAAAGCCCCATGATTACAGAAGCCTTCAAAACCGAATTGAACCTCAACTGGGTTAGATTCGAACTAGGGCTCATACGGGATTGAGGGTTTGATTGAAACTGTGTTTAAAACCAAATGAAACCCACTTCTTTCGTGGCTGTATGCCTTTGTCCTACCGGTTCCGTGTCCCTTCGATATCCTTGAGGTCCCGGGTTCGACCCCGGGCAACCTCACTTATTTTTTAAGGCCTTTCTAAGCCTTTAAAAATTACAAAAAATTTCTAAAAATTATAAAAATGTTTTTACAAACATTAAATATTTTTAAAACCACTTAACTATTTTTGAAATTTATCCTAACATTTTATTTATTTTATTAAATGTTTTAAATAAATAAAAATTACAAGTGTTACAAAATTACTTATATGAAAGTAAACTCTTAATAATAATTTAAATTATTAAATTATTATTGGGCACTGTATTACCTTTAATTATGAATTATTCAAGATAATTGCAAACATATGTATTTACAAAAAAAGTCATTTTGTGTTATTTAAATAATTAAATATTTTAATTAATTATCATATAATTAATTAACAAAATTAATTATTTGTTTTTCCCACACTTTAATAATAAATCAAACGGTTATGCGTATTGATACATTTATTAAATTCTAAACATAATCATATTCAATAAATTCATTTTATTTATTTCAAGCCATTCAAATTAAATAAAATATTTTAACTACCATTCAAAACCCAATGGAAACCCTAATACATTCCCAATTCTCAAATCACTATTATTCTAATTCGAGGCACCGTTCCTTAGGTTAATCATAAGGAAATCGTTGGCGCCTAATCTATCACGTTTAAATTCTAAATCTCATCAATCAAGTGAGTATTCATATCCCCTTTTTATATCATTTCTTATTTGGGGGAAATCATGTGATACAATATATTCAATCATGATATTCTATTGTTATTGCATTTTAAATTCAATTCAAGACAGATTATGTTATTACTTGCAACTATATGAACATACTATGATAAACTGGACAACAGTAAGAACCCTAATTCAGTCAATCAATCAATCCTGGTATCAATGGTAGATCTACTGGTTTGGATAACCCACCCCATATGAATAGTCGAGTGGTGATTGTGCCAGAGGCAAAAGTCAATCTATGGTGTATGTGTGCGAGTCTATTATTTGCAAGTGTCAAGTCAAGGGGTTTATATTGTGTCGGTTTATCTATATGCTCCGCTATTGCATTATAAGTTTTAACATTACCTTGTGAATTGGATTATTCTCAATCAAGCAATCAATCTATATGTATATCAAACTGTGATTACTCACCGGCTAATTTTTAGCTGACTCGTTACTTTTCACATGATTTCAGGTTAAACAAGATAGTGGACTTCTACATGCTCATTTAAGGCCCGGACCTAGTCAAAATAAAAGACAATTACTATTTGTGATTTCAATTGTTGTATTTGCTTGTGTAAACCCATGTTATCTTGTAATCTGACTTTAATATTATCTCCACTATTAGACAACCATGTGTTATGAACAATCAATCATTCCCTCGTCCGCTCCGATGATTCCGCCGTCGGTCGGGGTGTGATAGATTGGTATCAGAGCCATGGTTATAGGGAATTAGGTTATTAGAAATGGAATGACCTAGACTATAACTAAGTGCCTTTACACATGAGTCCTCTCATGTATTTTATATGCTTAGATAGGATTTTATGTGCCTTATATGTTTATATTTGATTATGTGATTATATGCCTTATATGATTCTTTTTATACTTTGATTCTTATCAATGCATACACAAATCTTAAATCATATTCTAAGGCATTGTGTGCCTAAATCAAATGGTTTTCAAAATGAGTTTTGAATCGTTATTCGTGGTTTTTAAATTCGTCAAAGTCTGTGCCTCATAACTTGAAACATGTAATGCTGGAAGAGCGTGATGCCTGTATCTCGAGGTGTTCTATCTAGGCAAGGCACTCATATAAATCCAAATCAACCGATGGATCCGTTTACCTTACCTGGGAACCCTTGGGATGAGTATCTGCTTATAGGTGATAAACTATCGTATAAATATCATTGCGAGACCAGTTATGCTTACCTGGGGATTTCTGGAATGGGTGATAAACTATGGTCAACATACATAAGTCTCTAAGGCAAATGGGTCGAATTACCTTGGCGTGTCAATGATTCCAAATGGTAATGCGTTACCAAATGGAACCATCCTTTTTGTATCTTAAAAATCCTTGAATCCTTAAACTGGTTTATCACAAAGTTTTAATATCTTCTCATTCTTAACCTAAATAATGTTCCTGTTAATATTGAACTCATCCTACATTTCAACTCTTACGTTTAAACGCTCAACGTGTAACGTGTATGTAACATCTCGTATTTTTTTTTTTACTATTAAAAGTTAATTTTATAAATAATTAAGTTTGATATGTTGATGTTAAATAATTATAAAAATACTACTAATAATAATAATAATGATGCTAATAATAATAATAATAATAATAATAATAATAATAATAATGATAATAAAAATAATAATAAAAAATAAATAAATAATATAATAATATTAATAATGAAGTCCAGGGGATTAAATTGCCAAATCCGAAACTTTAAAACAAAGTTTTTATATAAAATAATAAATAAAACAAACCTCAGGGACCATTTGTGTAACTTTTAAAATTACAAAACCCACCCCCGATCACCCCCGATTTTCCGGCCACCGGTCCGGCCAACTCCGGCGGCCCTCCGGTGAAGCCGAAACCCCCGAAATACTCGGTTTTAAACACCGAAAAATATACCAAATCGCTCGTGGACAAAATTCGAACCTAACACACGCATTTAATCATTCAAATTACAGCTTCTAGAACCAATAATCGACCACTTTAACTTTCGGTCGAAGTGCGGCACTAAATCGAGCACTAAACACAAAAATAAACAAAAGAAATCGCATAATTAGGAACATTTTGTCGTTTCCAATCGTCCACTGAATTCCAATTGCTATAAAAGGACACAATCGTAGAATTCAATCTTCATCCTCTTCGCAACCTGTAACTTAGTCGAAACCCATCTTCTGAGCATTCTAAACCCAAATTAACAGAGGGCTTTTGCTTGTTAACAACTCTAGAACAATCCTGCAAATTTAATTTGATTATCATCATCAATTGCATACCGTTCGAACTCAACTTCGGTCGCGGCCTGTTCATAATCCATTCATCACCAATTCTTCACCAATCGGGTAATTAGTTACACCTACACACTCGGTTTAACATGGGGAATGAAAGCCCCATGATTGCAGATGCTTTCTAAATCGAATCGAACCTCAATTTGGGTGAGGTTCGAACTAGGGCACGAATGGGATTGGGGATCAATGGAAGTTGTGTTTAAATGAATTAGAAACCCCTAACTTTCGCGGCTGCGGCCTTAGCTCACCGGTTCCACACTCCATTGCTAAGTTGAAGGTCTCGGGTTCGAGACCCGGCACCCCCATTTATTTTTTTTAAACCTTATTTCAACTTTTAAAAATACAGAAAAATACCTAAAAAATTATAAAAATTATTTTATAAACTCTGTTTATTTTTAAAACCACCAAATTAATTTTTAGAATTTATTTTAACATTAATTTATTTATTTTATTATTATCTTTTAAAAAACAAATGATTTAATTAGTCTAATTTTTATAAAATGGATTCTAAACCGTGTATAACTATGAAATAATCACGAAAATCATAAAAGTCATACATAAATTATTTATAAATATTATAAATAATTATTTTTATAAAAATGGACACTATATTAATATATTTTATAAATTCACAAATTATTTACAAATGAAATTGTAGATTATTTCTTATAAAATATATTTTAACTAATAATAAGATTAATATCTTATTATTAATCGAAATACTATTTATAATTATCCTTAGATAATTATAGATTACATATTAAACCTTATCATTTCTATATCATTCTAAAATATTTAAACATACATGTATAATCCTCCTAATGGAATCAAAATGCAAATAAATACTTTGTAAACGTAATACCTATTAAAAACCCCATAATTCTAATCCTTGATTTAACGTTAATTTCAAACTTAAATCTTGTAAACATATATACATCCATTTGTGTACGTATCACGTGTTAAACCAAACCAACCCGAATCTTACCAAATATATTTATTCGCAATAAACACATTTTAAAGATTTAGTTACAATTAATAATAGGTATTGATCGTGCTTGATCGTGCATTGCCTAATTCTTTGAAGTTCTTGTTCATATACATTACATCAATTCAAGGTGAGTTTCGTGGCCCCTTTTTATGTTTATACAAGTTTTCAATGTTTTCAATCAATGGAGGAAAAATATGCTCACCCGTTTTCAATGCTGTACACTGTATATTTTGTTTTCATACTTGAAATCAATGTGATACTGTTTTGCATGCATACATGGTGTTATTCTATGATTCTTACAACCATTAATTCCCGAGTTTTGGAATCAACGGTTAGGTATTTGTAGTACTACTGGGTTGACACCCCCACCCTCGACAGATCGGTTTAACTTGTGAGTTACCGACTACAGCTGCCAGCAATCAGGCCATGGGTGAATATATTCCGTCAGATTTATATGCATAACGTCATTAGGTTTGGTTGTTTTTAAACACATGTTATGTGGTTTGTGCTTGCAGTATGATTCCATATCAAATTCTATACAGCATCAAATGTTTTAACTTTAAACCTGCGGAACTCACCAACATTATGTGTTGACATTTTTGAGCATATCTTTTCAGGTGAACATAATCAAAGAGGATAGCTAGTGCAGATGCCTTAGCAGAGACCTCAGGATTTCAATAGATTTGCATATGTAATATTTGTCGTTTGGAACATTATGTATTTGGATTTAGAATCAATAAGACTATGATAGTCGTGGAACTGACTAACCACGACACAAGTCACCATTGTGTCGGGGGACGTCATGACACGAGAAGTTTGCATGTATTATATCTCTGTATTTATACCAAGTGTTATGACGATCCCGTCCGTCGCATCCTCGTGTTTCCGCTATAAGCGAGGGTGTGACAGATTGGTATCAGAGCCTTGGTTATAGAGATTTAGGTGGAGAATTCGACCTAGACTATAACCTAAGAACCTTCATATAGAATGCATGCTAGGGATTGTGTGTATTTGATTTTACCTAAATGTCTTTCATGATTGGTGTGACACATAGACACCTGTATTCTGGATTTCCTGGCAAAAGGCCCTCGGGCTAAGGCAAGCATATCGCATATATCTCATTGCGAGACCTGGTATGCTTACCTGGGGATTTCTGGGATGAGTGATAAACTATGGTCAATACACAAATCTACAAGGCAAATGGGTCAAGTATATTAAGTCTATGAACTTAATATACAGGTATATTCCTATATGCCTAATAATATACAAGTATGTTCCTACATACTTGACTTTATACATATACACGTATTATCTGAACATCCTGAGAAAGACATTAATACTCTTAGTTTTTCTACGTGGGATACTTTGATACTAGAACTTTACACTTGTATGCGTACAAAATCATATTATTAGGGAACTTTGGTGATATTAAAATCCGACCCTATCATGGTTATGACTGAAATCCTGAAAGTATGACGGGTATGCAGTTATCATTAGACTTAATGTGCTTATATGCTTATTTGCTATTACGTGCTATTATTGGAATACTGGCTCATGGACATAAGGACATCACATTATTTGTGCTTGCTAAATCTAAATAATACTATGATGTTAACTTGGGGTAAGTGAAGCTAAGGGTGATCATGCAAGGTAGATTACCATTACGGGTGCACACGTAATTGTAATTCGCCATGCATGAGAAGTCTGGCTAACCTTACCGTGAGGTAACGATCATGAGTATTACGCGTTTCTATTCTATACCCTAGGGTGCTAGGGTCATAGTGCTAGTAAGTCCTTGTTAAAGGCAATCAAACATTATCATATACTCAAGTCCTGTCCTACTTAAAGCCTTCATAGTATTTCCAATCATGACAAATGACCTTAATCTTTATTGGACATTCTTTTACTTAGCATTTCAGTAACTACTGATTAATGCTTAAGGAATACATGAATGTAGAAGAGTAATGATACCCTCTACCCACACAAAACGTTATTATTTGAGTAGATGCTAAGGAAAATTAAGATGTTATGTAACTAGTTCAAGTATTATTCAAGGTATATCGTGGATGTGGTGGGAACGCTGCGGGGAACCCTATATATAAGCATCACCGGTATACTAAGAATATGCTTAACCTGGGCTACATAATGATCTTGATGGACCGAAGCATAGGTTATTATGAATTATTGAGTGAAATCATGCGGTGACTAAAATTTCCATCTTTCTGTAGTAAGAAGATGGCACCTAAAAGAGTCACACGCAGAACCAACCAAGAAGCTGAAGCCCCACAAAATAGGAGAAGGGGTAGACCATCAAGAGCTGGTGGTGCTCCAGCCGACAATAATCAGGAAACTGGCAATCCTGATATAGCTGCTATGATTGCTCAGCAGCTAGCTGCATTAGTTCCTACAATTGTGACGCAAGTAAGCGACACCCTGCTGAATCAACCTCTCCACGGGGATCATAACACCAACGGCCAACATAACCAAGGGGTAGTGGATGATATTGGCATTGGTGGAATAAATGGAAACGAAATTGGCATCAACCATACTAAACGGGGATGCACATATAAAGAGTTTGTGGCTTGCAAACCCCACGAATTCGATGGGAAAGGTGGGGCGATAGCCCTGACTCGATGGCTTGAGAAAATGGAGGCTGTGATCGACATTAGTGAATGCCTCGACAGCCAGCGGATCAAGTATGTAACGTGCTCACTGCAGGGCAGAGCATTAACCTGGTGGAACACCCAGGTTCAAGCTAGGGGAAGGGAATCTGCGTTACAGATGACCTGGGATGAATTCAAAGCTTTGATTACCGAGGAATACTGCCCCCTCAACGAAATGCAGAAGCTTGAGCATGAGTTCTGGAATAATGCTATGGTAGGGGCAGGGCACGCAGCTTATACTGACCGATTCCACGAGCTGGCTAGACTAGTTCCACACCTAGTCACTCCGGAATCCAAAAGGATAGAAAGATACATTTGGGGACTCGCGCCTCAAATCTGGGCGATGGTAACTGCAGCTGCTCCTCCCACAATCCAGAACGCTATTATGAAAGCGGGCGCTCTCACTGACGAGATGGTAAGAACAGGAGTACTGGGTAAGGGAGCGGAGAAAAGGAAAGAGACTGGGGAAACAAGTCGGTCTGGTACTGGAAAGTTTGATAAGAAGGCCAAAACGACCAGAAACTTTGTGGCCGTGACCCAAGAAAAGAAGGATTACACGGGACCGCACCCCAAGTGCAATAAGTGTAATTGGCACCATCCCCAGCAAGGCCGTGTCGGGAATGCACGAACTGTAAGCGCTTGGGTCATTGCGCGAGGGATTGTAGGATTGCGCCAAACCTGGTAACGCCCATCAATGCGGTTAACCCCGCCGGGAACGCCAGGGCATGCTATGAATGCGGAGGTCTTGATCACTTCCGAAACAAGTGTCCCTGACTGAACAGAGCACCCGGTCAACAAGGCAATAACCAGCAGCAATTGCTGGCTATAGCTGGTAATCCAGCCCAGGGAAATCAAGGAAATGCTGCAAGAGGACGTGCCTTTGTCATTGGAGCTAATGATGCCCGTCAAGATCCCAATGTCGTCACGGGTACGTATCTTCTCAACGATCACTTCGCATCTATATTGTTTGATACGGGAGCAGATAACAGCTTCATATCTTCTAATTTTGCACACATGCTTGACTTGAAACCGAGTATGCTAGAAACTAGCTTTTCCATAGAAATGGCCAACGGTAGATTCGTACCAGCAGATAAGATCATTAAACAGTGCTCCATAATATTAGAAGACCATGCTTTCGACATAGACTTAATGCCTTTCGAGCTAGGGAGCTTCGACGTAATCGTGGGAATGGATTGGTTGTCAAAGCACGGAGCCGAGATCGTTTGTCGAGAGAAAGTAGTACGAATCCCCATGCCTAATGGGGAGGTACTCAAGATTCAAGGAGAACGATCAGGAAGAACTCTGAAGCTTATTTCCTGCATGAAGACGCGACGATGTCTACGAAAGCAGTGCTATGCACTCCTGGCTTATGTAGTAGAAAATAAGAAAGAAGGCATCAAGTTGGCAGATATTCCTGTGGTGCGAGATTATCCGGAAGTATTTCCTGATGATTTGTCGGGTTTACCTCCTCTACGTCAGGTGGAATTTCGTATCGAGTTGGTTCCTGGAGCTACGCCGGTAGCAAAAGCACCATATCAGTTAGCACCATCTGAAATGCAGGAATTATCCAGCCAACTACAAGAGCTATTGGAGAAGGGATTCATTCGGCCGAGTCATTCACCATGGGGAGCACCAGTTCTATTTGTCAAGAAGAAAGACGGGTCATTTCGTATGTGTATCGATTATCGCGAGCTGAACAAGTTGACGGTGAAGAATCGATACCCTCTTTCCAGAATTGATGATTTGTTTGATCAACTACAAGGAGCTTCATACTTCTCCAAGATTGATCTTCGTTCTGGATATCATCAACTGAGAGTTTTTGAAGATGATATACCGAAGACAGCGTTCAGGACTCGTTATGGGCACTATGAGTTCTTAGTCATGCCATTCGGATTGACTAATGCACCAGCTGTGTTCATGGATCTGATGAATCGGGTGTGTAAACCATACTTGGATAAGTTCGTGATCGTGTTCATAGACGACATACTTATCTATTCTCGTTCGAAAGAAGATCACGAGAAACACCTCCGAGCAATTCTTGAACTATTGCGGGAAGAGAAACTTTTCGCTAAATTCTCGAAGTGTGAGTTCTGGCTCCAGGAAGTGAAGTTTTTGGGCCATGTGGTTAACAAAGATGGAATTCACGTGGACCCCGGCAAAATTGAAGCTGTGAAGAAATGGGATACACCCCAAACGCCATCAGAAATCCGACAATTTTTAGGATAGGCCGGGTATTATCGAAGGTTTATTGCGAACTTTTCAAAAATCGCACAACCGTTGACTATGCTAACCCAGAAGGATAAGAAGTTTGATTGGGGACATGCACAAGAACAAGCTTTCCAGACGCTAAAGGAAAAACTGTGCAATGCTCCAATACTATCCCTTCCGGACGGAACTGATGACTTCGTGGTGTATTGCGATGCTTCGCATCAGGGATTGGGATGTGTGTTAATGCAAAGAGATAAGGTGATTGCTTACGCCTCACGACAACTAAAGGTGCACGAAAAGAACTACACGACTCATGATTTGGAGTTGGGCGCCGTAGTTTTTGCACTGAAGATATGGAGGCACTATCTGTATAGAACCAAATGCATCATCCACACTGATCATAAGAGCCTTCAACACATCCTGAATCAGAAAGAGCTCAACATGCGACAACGACGATGGGTAGAACTACTTAGTGATTACGATTGCGAAATCCGGTATCATCCGGGGAAAGCAAATGTGGTCGCTGACGCCCTCAGTCGTAAAGAACGCGTAAAACCACTACGTGTTAGAACTTTGGGATTGACTATACAAACAAACTTGAAAGCTCAAATTCAAAGCGCGCAAGGTGAGGCTCTAAAAGAAGAAAACCTTGCAGAAGAAGAATTCCGAGGGTTGGATAAACAAATGAATCGCAAGGATGACGGCGCATATTATTTCATTGATCGCATGTGGGTTCCCAAATGGGGAGGCTTACGCACACTAGTCTTGGATGAAGCACACAAGACTCGATATTCTATTCATCCCGGTGCAGACAAGATGTACCATGATCTGAAGGATCTATACTGGTGGCCGGGTATGAAGAAAGACATTTCTCTATATGTGAGCAAATGCTTGACGTGTTCCAAGGTAAAAGCTGAACATCAGAAGCCATCGGGACTATTGCAACAACCCGAAATTCCCAAGTGGAAATGGGAGAACATCACCATGGATTTCATTACCAAACTCCCGAGAACGCCAAGCGGACACGACTCGATATGGGTCGTAGTGGATCGACTGACAAAATCTGCTCACTTCTTGCCTATCCGAGAAGATTATAAAATGGATAAGCTGGCAAGATTGTACATCAAGGAGGTCGTGACACGGCATGGGGTGCCGGTGTCAATCATATCCGACCGAGACAGTCGATTTACTTCACGCTTTTGGCAGACGTTGCAGAAAGCGATGGGCACTCGACTAGATATGAGTACCGCCTATCACCCACAAACGGATGGCCAAAGTGAACGAACGATACAAACGTTGGAAGACATGCTTAGAGCTTGTGTAATCGATTTTGGTGGTAGCTGGGATACTCATTTACCATTGATTGAGTTCTCTTACAACAACAGTTACCACACAAGCATTGGATGCGCTCCATTTGAAGCATTATACGGGAGGAAATGTAGATCCCCAGTTTGTTGGGCTGAGATTGGTGAAAGCCAGCTAACAGGCCCAGAAATCATTCAAGAAACGACTGACAAGATTTTCCAAATTAAAGACAGACTAAAAGCTGCAAGAGATCGCCAAAAGAGCTATGCCGACAACCATCGGAAGCCCCTAGAATTCAATGTTGGAGATCACGTCTTACTCAAAGTCTCTCCCTGGAAAGGGATTGTACGATTTGGAAAGAAAGGGAAGTTAGCCCCTCGATACATAGGACCATTCGAGATTACAGAAAGAATCGGTCCGGTGGCTTACCGATTGAGGTTGCCACAAGAACTCAGCGGTGTACACGATACTTTTCACGTGTCAAACCTCAAGAAGTGTTTGGCGGACGAGTCCTTACATGTGCCAATTGAAGAAATCAAGATTGATGAGAAACTCCATTTTGTGGAAGAACCAATAGAAATAATGGATCGGGAGGTCAAACAATTAAAACGCAGCAAAATCCCAATTTTCCGAGTGAGGTGGAACTCAAGGCGAGGTCCAGAGTTCACCTGGGAACGTGAGGACCAAATGAAGTTCAAGTACCCTCATCTTTTCGTTTCAGCCTCCTCGTGAATAAATTTCGGGACGAAATTTCCTGAAGTAGGGGAGACTGTAACATCTCGTATTTTTTTTTTACTATTAAAAGTTAATTTTATAAATAATTAAGTTTGATATGTTGATGTTAAATAATTATAAAAATACTAATAATAATAATAATAATAATGATGCTAATAATAATAATAATAATAATAATAATAATAATAATGATAATAAAAATAATAAAAAAAATAAATAAATAATATAATAATATTAATAATGAAGTCTAGGGGGTTAAATTGCCAAATCCGAAACTTTAAAACAAAGTTTTTATATAAAATAATAAATAAAACAAACCTCAGGGACCATTTGTGTAACTTTTAAAATTACAAAACCCACCCCCGATCACCCCCGATTTTCCGGCCACCGGTCCGGCCAACTCCGGCGGCCCTCCGGTGAAGCCGAACCCCCCGAAATACTCGGTTTTAAACACCGAAAAATATACCAAATCGCTCGTGGACAAAATTCGAACCTAACACACGCATTTAATCATTCAAATTACAGCTTCTAGAACCAATAATCGACCACTTTAACTTTCGGTCGAAGTGCGGCACTAAATCGAGCACTAAACACAAAAATAAACAAAAGAAATCGCATAATTAGGAACATTTTGTCGTTTCCAATCGTCCACTGAATTCCAATTGCTATAAAAGGACACAATCGTAGAATTCAATCTTCATCCTCTTCGCAACCTGCAACTTAGTCGAAACCCATCTTCTGAGCATTCTAAACCCAAATTAACAGAGGGCTTTTGCTTGTTAACAACTCTAGAACGATCCTGCAAATTTAATTTGATTATCATCATCAATTGCATACCGTTCGAACTCAACTTCGGTCGCGGCCTGTTCATAATCCATTCATCACCAATTCTTCACCAATCGGGTAATTAGTTACACCTACACACTCGGTTTAACATGGGGAATGAAAGCCCCATGATTGCAGATGCTTTCTAAATCGAATCGAACCTCAATTTGGGTGAGGTTCGAACTAGGGCACGAATGGGATTGGGGATCAATGGAAGTTGTGTTTAAATGAATTAGAAACCCCTAACTTTCGCGGCTGCGGCCTTAGCTCACCGGTTCCACACTCCATTGCTAAGTTGAAGGTCTCGGGTTCGAGACCCGGCACCCCCATTTATTTTTTTTAAACCTTATTTCAACTTTTAAAAATACAGAAAAATACCTAAAAAATTATAAAAATTATTTTATAAACTCTGTTTATTTTTAAAACCACCAAATTAATTTTTAGAATTTATTTTAACATTAATTTATTTATTTTATAATTATCTTTTAAAAAACAAATGATTTAATTAGTCTAATTTTTATAAAATGGATTCTAAACCGTGTATAACTATGAAATAATCACGAAAATCATAAAAGTCATACATAAATTATTTATAAATATTATAAATAATTATTTTTATAAAAATGGACACTATATTAATATATTTTATAAATTCACAAATTATTTACAAATGAAATTGTAGATTATTTCTTATAAAATATATTTTAACTAATAATAAGATTAATATCTTATTATTAATCGAAATACTATTTATAATTATCCTTAGATAATTATAGATTACATATTAAACCTTATCATTTCTATATCATTCTAAAATATTTAAACATACATGTATAATCCTCCTAATGGAATCAAAATGCAAATAAATACTTTGTAAACATAATACCTATTAAAAACCCCATAATTCTAATCCTTGATTTAACGTTAATTTCAAACTTAAATCTTGTAAACATATATACATCTATTTGTGTACGTATCACGTGTTAAACCAAACCAACCCGAATCTTACCAAATATTTTTATTCACAATAAACACATTTTAAAGATTTAGTTACAATTAATAATAGGTATTGATCGTGCTTGATCGTGCATTGCCTAATTCTTTGAAGTTCTTGTTCATATACATTACATCAATTCAAGGTGAGTTTCGTGGCCCCTTTTTATGTTTATACAAGTTTTCAATGTTTTCAATCAATGGGGGAAAAGTATGCTCACCCGTTTTCAATGCTGTACACTGTATATTTTGTTTTCATACTTGGAATCAATGTGATACTGTTTTGCATGCATACATGGTGTTATTCTATGATTCTTACAACCATTAATTCCCGGGTTTGGGAACCAACAGTTAGGTATTGGTAGTACTACTGGGTTGACACCCCCACCCTCGACAGATCGGTTTAACTTATGAGTTACCGACTACAGCTGCCAGCAATCAGGCCATGGGTGAATATATTCCGTCAGATTTATATGCATAACGTCATTAGGTTGGTTGTTTTTAAACACATGTTATGTGGTTTGTGCTTGCAGTATGATTCCATATCAAATTCTATACAGCATCAAATGTTTTAACTTTAAACCTGCGGAACTCACCAGCATTATGTGTTGATATTTTTGAGCATATCTTTTCAGGTGAACATAATCAAAGAGGATAGCTAGTGCAGATGCCTTAGCAGAGACCTCAGGATTTCAATAGATTTGCATATGTAATATTTGTCGTTTGGAACATTATGTATTTGGATTTAGAATCAATAAGACTATGATAGTCGTGGAACTGACTAACCACGACACAAGTCACCATTGTGTCGGGGGACGTCATGACACGAGAAGTTTGCATGTATTATATCTCTGTATTTATACCAAGTGTTATGACGATCCCGTCCGTCGCATCCTCGTGTTTCCGCTATAAGCGAGGGTGTGACAGTGTAACGGTATTAAACTCAGCGCTTCATGTAACTATCTTCATACCTTGATCAACGTGAACATGGATTTTAATATACCCAAAGATATTGGGAATTTAAGCCGCGTGGTCTTCAAAACTTTAACCCGTTACTTATGGTTCTCAAGTTTTCTTAAGGAGGTGTCCCATAACTAAGAACATGCAATGCTGTAGGTGGAATTCCTACATCTCGGGATACTTTGCTAATTGAATGATAACTTTGTTAATTTAAATATTATAAGTGGTCACTCACCTCAAAGATCGAATAAACCAATTATAACTTTGTTATCACTTATAAGTACGCATACCTTCAATAAGGCTATGGTTGACCTCATATCCTGAGAAGTCCATGTATTTCCTTTGATTGCGAATCGAATATTGACATCTCATTATGATGTCGAATCATTTTTGTCCTTGATTTCGTCTCTCTGATTTAAATCATTCAAGATTTGAACACCATCATAACTAATTCTATTATCTCGAACTTTGACCTTAAATCTTGTAATCATGATTTCCCTTTTGTTACATTGATGTAATTTGAAATTTTCTAATTGAGATACTTTTCCTTTCGTCGTTAAGTCAAACTTCGTACCGTTTGCACCATGGGAGATGCAAAAGTTTGCAAGTCAACCTATTACTAAGAACACTCGTATCTCCTAAATGATTTTAACTCATCAAAACAGGGGTGATTCCCTTATTTTGGTGATGATTCTTTATTCGTTTCAATAAATGGTTTCCAATGGTGTGTTTTATGAAATTTCATCCTCTGGATTAGGGTGATTTCCTTATCTCGAGGACCAACTTCAGTTATTCACTTTGGAACTTGCATTTCACAAATGACATGACCTCACCAAAATAGGATTGAAACCCGTACTTTGGTGACAAATGTCAATCTTCGATTTGTTTTCTTGTTATTATGAAGCTCAAGATAGGCGTGAAATTCATACCTTGATGATAATATCATTCTTATGAATTATATTTATTCAAATGAAACGACCTTATCAAAGTAGGAGTGAATTCTGGATTTTGATGAAGAAGTTTATCCTGTTATATTTTGTTTTTGTAAAACTTTATCGTTAAGATAGGAGTGATTTCCCTTACCTTAATGGTGAGTTACCTCGTCTTATTTCTGTGGATCCTCAACAATGAGTTGGGATCGAACTTTTTGATTGGTAAGTTAGTGATCATACCTTGAGAGTATACCATCAAGTTAGGGGTGAAAACCATACCTTAATGACTATTCTCATTTCTTGATCTTTAACTTATCAAGGTTGTAATCAAGTGACGAGAAGCATATAGTAACTTGAAGGGTGAAATAATGTTAGTGTTCGACCTATCAAGCCAAAGCATGATCTCTGAACTTGAAAGGACACCCGATCGTATTAGGTTGATTTTGATTCCAAGCTTGGAGCATTTAAATTCTTAAATCGATTTCTTTCCCTTTATTCTCATGTTTTGATTTGATCTAGCTACATCGAACCATTTATTCCTTACTTATCAACTTTCATTTTCAGATATCATCAACACCTGATTACGTGATGATAGTCTTCCTAAATAATCTTTTGTCAAGTAAAGATATTATCAACGTGTGATTATGTCTTTCTAGTCATACGAATGTTCTCGACTATACTTATGGGTTTGATGAATTACGTATGCAATCTACCTTTGGAAATTTGTTACTTTGCAAAACATGCCTTTCTTATTGTTTGTGTCATTTCTTGAATCGCTTTTGAATTCTTAACCTTGAAAATCATTGAAATTCTATCGTGGTGTTGAACAATAAGACTCGTTATTATCCTCATTGCGATGTGGATATAATGGTTCATAAACCTTCGTAACTTGTAGTCATGGGTTTGGCATAAAAGAAAAGACCTAACTTGGCATGTGTCCAAGTGTCTTACCTTCACATATGACAAAACCTAACCTCCGTGTTCCCGTGAATCTCCTGTTTAACTTTTCATCACCAAGCTGCCTCGTACCGCTAGTGGTCACGATAGTATCTGGATTATCGTTGATCGATTGACTAAGTCGGCTTATTTCATACCAATTCGTGAGGAGTACCGAGTCGAGAAATTGGCTCGTATTTACATCAATGAAATAGTCAGTCGGCATGGTGTACCTTTAGATATTATCTCTGATCGCGATGGTCGCTTCATCTCTCGCTTCTGGAAAAGTCTTCAATCAGCGCTCGGAACTCAACTGAATCTTAGCACAGCCTATCACCCGCAAACCGACGGTCAGACTGAAAGAACGATACAAACCCTCGAGGATATGCTCCGGGCTTGTGTCATTGATTTCAGTGGATCGTGGGATTCTCATCTTCCGTTGATCGAATTCTCTTACAATAACAGTTACCATACCAGCATCCAGATGGCGCCATTTGAGGCCTTGTATGGCCGAAAGTGTTGATCTCCCATCTGTTGGTCTGAAGTTGGTGAATCACAGATTACTGGTCCGGAATTGATACAAGAAACAACCGACAAAATTCATAAGATCCGTGATAACTTGGTCGCTGCTAGAAATCGTCAAAAGCATTATGCTGACAAAAGACGTAAGCCCATGGAATACAATGTCGGTGATCTCGTACTTCTTAAGGTATCACCTTGGAAGGGAGTAATTCGCTTTAGAAAGAAAGGGAAGCTAGCACCTCGTTACGTGGGTCCATTCAAAATGCTCGAGCGAATTGGGAAAGTGGCCAACAAGCTTGAACTACCCCAAGAGTTCAGCAATATACATTTGACGTTTCATGTTTCAAAGCTCAAGAAATGTCTTGCCGATGAAAATCTCCACATTCCACTCGACGAAGTCTGGATTGATGAATCTATGCACTTTATTGAGAAACATGTGGAAATTATGGATCGGGAAGTCAAACAACTCAAGCGTAGCCGGATACCTATTGTCAAAGTCCGCTGGGAATCTAAACGTGGCCCAGAGTTCACCTGGGAACGTGAGGACCAAATGAAATCCCAGTATCCTCATCTTTTCGTTTCAGCCTCCTCGTGAACAAATTTCGAGACGAAATTTCCTAAAGCAGGGGAGACTGTGACATCTGACCCATTCCAACTTGTAACCCGAACCACCTTATGCTAGTCAATGGAATCTATGTTATCTCGTTGTGAGCACATTAACATTTTCATTTAATCCGAATTAAAAAAAAAAGAAATCATATGGTTTATAAATATAATATTATTATAATAAGATGATAATGATATTTATGAACCTTAAGCATAAAATTTTAAATTTAACAACATAAGTTTTATATAAAATATGAAAAGGTTTTCAAGGACTTTTATATAAAAATAATTTTTATAATGATATTATTATTACTATTATTAATAATGATATTATTAATAATAATATTAATAATAATAATGTTAATAATAATAATAATAATAAGAATAATAATGAAAATATAAGTTTAATTATATTAAAGCCTATAATTAATAACCTTTTTACATAAAATAATAACCTTTCAAACTTCAGGGGTTAGATTGTAAATTATTTAAAACTAAAATAAACTTTGATTTACAGTTGTTAACTACTACAAACCACAGGGACCATTTGTGTAAAATTACAAAACACCCAACCCCACCCCCATTCATCCCCCGATTTCCTCCTTCTCCTTCGGCCGGATTTTCTGCCACTAACACGCACTAATCTCCATAATAATCGAAGTAATCGAAAGTGGACAATCATATATATATATCTAACCTAACTCAGCTCTTAATTTCAACCAAAACAAGCTCAAACACCACACTCGAACCCTTCCAAATCGCGACCTGCAACTCAATTTAAAACCCAATCTCTGAGTGATTTTAACTGAATTAGATAAGGGGCTTTTAATCTCGATCATCATTCGAAGCTTCCCTCGAGTTTAATTTGATTATAATCATTGTTTGAGCGTCAATCGATCAACAAGTGTTCGCGGTCTGTACATCGATTAGTTCACCATTAATTCAATCATATACGAAGTAAATACACACACCCACACACTCGACTTCACATGGGGAATGAAAGCCCCATGATTACAGAAGCCTTCGAAACCGAATTGAACCTCAATTGGGTGAGATTCGAACTAGGGCTCGTACGGGATTGAGGGTTTGATTGAAACTGTGTTTTAAACCAAATGAAACCCACTTCTTTCGCGGCTGTATGCCTTTGTCCTACCGGTTCCGTGTCCCTTCGATATCCTTGAGGTCCCGGGTTCGACCCCGGGCAACCTCACTTATTTTTTTAAGGCCTTTCTAAGCCTTTAAAAATTACAAAAAAAATTCTAAAAATTATAAAAATGTTTTTACAAACATTAAATATTTCTAAAACCACCTAACTATTTTCTGAAATTTATCCTAACATTTTATTTATTTCATTAAATGTTTTAAATAAATAAAAATTACAAGTGTTACAAAATTACTTATATGAAAGTAAACTCTTAATAATAATTTAAATTATTAAATTATTATTGGGCACTGTATTACCTTTAATTATGAATTATTCAAGATAATTGCAAATATATGTATTTACAAAAAAAGTCATTTTGTGTTATTTAAATAATTAAATATTTTAATTAATTATCATATAATTAATTAACAAAATTAATTATTTGTTTTTCCCACACTTTAACAATAAATCAAACGGTTATGCGTATTGATACATTTATTAAATTCTAAACATAATCACATTCAATAAATTCATTTTATTTATTTCAAGCCACTCAAATTAAATAAATTAATTTAACTACCATTCAAAACCCAATGGAAACCCTAATACATTCCCAATTCTCAAATCACTATTATTCTAATTCGAGCCACCGTTCCTTAGGTTAATCATAAGAAAATCGTTGGCGCCTAATCTATCACGTTCAAATTCTAAATCTCATCAATCAAGTGAGTATTCATATCCCCTTTTTATATCATTTCTTATTTGGGGGAAATCATGTGATACAATATATTCAATCATGATATTCTATTGTTATTTCATTCTAAATTCAATTCAAGACAGGTTATGTTATTACTTGCAACTATGTGAACATACTATGATAAACAGGATGACAGTAAGAACCCTAATTCAGTCAATCAATCAATCCTGGTATCAATGGTAGATCTACTGGTTTGGATAACCCACCCCATATGAATAGTCGAGTGGTGATTGTGCCAGAGGCAAAAGTCAATCTATGGTGTATGTGTGCGAGTCTATTATTTGCAAGTGTCAAGTCAAGGGGTTTATATTGTGTCGGTTTATCTATATGCTCCGCTATTGCATTATAAGTTTAATATTACCTTGTGAATTGGATTATTCTCAATCAAGCAATCAATCTATATGTATATGAAACTGTGATTACTCACCGGCTAATTTTTAGCTGACTCGTTACTTTTCACATGATTTCAGGTTAAGCAAGATAGTGGACTTCTACATGCTTATTTAAGGCCCGGACTTAGTCAAAATAAAAGACAATTACTATTTGTGATTTTAATTGTTGTATTTGCTTGTGTAAACTCATGTTATCTTGTAATCTGACTTTAATATTATCTCCACTATTAGACAACCATGTGTTATGAACAATCAATCATTCGCTCGTCCGCTCCGATGATTCCGCCGTCGGTCGGGGTGTGACATGATTGGAGCCATATTTATTGGGGTGACCTTTTTTTCTACATGATCGGTGATGATTGTTGTACTAAATCGATTGTCGCGTATGCAATAAATGGTTGTTGAACACACGTCTTATTGTTAGTTTTGTATATTCGCGCAACGCGCGACACTGAATACAACTAGTTATTGTTGAAAAGAATGTAGTATTTTAATTGAAAGAAATCTTTATTTTGTAAATATTTTTTTTGTATGCTTCTTCATTTTATTATTGATTATAATACATTATCCGGTTATTGAATCCGGTTCGACAGGTCCAACCAACCAGTGAACTAGTAAGGAGAACGGTTTATTGTCCGATCCGCTTCTGAAAATATTAATTTAATCTAAAAAGCCTAAGAATGATTGTGGGCTTAATACTTGTCCTTCTATTGTTTTAAAGAGAATGATATTTTGGTCATTGTGTCAAATACGCCAGCTTATTGTGTCTTATACGTTTATTGTGTCTAATATCAGTTCATTGTGACATATATTTTATATTATTTGTTATGTGTATTAATCATTGTGTTTTACATTTTAGATCATTTTGTGTTATTTTTGTCATTGTTTTTATAGATTATAAACTTGTTATCTATCATTGTGTTTTACGATTAGAAGACACAATGATATACTTTCACCAATCTAGTTTTCAAACATCATAGTGTTGAAGATAACATAATATATTATTTTTATTATTGTTTTTTAATAGATTATATAAATTTATTATTATTCATTGTGTTTTATCATTAGAAATACACAATATTTTTATTAACAATGTATTTTTTAAAACTTATATTATTTAAAATAACACAATTAAGATTAAAATATACAATAAGATATTTTGTTATTTTATCATTATTTTTAATATATTAGATTATTTAGTTATTAATTTATTATTTTATTTTACATATAGAGATACACAACAATGTTATTGTATCATTATATTATTTAAAATTATCAATTTCGAAATAAAAAACACAATAGTATTCAAAATTAACACCATAACTAATAAAAAAAATACAATGATGAGATATGAGCTTAAAAACGTTAACTTTTTTTATCTTTTTATATAACAATATTGTACTTGTTTTAAAAATTAAAAAATGCTCGTTTTTAAGGTGTAATTTTTATAAAAAATAATGTTGTATATAAAAGTCATGAACGTTTAAAAAAATAAAGGAATTTGCAAAAAGTCAACAAAAATATCTATTACTAAAATACCATTTTAACAAACTTTTTTCTATAATTTGATTCAACTATTGATTAAAAAGGTGGATGGTTGAGATTAATTTTTAGACTTTATAGTTTTAGAATACTTTCTATTTGAACCTTTCTATTTTAATATTAGATTTAATATGTTTGATAAATTCATACTTTGAAAAACTAAAACAAGATCATTTTCCTGAAATCTAAAATATTTTTAAGATAACAAAGTTATTTGATATGATCTTTCAACTTTCATAATATCATTTTTTTTTCTTTTCAAGTTACACTTAAAAGGAATCTAAATTATGTATTAGAAACACATGATTTAAAAGAAATTAAACTTCAAAAGACAATATTTGAATTTCCATAGGGTTTGATCCTCTCCCTTTATTTTATAAACTTTATTTTAATTATACTTTTTAAAATCACAAGTGACGCCTCATAATGGTCAGTCATGAAGGTTTCTCCTGCATATGTGCCTTTATGAGGCCTTAAGTCGCCTCAAGATTATTATTAGTGTTGAAAAGTTTAGTGAAGAATATGATTTTTTATTTGGTTTGGACATTAATAATTATTTATATTTGTTAATACAATAAATAATTATTAGTGAGTGTATATTTTTTGTGGAATGATCACAACGAATTACACCATGTCTAAAATGGAGTTAGATGAATGATATATTAATGTTTAAAGTTAACGGAATAAGTAGAAGTATTTGGTTTTATATCATATTGGTGGAGTGATAAAACAAGTATAAAGGGTTCTTTTCTTATGTTAGAAGACTAATAAATATTTTGAGTGTATTTCTTATTAACCAATAATTATAACATTAACTCTATGTTAATAAGAAAATTTTTGGTATAACGTTGTTAATGATGTGACCTTTGGTATAACATTGTTAATGAAAATACCTTTGGTATAACATTGTTAATAATAAGACATTTGGTTTATACATGCTCATACATTATACATACAAGGATATGTTCCTTGTTGTGATTTGATAAAATTTTTGTAATTCACAAATCTACACAACTTCATAAAAAAGTTGCATTATACAACTTCCATAAAAAAAAATTTCTAAGAAAAGACACTTTCGATTATAATGTTACATCGGATGCGAGAATATCTCTGGCAGTACAAAAATATTGTTTTAGTTGTTGTACAATGGGAGAAAGATGTGTTCGCCTACTACGAGGCGGAAAATCTGTTTTTAGGGACCTCTGTTAAAGAGAAATCGTCAACCACCACTCAAGTTTTTGTTTTGTTGATTGTGAAGTCGTAAGCGAAGCGGTTACAAGATTCAAGTGAATGATGTTTTCTCTGAAGACTACGGTATGAATTGGTTTCATATCATGTAAAACTATGTTATTATTTACATTCGATTTGTATGCAGTATTGTAATTTTGTATTTTCCATTAATAATATGATTATTATTTTATTAACTATTAATAAAAGTGAACACATATCCTACAATTCGTATATGTATTTAGCGTTCCTAGCATGATAGTCTTCCATCTTGAAAAGACTTACAACATGGTTGTTGTTTTAGTTCACGATAACTTTACGAATTCAAATTTATAAATCATGATGGCAATGGTTTGCTGAGTTATCGTAAAACAAATTATAAATCACTTAGATTTCACTCTATAAACATTACATGACTATGATATAAATACCTCTCGTTCATTGGATTAGGGATGATTATAACCTTCTATTACATGCTTGCTACCTTGATGATGGTATGATTATAGGAGATGCTAAAGAGGTGATTAAAGCCTTAGATATTATCATGGCCGAGGGACCTTGGTTGGTCATGAACACAACATCAAGAAAACTAAGGTTTTTTGCGGTTGTGTTATTGCGTGAAGGTACAGGATGGTTTGTTTCCTGACCAGATTAGAAGATCAATCTTAGGTATGAAACTCCTTGGGGGCGCCATTAGACGAGATTTGGGTTTCATTAGTAGTTTGGCTATGAAAAGGGCTTCTTGTGTTGTGGAGCTGATGAGTTGTCTCACATGGTTGCGGGACCCTCAAAGTAAGCTTGTTCTCAAAGTGAGCTTCTTTTGCTCCGCCTATGTATGAGGTAGAAAGTTGTTGTTCGGTCTAAAAACATTTCAACCTATATATTTGTCATCGCGACCATGTTTAATTTATGAGTAAATTATGCTTTTAGTTCCTGTGGTTTGGTGGATATAACGCTTTTCATCCAATAGTTTAGAAACGCTCGGTTTAACCACTGTGGTTTAAAATCTGTCACAATTAAATCCAAATCGTTAACTTTATCAAATTTCTTCATTAAGTCTTTTATAAAAAACCAAAACACCCTTGAACTGAAACTTTTATTATATTAGAAATAAACAAAATATGGGTCCCATTTACCCTACTACATCAAACCTTAACTCCACCCTTTTTCCTTGTTTGAACACATCTGAACCTAAAGAAAAGTCTGGCCGCCACTCGCCACTTGCCAACAACCTTCACCACCACCACCCGCAACTCACTGGAAACCTTCACACCACCACCACCCACCACTCACCAGCAACCTGGATTTCTTGCTTGATGGATCTTGTACCCAATTGTACCTTTCAAACCATAATTTTACATTTCAATCTTCTTCTTCATCATTCTCTAAATTCCGTTAGCACCTAAGGGAAAGTCAGGCCCATGAGTTCTTTGATTCGTTATTATTGTCACTTAATTTGGGTTTTGGATTTTAGATTTGGAGTTATGTGGGTTTTGTGTTTTTTTGTTTGTTAATTTAGGAATTGGAGTTTGATCGAACAAAGCGGCTAAATCAAGTCCAGATCTTATCTTATGAAATCAATTACTTCAGTTCCAACAAAGATACGCCAAAAGGGTTTTCGAAATCACCTGGTAAAGTCCACCCCTGCTTGAGAACAAAATCAAATAACAGAGGACATAACGAACCTCAAACACTGATATGGGATGTTTGCGATGAAGGGCTACAGATCCCTTAACGTCATAGGTCTGAAATAAAAAAGGGCTATAGATCCTTTAACGTCGTAGGTTCGTGTGGAATCAAGACTCTTGGGTTCTGATGAAGGTTCAAAGATATATAGATGGTGGTTGCGTGGTGGCGGTGGTGTGTGCCGGTGGCAACGACTGTAAAGGATGTGATCAAAAGAGGAAACTTGTCGACATTTGTGAGAGATTCGGTAGTGGGGGCGGCGATGAATGTTCATAGATATAGAGATGGTGGTGGCTGCGTGGTCGTGGTGGTGGGGTGTGGCGGTGGCGATGGCGATGGCGGTTAGGTGGTCGCTGTGGCGTGGCGGTGGCGATGGCGGTTAGGTGGTCGCTGTGGCGTGGCAGTGGGTTGGGTGGCGGTGACTGTGAGGTGGTAGTGTGTGTGGTGTTGGCTGTGAAATAGAGATAAAGTAAAGCAGGTGTATATATTATACACATACATACACACACACCCTTTTTTTCTTGAATGCGTTGCGCGAGTATTCTAAAGTCGATAATCACCAGTACAATCCTAATGAAGCAGCAACAACATACAGTTACATCAGGAACGCCAATTATATCCATATTCCATTGATAATGTTCACGACGCCGTCCCCTAGTCATTCTCTCATAACGCCAACATTGTCCAATAGCAAACCATTTTAGCAGAAGGGATACAGATTTTCTGGACATAAAACAAATAGGGACATCAAATTCTAGCATCTGTACCTGGATACACAAAATCACAAATACCAAATAAATAACCAGAATCCACTTCCCATATCTTCAAACCAATGAACCACTCAAATTGGAGAGTACCTTTTCTGTATGACAAGTCTAGCTAGAGAAGGAGTAAGCTCAGGCCTCAATGCAACTCGATGGTTTCCTTTATCCTCAAAACAATAAAGCTGTAACATAAAAAACTATAATTATCCATAAATTGTTACACACTGATTACGTCCACAATCTTTTTGTCGTTTTCAATTTCTATCATTGCATTCCTAATGTGATTTAAGAAGTTTCTACACTTCCAGGTTTCACATAGCCCCAAAATAAATATGCATTTAAAGAGTTTCATCCTCAATTCATCTCTTTCAAAGACGAAAAACTTATAGCATAACAAATAACATAACAGCTAAAAGAATAAAAATAATACTAAACCTGATCTCTTATCTGCTTGCGAGTGGCGTGGGGCAGGGTAAAGAAGTCTGATCTACCACAAATTTATTATGTTCTCATGGGCCCCTACCTTGAGGTTCATTGATTGACCAGTGTCAGGCATGAAGATACCTGCATTCTTGGAGTGTCATAGTATGCTTTTAAGAAGTTTATGATTTTATAATATATCAATTCAGTTGAATAGCAAGTCAACCTCTTATGTGTTAAGTCTAATTACACCCAAACAGTCTGTTTATGGGATTCATATCTTGTATATTTTGGCTTCTAACATTCTAAGCATAGCTCTAGATCATATTTAGTCCTGTAATTTATTTTTAATGCTGTTTATAAAGTACTCAAACAGGCAAGACACCAGTATAGTTGTTCTTTTAGTGATATCATTCTCTCACACTTGTCACTTGCCGTATTATCTATCATGACATGCCAAAATAATTCTTTCATAATGATATGTTTTTTCCATCACACTTGCATCTTCTTCTTTAACTTGATCATATTTGTGACTATAAACACAATTTTGCATTTCTTACAGAACTTTTATATGATCGGACGTAGTAAGAATAGATCCACTTGGAGAGTGTTAAAGATTGACAGGTCAGAACCTACTGAGCTAATTATTACTGAAGATCCCACAACATACACTGAAGTTGAATGCTGTGATCTACAAAAGCGTGTTCATGATGGAAATAAGTCCACAGGAGGGCTTAGATTTGTTTGCACTTGTTATGGGATTGTCGGTGTGCTCCATTCTGATATTTTTCAATGATTGAACAGTTACTATAATTATTGATTCTCACAGTATCTTTTTTGTTGTGATTGTAGGGTTCATAAAGTTTTTGGGACCTTATTACATGCTGCTTATTACAAAAAGAAGAAAAATTGGTGTAATATGTGGTCATGCAATTTATGCAATTTCCAAGAGCGAGATTTTACCCATTCCCAATTCTACTGTTCAACCTAGTGTGGCTTACTCTAAGAATGAAAACAAGTCTTTTGTCAATTCTGCATGTAATTGTAAAATGCGGTTGATACTTTCAAGGGTATACAGTTATGCAAAGCATGTAGAACGCAGATATACTTTTTATCCATATGTATCTTAATAGATACCGATTATTAATGATAGATTTTAACACTTATTCTAGCTCTTGCTTTATAACTCTTCTCTAGCATTATGATTATTGTGATATTAGGGTACCTCTTCAAATCCAAACAATTTAGAAACCTAATGTTTAACAACCAGTCAACATACAACTAATTATTCCATAATACATCAACTAAACGATGTGGCATGATAAACATGAGTGGAATTAGAGAACAAAAACCTCTCTGAAGTTGTTGAAGAGCCGATTGCGGAGGCGCATTTCTTCAGGGGGGAAATCTCGGGTGCCTTTTGTAACACCCGGAAATTTCTTTCTCTGAAATGTCATGCGACTGGAGGCTCATGCGCATGGGTATCAGGCGACTGAAGCTTCATACGCATGGAGTCGCACGACTGGAGCTCCATACGCATGGCAATCGTACGACTGAAGGTCCAATCGCATGAAGCCCAGGCGACTGAAGTGCCAACATGACTAAAGCTCGGGCGACTGAACGAGGGGTATTTAAGGGAGAGGGCAGCTCTTACCCTCTCCCATACTCACAAATGCAGACAGAAAGAGAGAAAATGGCGACAGAAGAGGAAAAAGAGAGAAAGGCATGATTCGGGCGTGAAACTTGTTGAGCAACTAGTCCAAACGAAGCTCTTCACCTTCTACTTGCTTATGTGAGTTTCTAGGACCCCTTATTTACATGTTTTCAACGATTTTGGGGCTGGATCACATATAAAACCCTATTTTTGTAAAGTGTATGTTTGACCCATTTGGGGGTAATCATGTTTAGTGTGTTTAAAGTACGAATTAGGACTTGTATAAGCTTGTATGATGTCCTAGTATGAATCCCTAAGGTTTAGGAGGGCTAATTCGGGTTTGAGATGAGCTTAGAAGGGTTTTAGAGCCGTATGTCGCGGTTGCAGTTCGAGATGAACTCCAGTCGCTGCACAGTTAGGGCTAGGCGACTAGAGGGTCAATCGTACGACTGAGGGACGATTGAGGTTCATTCGGACGACTAAGGTTCATACTGTTGGATCATGATAAGGCTGGTGCAACCAAAACCACTTCATAGTCACTTTTGGTGCTACATTGAAGGGCTTCTGAAGCCAAGCAAGAGATCTTCCGAGAGTCTAAGGAACAACAGCTGAAGATATCTACTGAAGGCAAAAGCTGAAGTCAACTGCTGAAGACAATAGCTGAAGCCAACAGTTGAAGACTATCTTCCGAAGACAAAGTCAGCTTCCGAAGACAAAGTCTGATGAAAGAGCTGAAGACAAAGTCAGCTTCCGAAGACAAAGTCTGATGAAAGAGCTGAAGACAAAGTCAGCTTCCGAAGACAAAGTCTGATGAAAGAGCTGAAGACAAAGTCAGCTTCCGAAGACAAAGTCTGATGAAAGAGCTGAAGACAAAGTCAGCTTCCGAAGACAAAGAAGACTCCAAGCCTCGGAAGAAGCAGTCTTCCGAAGTATAAGTGGCTTCGGAAGAAGTTATTCTTCCGAAGTACTTTATCCTTCGGAAGACTTTGCTATGACCAGCAGATAAAAGTATGGTCCCTGTCAGTCCGCTGCAGACCTCTGATACAGCATGGCATCTTCCTAAAGAGCCATGTTGTTGACCATACTTTATTCTACTGTTCACCTTTTTATGATAGTACATGTTACCAACTTTAGTTGGTGACAAAAGGTAAGTCAGGGACATGTCCTGACTACCAACTCTCAGGCAAAATGTCTGAAAGACCTCACCTAGAGTCTTGTAGTATAGATGTAAGGTTAGAGGTGTCCAGCTGGCATCAAAGTATATCCGGCTGTAGGTAGTATTATATATATCTTCTCCCTGTAACTCTTTAGATAAGTGATTTGAGTCCAAGAGTCTTTTAATCCTTTGAGTTGAGAAGCAATATATAAAAGTACCTTGAAAATTTACTTGCTGTGTTAATTTTCTTACTGCTTGTTACTTGTTATATTGTGATCAACTCTTCATATACTACTTGCTGAGTGTTGTTCACAGTGAGTTGAGAGAAAAACCACCCATAATCGATCCTGCAATTGGTATCAGAGCTCCAGGCTCTTGATTGTGAGATCTTACCATCCAAATCAACCTGTTTTTCACTCCTCACTACAAACCACTCACTCAAATGGCTGCTCTCTCCAAGGCTGATATGGAAACCGGTACCATGACCAAGTCCCCACTGATCAGCCCTGAAGACTTTGACACATGGTGTATCAGAATGGAAGGCTTCATCAAGTGTCAAGATTCAAGGATGTGGGACTCCATTATCAATGGTCCTTTCATACCAAGCACCACTTCTGCCACTGGTAATCGCATCATTCCAAAAGATGTTGATGATTACTCAGAAGAAGACAGGAAGATAATAGAGCTGGATCAAAGGGCTATGACTTCTCTCCAAACTGCTCTCCCCAACTCCGTCTACAGACGCTTCAAGAAGTGCAAAACTGCTAAAGATTTATGGGAAGCACTAAAGCTGATGTATGAAGGATCCAAGGAAACCCAAGAGAACAAGAAGGATCTCTTGAAGCAGCAGTTTGAGAACTTTACTTTCAAGGCTGGTGAGACCTTGACTCAACAATACTTCATGTATGTTAAGCTAGTAGATACTCTGGAGGATATTGGAGTAGCTCTTGAGAACAGAGACATAGTTAGGAAGTTCATGTCTTCAGTTCCTAAACTATGGATACATTACTGTGTTGTAATCAAGAGAACTTCGGACCTTAAGACTCTTACTCTGACAGAGTTGTATGGTATCCTAAGTGCATTCCAGATGGAGATGAACATGCAGAACTCCTCTGGTCACTCCAATAACCAACTGAGTTCAGCCCTTCATGTGGTTGAAAGGGAAATCACGGAACCACAACATCAGTTGCTGTGTTACCCTGACAACTCACACAGCGGACCTTACATTACTCTACCTGAGACTCCAAAGTCTCAAAAGGTTCAACACAACTCCTCTCAGGATAGTTGTGCCTTTGTCTCTAGAAGTGGACACTCTGGTGATTTTCAATACTGCTTTGATGATCTTGAGTGCTTCAGTCCAGACGATGTGGAGTATATGGATATTGTCCAGCAGATGGCTCTTTTAACTTACAGAGCGAAGAAGTTCTTCAAGAGAACTGGAAGGCAATTCCCTCAAAACCCAGTCAACAGCAGGTTTGGGTTTGACAAAAGCAAAGCAAAGTGTTACAACTGCAACCAACTTGGTCACTTTGCTAGGGAATGCAAGGCTCCCAAGAACAACCCGGGAACCCCACAGGCCTCCACACATCCCACTACTTCAAAGCATGAAGAGAAGTCAACTGAAACAGCTGCTGTTGCTCAAGAAGTTGACTGGAGCTTCATGGTACAGGATGTGACTCCTGCTCAAGCACTCATGGCCGGAACAGATGATGATCAGGTATATGAACATCTTTATACTGCTGTCTGTATTGCTAAAGTTAAACTTTATAAGGATTACATTTTGGAAATCAGATCTGAGGTTGAGTCTTTAAATGTGCTAAAATCTGATTTTAAGAGAGCTGAATCTGACTATCAAAAGAAAATTGAGGAGTTAGAGAAAATTGTGTCTCTTTTAAAACATGAAAAGACTAATTACAAGACTCAAATTAAAGATCTGATATCCAAACTATCTGAGGTTCAAGCCCAGTTGGTAACAGCTGAGGCTCAGGCCAGGAAGCAAGCTATTGCTGAGCAAAGCTTCCAAACTATTCTTGCATCAACCTCTCATCCCAAAATGTTTTATCAAAACAAAGAAGGGTTGGGAACCAATGAAATAGCTCCACCACACTGTTATGAGTTTATTAGACTACCTAGATGTGATACTGAAGAGCAAGAGGTTCCAACTGCTGATCCTTCTTCATTGGAACTAAAGGATGTGGCAAAAATAGTAGCCACCACAGGGGAGAAACAGGAGGATACACTCATCTCCACTTGTGAAGACCAAATCCTAACCACCAAGGCAAGAAGAAGCAGAGCTAAAGCTGCTAGAAGGACTGCCAAGAAGGTTGCAGAGTCCAAGCTTAAGATCAATCCAGAGCAAAAGGGTGTCTTCATTTCTGTCGGATTTCAAGTGGTAGGTACTTCTGACTCAGGAAAGGAGTGTAATACCAGCACTCCTGTCCTACTGAAGGATCAGAAGTTGAAAGGGAAAGTTGCTGATGAAGGGAAGAAACCCAAGAAACAGCAACCTGCAAGTTCCCAGAAGACTAACATTGCCTGCATAATGTGTGGTCTGCACAACCACATGGCTAAAGATTGTTACTACAATCCAGCAAGCACACATTATGCAAATAATGTTAGAAAAGAAGGAGTCAGAGAAGGTTTCTCAGTTGGACCACTTCAAAAGGTCCTAATGATGAAAAAGGGAAAGTTGGTCTCAGAAGCCAAGTTGCTTTCGGAAGAAACTACTTCTTCCGAAGGGAAAATGGCTTCGGAAGCCAAACCTTCTAAGGTTCGGAAGAACAAGAAGGCTCCCTTGAAACCATCTCAGAAGAAGACTACTTCGGAAGAAAAGGTGGTGAAGGCTTTTTCCGAAAAGAAAGAAGCTTCGGAAGAAGGCCATGCTGCACAAGCTTCAACAAGCTCATCTTCAAAGATCAACCAAGGGATGGATTGGAAGATCAGGGAAGATGCTGCAGCCCAAACCTCTTCATCAACAATGACCTCTATTGAACCCCAATGCATATCTTTTGGTTCAATTATGTCACTATCGTTGGAAGAGCCCAAGACCAGCAAGGCTTGGGCTTCCAAACAAAACTAACCATCTCATCTTATATGCAGGGACGTCCATTTGACAAGAACAACAATGTCTGGATTGTAGATAGTGGATGCTCCAGGCACATGACAGGGAACAGATCTCTCCTTTAACAATTCCAGAACTTTGATGGAGGGCCTGTCCAATTTGGAGGTGAGGCCGGAGGATATATTTCTGGCAGAGGAAGTATATCTAATGGCAGAATAAACATTGACAAAGTTCACTTCGTCAAACAGCTTGAACACAATCTGTTAAGTGTTTCTCAATTCTGTGACCAGAAGCATCAGATGCTCTTCACAGAACATAAGTGCATTATCCTCAAACCAGGGATGACAATTCCTTCGGAATTGGTGCTTCTTAGATCTCCCAGGAAAGGGGATATGTACAAGATGGATATGAACAATGCTTCTCCTATGGGTGAAGTATCATGCTTTCTTTCCAAAGCTGATAGTGATGAGTCAACACTATGGCATAAACGCATGTGTCATGTGAATTTTAAAACAATGAATAAATTGGCTAAAAATAACTTGGTACATGGTTTGCCTAAAAAGGAATTTTTCTGCAAAGATAACTGTGTTGCATGCCTGAAAGGGAAACAACACAGATCATCTCATAAATCCAAATGTGTTAACTCTATCACTACTCCATTACACTTATTGCACATGGATCTCTTTGGACCCATAAGTATAATGAGCATTGGAAGGAAATCATACTGCCTTGTGATAGTTGATGATTTTACAAGATTTACATGGGTATTCTTTTTAAGAAGTAAAGATGAAACTGCTGAAACTTTGAAATCTTTTATTCTTAAAATAGAAAATCAAATTGATCACAAGGTTAAGATCATTAGAAGTGATCAAGGGACTGAGTTTAAGAACTTCGTTATTGACTCATTCTGTGACTCAAAAGGGATTGCCAGACAATACAGTGCTCCCAGAACTCCTCAACAAAATGGTGTTGCTGAGAGGAGGAACAGGACACTTATTGAGGCTGCTCGGACCATGTTAGCTGATTCAAATCTGCCTCTAACATTCTGGGCAGAGGCAGTCAGCACTGCATGCTATGTGCAGAACAGGGTTCTTGTAGTTAAGCCCCATGGAAAAACCCCTTGTGAGTTATGGAACAAGAGGCCACCGTTCATTGGCTTTCTAAGATCCTTTGGCTGCAGGTGTACCATACTTAACACAAAGGACAACTTAGCAAAGTTTGCTGAGAAGTCGGATGATGCTATCTTTATTGGATACTCTTCTAGCTCTAAAGCTTATAGAGTATACAATATCAAGAATCAAAAATTTGAGGAATCATCCAATATAGTTGTTAATGAGTACACTCCTTGTGTTAGGGGGAATGGACCTGAGTATATCTTTGATTTAGAATTGTTTCCAAACTATTCTAAACCATCTTGTGAGAATGTTTCAGCTGGAACAGGTGCTCAAGAGAATGCTGATGCTGATGCTGATGCAAGTCAACTGTTTGAGCTTCCCAGACCTCTTCCAAATTCTCCAAGAGCTGAAAGGCAACAAGCTTCAACCATTTACAGATATGCTAGTGTAACTATCTCCAGGAATAATAAAGCTTCAACAAGTGAATCACTTGATCAACCTCAAAGTTCTTTAGGTGATCCATTACAACACCAGGTTGAGGGAAGTAGTATTCTGAAGGAACAGGCAACTGTTAATCCTACTTCACAACCAACCATTGATGATGTTTCTCAATCATTCAATCAGTCCTCATTGAATGACTTTGAAACAGCAGTTGGACAGAGTGATCCAGTTCCTGATCAGAATATGTCTAACCTAGACTTATCTCTGCAACTGGAAGTGATTCCTCGTCTTAGGATTCACAACACTCATCCAACTGAGAACATCATAGAGAATGTCTCTGAGGGTGTGAGAACAAGAGGACAAACTCATCATGGGAATGTCTGCTTGTACTCATGCTTCTTGTCTTAGATGGAACCAAAGAAGGTAGAAGATGCCTTAAAGGATAGTAGTTGGGTTGAATCGATGCAGGAGGAGCTGCTTCAATTCAGAAGACAAAAGGTCTGGAATCTATGCCCACTACCATCTGGTCAAGTACCCATAGGCACAAAATGGGTGTTCAAGAACAAGAAAGATGATAGAGGCTTGATTATCAAGAACAAGGCAAGACTAGTAGTTCAAGGATAAACCTAGGAGGAAAGAATCGATTATACTGATGTCTTTGCACCTGTTGCAAGACTTGAGGCAGTTAGGATCTTCCTTGCTTATGCTGCATCCAAGAACTTCACAGTCTACCAACTTGATGTCAAGTGTGCTTTTCTATATGGAGATATAGATAGGGAAATCTATGTATGTCAACTTCCAGGATTTGAAGACCCACAGCACCCCAACTACGTGTGCAAACTGGATAAAGCTCTATATGGGCTGCACCAAGCACCTAGGCTGTGGTATGAGACCTTGTCTCAGTTTCTCCTGAAGAATGGATACACTAGAGGTACCATCGACAAGACTCTTTTTATCAGAAAGAGTGGAGAAGACATTTTGCTTGTACAAGTCTACGTTGATGACATCATATTTGGTTCTTCAAACGACCAAATGTGCAAGGACTTTGAAAGCATAATGAAGCAGAAGTTTGAGATGAGTTCCATGGGAAAAATGGACTTTTTCCTTGGAATTCAGGTGAAACAGATGAAGGAAGGGTTCTTCATCAGTCAATCTAAGTATGTCTCAGACATCTTAGATAGATTTGAAATGAAGAATTGTAAACCAGCCAAGACACCCATACCCAGAAACCATAATCTTTGCCCTGACCTTGAAGGGGAGGATACTGATCAACATCAGTATAGAGCAATCATTGGTTCTCTGATGTATCTCACTGCTAGTAGACCAGATATCATGTTTGCCACATGCATTTGTGCAAGATATCAGGCTGCTCCAAAGGTGTCTCACCTAGCTACTGCAAAGAGAATCCTTAGATACCTCAAAGAAGCACCTAAACTAGGTCTCTGGTATCCAAGAAATAGTTATTTCAATCTCTATGTATACTCTGATAGTGACTATGGTGGCTGCAACATTGACAAGAAATCAACATCAGGAGGATGTCAATTTCTTGGTGGAAGGATTATCTCATGGTAATGCAAGAAACAATCCTGTGTCTCTACATCAACTGCTGAAGCTGAATACATTGCTGCTGCTAGCTGCTGTGCTCAACTGCTATGGATTCAAAATCAGATGTTAGACTATGGATTCAACTTCATGACTACTCCTATTCATATTGACAACAACAGTGCTATCTCCATTACTGAGAATCCGGTGAAGCACTCCAAGACAAAGCACATTGATATCAGGTATCATTTCATTAGAGATATTCATGAGAAACAGCTGATAAAGTTAATCAAAGTTGACTCAAATGAACAATATGCTGATTTGTTCACAAAGGCATTTGATGAACAAAGATTTAAGTATCTCATATCAGCAATTGGGATGATAAACATTGAATAACTACCTATTTTGAAAACCTTTTAATATGTAAAGTCTTGTGTCAATAAAATTTAAGCCCTGTTACAAAAGATCTTTAAATTATCCCAAGTGTAAATTCCTTCCGAAGAGGAATTAACTCTCGGAAGATATTCTTGAATATCTTCCGAAGCCAAATTCCTCAATGGAAATTTTCTTCTCGGAAGAGTTTTTGGTCTCGGAAGAAGTGATTGATCTTACATCAGATCTACTTCCGAAACTTATACAACTCTCTATTCGGAAAGACAACCTTACCTTCGGAAGCAATGCCTTGCTTCGGAAGATAACGTGCCTTCAAAGGACAATTTTACCTTCGGAAGCAATATCGTGCTTCGGAAGAGAAATTGCCTTCGGAAGAAAATTACCTTCGGAAATGTTTTACCTTCGGAAGTAAAGGTTTTTATATGTAACGGATATCTTTTGGGCCCCACTCTGTAAAAAGTAAAGATTTTGTCCATGATAGTCAGATTATTTAAAATTATCATTGCCGCCACTATCATTTCTCCGCCGTAAACCACCATACCACCCACAGTAACCCTAAACAGTTACCCTATTACCGCCACTACCACAATTCATCCCCTTTTAAATAATCTTGACTTATCAATTTCATCTTCTTTTACCACTTTACAGCCCTAACTATTCCGTTCACTGTCAAACCTTCAATTTCACCCAAATTTCAAGCTTACCTTTTCTTCAATGGCGCTAAACCCTCAGCACAACCAAGTCGCATTACTTGATTCGTCAAGGGATGCCGACTTCACCCAAATCATCACCTTTCTTACCGAATCCACATACCTCACTGCACTTACAGTTAACCCAACCGTATACTCCAACCATATGTCCGAATTCTGGAGCAACGGTCAAACTGCAGTTGTGAATAGGGTTCGAGTACTGAGAACCCGCATTTGTGGCCAAGAGTTGGTCATCTCTGAACAACTCATCAGGGAGCATCTCGAGCTCCATGATGATGGGGCTCCTACTGAGTTCCCCAAAGAAGACTTGGAAGGCACTTATATCCTCATGGGATATGGAGGAGATGTCAGCAGATCAACCGTGTACAAGTTCAATTTCTCTTACCATTGGAAGTTCCTGCTGCATATTATCCTGCATTGCCTCTCCAACAAATCAGGGGGTTGGGATCAAATCCCATATGAACTAGGATGCCTAGTTCATGGGTTGGTGAGAGGTCTTCGCTTCAACTACTCACGATTTGTGTTGACCAACCTTATCGGAAATCTGAGCAGGGATACATTCTTCATGTATCCCCAATTTATTCAACACATAATCAACTGTGAGATGGAACCGAGCAAGCTTGTCTGCGCAGCTGCTCTTACTGTTCCACAAGTGAGACCTACCATCTTCAAGATACTAAAGAAGATGTCCGCCAACTTCACTGGAAGGTACACTCCACTACCTCTAGAGATGACTGAGCGCATAGCTCCTGGTGACATCCCTGTTATCCCCACAGGTGATGAACCCACACCAGCAACATCCACCACAATGCCAAAACCTTCTTTACCCATCAAAGCTACATACCAGAGACGTCCAAAACAAACCCTTGTTCAATCTACTCTGATTGAACAAGCTCCTCCTGTTCACACCCAAAGGGCTAGAGTGGAATCATGGGCTCCCACTCAGTCCGAGGTCACACCATCCTTCATAATTGACCTCAATGTGGGTTTTGAGCCTCCTCAGTCTCAAACCCCTGAGCCCGAACCCCAAGCCTTAAGCCCACAGGGTGAGTCTCTACACTCCCCTGTGCAGCCTTCTAGGGACAGCCCCACCATAGGCTCAATGCCTGTAGACATTGATCAAGGTCCCGGGTCAGTAGGACTAACCACACTCTCTTTAACTGACCTTTTACTCCGTACTGATGAAGAGATTACATCTCTCCATGGCCACGAAGTTGATCTACAACACCCTCTGAAAGATCAACAGAGCCAAGAGGGATCCCTTGTCTCTAGCCCCCATCAGAAGCCAATTACTGAGGTGAGTCCCACTGATGTGGAGGGGACTCATGTAGACTCAGCTGCCACTACTCAGAGTCTCTCATTGAGCTCTCAGGACAGTGGTAACATAATTAGCACTGAGTCTACGCAACTTTGCCCATTGACATCTCTGAAAGAGATGACTCTGAGCAAAGGAAACCAGGGTGCCAAGAAGCCACATCTGGTGGTGAGAGTGAGCATACTAGGTATGTTATCTCATCTCCCCGTGATTCTTCTCATGAAGATGAGGGAAGTATGCAACTAACACTTCAGTACTTGCTTTCTAAGGTCTCCAACCTGGAATCACAGGTGAGGATCTTAGAATCAAGGACTGCCACTCAGCAACTTGAGATTAACAACCTCAAGGCTAAACTAGCTGAGAAGCAGACGGAGAGGTCTGTTAGGCATGTACCAATTCAGGTCTCAATGACTTCTTCCTCTAGCTCAACTAGCTCTCAAGATGATGCTACCGAAAAGGGGGAGAAAGTTCAGAGACAAACATCTGAGGAACCACAGACCAAATTCTTTCTTCTCAACTCATCACATTACCTGAGTCATCTCAATCCTTTCTAGAGATTGACTCAAAGATGCTTCAAGATCTCTACAGACTTTTCACAAAGTTTGTATTGAGATCATCCCTAGAACAGCCCAGCCCCGACACAACACTTATATACTTTGGGGCTGAGGAGCTTCAAAGACTGACTACACCTTCTACCACTGTGGAAAAAGTTGGTCAACCTAAGGTCCACATGGAACCCGAGATTAGCTTCGAAGGGGAAATGGGGACTGATGGCCCAGCAACTGAAGCAGATGGGACAGAACTTGCAGCAGTCTCATCTTCTGAAGCTCAAGCTGAAGCTTCCGCAGCCTACATGGAAGCCTCGGAAGAACAAGAAAAATCTTTCGAAGCCGAAATAGAAGCTGCGGAAGGCTTATTTCAGATGTCCGAGGAACTGACCATCACAGATGTTATTGCTGAAATAGCATCTGAGGTGAGCAGGGAGAACATTTCTGACATTCCTCCAACCCAAACACCAGCTGAACTTCTCTATCAATCATAACCCTCCATCCAAGAACCACCACAGTCAAGCACTGCCAAAGACAAAGGAAAACGAAAATTGACTGCGGAAGAGCTTCAGGAGAAGGAGAGGATTGATAAGGCCAAAAAGAAAGGTAGGTTTCCTACTGAAAAGTTGCTAGCTGCTAGTTCTAAGGCAGCTGCAGCCAATCAGGAAGAAATCAACCAGAAGAGAAGAACAGCACTCATTGACCAGCTCATCAGTCTAGGAGCTGCCAATAAGGAGATAATCCTGCTACCACTAGAGGAGTTGGTGGCTTTGGAGAGGTTAACCAGGCTACAACAAGAAAAAGAAGCCAGGTTGGCCTTGGAGAGAGAAGAAGAAGAGCGAAGGGAGGCAGCCCTGAAGCTGAGAGAGGATAGGATCAAGTTCCTGCTCTCAAGAGGCTTCAGTCTTCCTGAACTGTCTCCACATGATAATGACATGATCCTGCTGCTCCATAATAAAGAGCTGGATCAAATGGAGAAGGAAAGGAAGAAGGCTGCCAGGGAGAAGTTGAAGGAAAGGAAGAGGAGGGAGGAAGAGAAGGAGGTCACTGCCACCAAGAAGTCCAATGACAAAGCCTGGATGAAGGACTATCTCCGGGCTCATGGCTTCTCTGGTAGGCAGGTGGGACCTATGTCCGAAAGGACACTCCAGCGGATAGTTAGTGAAATCAAAGCTGACATCCGTTTGGGGAAGAGAAGGGAGATGTACAGGAGGGTACAGGGAACGGTCTCAACCCCAGCCACTCAACCACAGCCACAACCCACACCAGAACCAACCCCTTTTCCCATCAAAACAGAACCCACTGATGCAACCTTCACCCCTCAACCCACAATTCTACCCAAACCTACCACATCACCTCAACCACCCAAACTACCCATCCTAAAACCCAAGACACAACCCAAAACCACTAAACCTAAGCCTACCCAACAAAAACCAAGACCATCCCCTCAGCCTCTTCAACATCTCTCCTTTGAGGAAATAAAGGAGTTCAAGACGAGGCTCATCAACTGCACTACTTTGAGCAGCATCTCCTGTGAGGGAGAGCTTATCAACATCACCTATGTTGATAACTCTTCAAGCTCCCTCATCCTAGGCCAATTTCTTGAGTTGCCTAGAGACACCTTGGGCCAGGCTGCAAGACTTCTTGGTCTCAACTCCGATATCCTCAATGCTAAGGAGAAGAGACTAAGAAGGAGACTGGTGACTCTACTGGATACCAGGAAAGAGGACATGATTTCTGGTCAATCTCCTGGACCTAGAAATGCTATAATCCAGTGGAGGTTCAACGAACCTTCTCACAACTTTGTTGTGGAAAGGGAGAATGGTGAAACCAACAGGCTTAATGCCACTTCTCTACTGCATCTCAGCAGATTTGATCTTGCTGAGCTTGCAGAGAAGCCATTCTCCAATCCTTCCAACTCTGAGACTGCTGCACACATCAGAAACCATATCAGCGGTCTCCACTTGGCTAAAACGAAGTAGAAGAGCCAAGATTGAAGAAGAGTTGAAGTTGAAAGGAGTGGAAGACAAGGAAAGACCAACCACCAAAGTCACAGCCTTTCTACAGATGGTGGAAGGTCCTGAATTGGAACCAATAGTTCGATGGGAATATGACTATACTTCCCATCAACTAACTCTTTTCAGAGGGCCACAACAGAGGGTACACATAATCCAAGGTGACAGAGTAGAGGTTCTGTCCACCAAGGATCTGTACAAGATTCTCAGCACCACAGCAGGAAAGAATGAAGACACTGATAAACACTTACTTTCCTTGGTGCTGAGAGCTTTGAGAAGAAGAGAGAAGTGAAGTTTTGGTAGCATCAGCCTAGGGGGAGTTTGTTGGATCAAGATAAGGCTGGTGCAACCAAAACCACTTCATAGTCACTTTTGGTGCTACATTGAAGGGCTTCTGAAGCCAAGCAAGAGATCTTCCGAGAGTCTAAGGAACAACAGCTGAAGATATCTACTGAAGGCAAAAGCTGAAGTCAACTGCTGAAGACAACAGCTGAAGCCAACAGTTGAAGACTATCTTCCGAAGACAAAGTCAGCTTCCGAAGACAAAGTCTGATGAAAGAGCTGAAGACAAAGTCAGCTTCCGAAGACAAAGTCTGATGAAAGAGCTGAAGACAAAGTCAGCTTCCGAAGACAAAGTCTGATGAAAGAGCTGAAGACAAAGTCAGCTTCCGAAGACAAAGTCTGATGAAAGAGCTGAAGACAAAGTCAGCTTCCGAAGACAAAGAAGACTCCAAGCCTCGGAAGAAGCAGTCTTCTGAAGTATAAGTGGCTTCGGAAGAAGTTATTCTTCCAAAGTACTTTATCCTTCGGAAGACATTACTATGACCAGCAGATAAAAGTATGGTCCCTGTCAGTCCGCTGTAGACTTCTGATACAGCATGGCATCTTCCTAAAGAGCCATGTTGTTGACCATACTTTATTCTACTGTTCACCTTTTTATAATAGTACATGTTACCAACTTTAGTTGGTGACAAAAGGTAAGTCAGGGACATGTCCAGACTACCAACTCTCAGGCAAAATGTCTGAAAGACCTCACCTAGAGTCTTGTAGTATAGATGTAAGGTTAGAGGTGTCCAGCTGGTATCAAAGTATATCCGGCTGTAGGTAGTATTATATATATCTTCTCCCTGTAACTCTTTAGATAAGTGATTTGAGTCCAAGAGTCTTTTAATCCTTTGAGTTGAGAAGCAATATATAAAAGTACCTTGAAAATTTACTTGCTGTGTTAATTTTCTTACTGCTTGTTACTTGTTATATTGTGATCAACTCTTCATATACTACTTGCTGAGTGTTGTTCACAGTGAGTTGAGAGAAAAACCACCCATAATCGATCTTGCACATACACACGACTGGGACTCAATCGTACGGCTGTAGGTTCAGTCGCACGATTAACCATACGACTAAGGGTCCAGTCGCTTATGTGCTCAGTCGCACAAGTGCATTCGTACGACTGAGAAACTAATCACATAGTAGTCCAATCGCTAACGTTCAGTCGCATGGAGGCCATGCGACTGAAGCATGCTCAGTCGGCCAAATAGAACCGTTGAGGCCTTCGAGGTTACGTTGGCCAGGATGATGATGTTGCAGGATTATGTATAAAGCATGATATGTGTGTATGACGCCTTGCATGATGATGTACGAATAATACGTATGTACGACGCCTTGCATGATATTGTATGATTGTTATGTGTGTGTTCCTTATGATAACGTATGTAAATCTTTCCATGACTTTACGTACTATGATAACGTATGAACGAAGTATTATGTAACGTAAAGCGAAAGATAGTGAAGGAGGAACATGATGATGAATGCATGTATTAACGAATGAATGAATAAATGAGAAATATGATGATGAATACATGCATTAATGAACGAACGAACGAAGTCTTGCAAGCATTGGATAAGGTGAACGGGTCCTTCTCGGTGATTGACGATATGTATGGTGCCTCTACCGCTTACCTCTAGTACCGTGGCATACGCTTTGCTGTTCATTTAATGACTTCGGCCCGGTAGCTAAGACTGATTGAGGTATAGCATACGGTAGTGGTACAAAAGATATCCAATGTGCAAGGAAAGATGAAACGGGATCCTTGTCATTCGACCACGGTAATCATGGCTGCGTGCTATGAAGTGGGTAAAGCCTGACAGGATCTAAATGAGAATTTAATGATAAAGATGTAACGAATGAATGATGAAGATAATAATAAATATTATCTGTATATGTGTATGATGTATGTTCATGAACGAAATGTTGTAACGAGCGAACGTAACGGGATCATTATCATTCGACCACAGTAATCATGGCTGCGTGCTATGAAGTGGGTAAAGCCTGACAGGATCTAGATAAGAACTGAAAGATAATGATGTATAACGAATGAACGAATGAATGAAGGAGATAATAAAGTTATTATCTATGTGTACGTATGATGTATGATCGCGTATAAAGGAAAGTATGGTTTTAATGAAAACGAAGTAAGTTTATTATAAAACTAGAACTCACTCAGCAACGCTGACTTTTTATGTGTTTCCAGCTGGCAGGTAGCGTTGCTGGGGATGGCACGAGGCGGCTACTCAGCTCTTTTGGGATGGCATTCTCCTTTTGATAATGCTGCCACATTTTATGTTGCATGCAAGTGTTCCTTGAGGATCCTGATAGACGGGATTACCTAAGGAACCTTCTTTAAATATAGTTTTTAATATATTTGTACTAGAGGTCACTGTATATGACCATTTTGGGATTGTTGAGGATTCAGATAAACGGGATTACTTAAGGAATCCTCGGTTTCATGTGCTTCCGCAACAGTCCTAGTAGAGTTACAAAATGTATAGAAAGTATGTATTTTGTAGTAATCAACAATGTAATGCATTGTAAAATCTTTTATGATGAAATGAGAATGTACTTCTTATCTATTCCGCTGCGTTATTCTATTTAGTATATGTAATCAGTGTGTAAGGCCCCGCTCACCGGGCACCTTACTGTTGGTCATCATCACACGTAAAACATACATTTAATACATGTTCATAAAATACGCAGCGGAATAAACAAAACATGCATTCTCATTTCATCATAAAAGCTTTTACATCATTGTCTTGATTACAAAATACAAGCTTCTCTTTACATTGCTTAACTATACTATGATTGCTGCTGACGCATAAGAAAACGAGGATAATCTCGTTTATTCGAATCCTCAGCAATCATAGGGTCATACAGCGACCTCTACTGGAAGAACATAAAAGAAGGAAAACATATTCTTCTTCATATAGAAGATATTATGTTCAAAAATATATTTTCCTTCATAAGCAAGATTTCTTAAATAATCATGTTTATCAAGATTATCAAGGAATCTTGCACTTGCATGCAACATAATGTGTTGCACGCATTATGGACCCACAACACATGACGTTGCATCATTATTAAATGGAGAATGCCATCCCAAAAGAGCTGAGTAGCCGCCTCGTGCCATCCTCAGCAACACTACCTGCGAACTGGAAAACACATAAAAGTCAGCGTTGCTGAGTGAGTTCTAGTTTTATAATAAAACATACTTTCATTTTCATTAACTGCTCTTTGCATACATGTGTTCACACATCATACGTACACGTAGATAATATTACTATTATCTCTTCATTCGTTACTTACTTTAATTCGTGTATACTTCATCATTCTCATTTACTTCCCTACATACATACTTCACGTACATTCATACGTACTTTACTTTCATTCTTACATTCATTACTTACGTTCGAACATTCATTACATTCATTCATACTTTCATTACTTTCGTTCGATCGTTCATTACATTCGGTGACATGTACCGTATCCCCGTTCATCATACATACTACTGGTGCTGGACCTGTGGTGGTTAGCCACGAACGTTGTGCACAAATGCTGATCCAGTCACCTGGGGTAGGTACACGCACCACTTATCTTTTCACTTTACTTCTATCATACGTTAGCCGAGTCTCTTGCAGTGCGTGACTGCTCACCTCAGTGACAATCTTATGATTGCCTGCTAACCGAGTCTCTTGCAACACGAAGTTGCTCACCTCATTATCGTTCTAACATACGTTAGCCGAGTCTGTTGCAGTGCGCGTCTGCTCACCTCAGTGGCAATCTTATGATTGCCTGCTAACCGAGTCTCTTGCAACACGAAGTTGCTCACCTCATTATCAATCATAATGATTGACCCGATGTACATCCTTCGGGGTAGCTAACCCGTACACCGTTGAGCTAACACCTGCCAGGGGTGTGCACCTCCTTCAATTGCTTGCAAGCCTTTCTTACTCTCTTTCATTAATGCATGCATTCATTCATCATGTTCCTTCTTTCATTATCTTTCACTTTACGTTCTTAATACATTCATTTCTTTCGTTCATTCGTTCACGTAAAGTTATAAAAGATAAAACACATATACATAAGGAACATACATACTTACACATCATCAGTATTCACCATTTATTATGGCAACATCATACTAACATCTATACATCATAACATTCATTCATCACTCTACAAGGCATCATTTATGTATGGCATACAACAGGTACGACCGTGCAACATCATCATCATTATCATGCCTACATTACTCATTTTCCTCAATTTAATCAGATCTTACAAGCCTGATCTACAATTCACATTCTGACTCATCCGCATTAGTCTGATCATCCGCATTAGTCAATGCGGATGAGAAAATGCCTTATTCGCATTCCATGATCTACCCGCATTAGTCCATGCGGCTGAGGAATGCCTTAACCGTATTTCGCATCCTACCCGCATTGGTCAATGCGGTCGAAGAATGTCGGCCATTCTTCCTGACTTGTCCGCATTAGATTAATGCGGCTGAGTATTCCTTTACCCGCATTTCCTGACTCTTCCGCATTTGTTAATGCGGCTGAGCAGAATGCCTTATCCGCATATTTCTTAGTCTGCCGCATTGGTTAATGCGGTTGAGTAATGCCTTGGCCGCATTTTTCTTAGCCACCCGCATTAGTTAATGCGGTTGAGTAAAGACACCTGCAACTTACCCTGCACCAGTTCTACAATCCATACATCATCTCAACATACATTAACACTGATTTATCGTATCAGCTGCTTAGAATCCACTAGACATCATGCATATCATAAGAAGGACTTCTAAAACATACATTCGGCAGTACTCATAAGATCATCATGCTGAGATTTATCTACCTGCCCTAGAAATCTTACCTACACTCGGCATAGCAGTCCAAACGGACCGTACACACCTTAATACTCATACATACATACACTGATTGAGCGATCACCGCTCGAAAACAGTTTTAATATGTGTTCCAGCCCCAAAAATCGTTCAAAATACGTAAAAGAAAGGGGTCTTAGAACTCACATTGTGCTGCTGGGTATGACTCCTTCGAAATCAGTAGCCGTGGAACCCGGTACCTCGAACTCGTCTTCCTCTTCTTCTTGTTCTTCCTTCAAACTCGTAGTCTGCTCTCTTTCTCTCTCTAAAACTCTCGCTGAATTTGGGGGTTGTGAGAAAAATGAAAGAAGTGGGCGGCCCTCCCTATGTATATCAGATATTTCTCCTTTCTTGTACTTTTACACATAACCCCTTCTACTTACTCTTTCTTTTCTTTTCTCCTTATTATTTCCCGTTGTCTAATAAAATTGCGGGTGTTACAAGTCCACCCCCCTTATTTTAGGTTTCGTCCCCGAAACCTGTCATCCCTCAAATAGCCGTGGGTAATGTTGCCTCATTTCTTCTTCAGTTTCCCACGTCGACTCGGATCCCTTCCTGTGCCGCCACTGTACACGCACAAGGGGAACCACTTTATTTCTCAACCTCTTTTCTTTACGATCTATGATCGCCACTGGTTGCTCTACATAATTGAGCTTTTCGTCTACTTCTATATCATCCAGTGGAACGACCATGTCCTCATCCGCTAGACACTTCCTCAGATGAGACACGTGGAAAGTCGGGTGGATTCCACTTAGTTCATCTGGCAAATCTAACCTATAGGCCACCTCCCTACTCGAGCAACAATTCGGAAAGGGCCTATATATCGCGGACTCAACTTATCTCGCTTCCGGAATCGAATGATCCCTTTCCAAGGTGAGACCTTCAACATGACCCGGTCTCCCACTTGGAACTCAATTGGTCTGCGTCGTTTGTCAGCATACGACTTCTGTCGGTCTTTGGCCGCCTTCATATATGCTTTAATTCTTTCGAGCTTTTCAGTCGTAGCCTCTACCACTTCGACGCTTCCCAATTCTTTCTGACCAATTTCACCCCAACAGACGGGGGTCCTGCATCTTCTACCGTATAACATCTCGTAGGGTGGCATGCCAATACTGGCATGATAACTGTTGTTGTACGAGAACTCCGCTAACGGTAGATGGTCATCCCAACTTCCTCCGAAATCGATAACACATGCTCGGAGCATGTCCTCCAAGGTCTGAATGGTCCTTTCAGACTGACCATCAGTTTGAGGATGATAAGCCGTGCTAATATGTAATCTCGTCCCCATGGCATCGTGGAATTTCTTCCAGAATTTAGATGTAAACCGGGTGTCGCGATCAGACACAATCGACACCGGCACACCATGACGAGTCACGATCTCTTTGATGAAAAGATCAGCCAACTTCTCGGACGAATATGTCTCCCGCATCGGTAAGAAGTGAGCACTCTTCGTCAATCGATCCACAATCACCCAGATCGTATCATACCCTTTCGGGGTACGTGGCAGCTTTGTGATGAAATCCATGGTGATGTGTTCCCACTTCCACTCGGGATGTCCAAAGGTTGAATCTTTCCATACGGCTTTTGGTGCTCCGCCTTCACTTGCAAACACGTGAGGCATTTACTCACATACTCCACCACGTCGCGTTTCATACCCGGCCACCAGTAATCTTTCTTCATATCTTGGTACATTTTGGTAGCACCGGGATGAATGGAGTATCGAGACTTATGAGCTTCATCCAAAATCTTCATTCGTAGATCCCCAAGACGAGGAATCCACATACGCCCAAACCGGGTTTTAACGCCCGTCGTGTTCTCTACTAGCTCCGCTACCAGTCCTCTCATTCGTTCAGAGTTAAGATGTTCATCTTTCAATGCTTCATCCTGGAACTCTCTGACTTGTTTCATCATGTCTGAGGTCATGATTAACTGGTATGCTTTCACCCGAATCGGCTCGGGCCTCTCTTTTCGGCTAAGGGCATCAGCCACCACGTTAGCTTTGCCCGGGTGGTAATGGATTTCACAATCGTAGTCTTTTATTAGTTCCAACCACCGTCTCTGCCTCATATTCAGATCTTTCTGCTCGAAGAAGTACTTCAAGCTTTTGTGGTCCGTGAAGATGGTGCACTTCGTCCCGTACAAGTAGTGCCGCCAAATCTTCAACGCGAAAGCCACAGCTGCGAGCTCCAAGTCATGAGTAGGGTAATTAACCTCATGAACTTTCAGCTGCCGGGATGCATAAGCTATCACCTTTCCCCTCTGCATCAATACACATCCCAACCCCGAGTAGGAGGCATCAGAATAAACCACCAAATCTTCACTCCCTTCGGGTAATGCCAATACTGGAGCTTGGGTCAATCTCGTCTTCAGTTCTTCAAATGCCTTCTCTTGAGCTTGACCCATACAAATTTCACATCCTTCCGGGTCAACTTCGTCAGTGGAGAAGCAATTTTGGAAAAGTCTTGGATGAACCTTCGGTAGTAACCCGCCAAACCCAAGAAACTACGGATCTCGGACGGCGTCTTCGGAGACTTCCATTGCATCACTGCTTCCACTTTCGCCGGATCGACCGTAATCCCATCCGGATTTACCACGTGACCCAAGAATTGAACTTCACGCAACCAGAACGCGCACTTGGAGAATTTAGCATACAACTTCTCCCCTCTCAACGTCTCCAGAACTTCGCGAATGTGACCGGCATGCTCAGTCTCACTCTTTGAATAAATCAGGATATCATCAATGAATACAATCACTGATTTATCCAACATCGGCCGGCACACCCTGTTCATCAGATCCATAAAAGCAGCTGGCGCGTTGGTCAAACCGAAAGACATGACAAGAAACTCATAATGACCGTAGCGCGTACGAAAAGCTGTTTTAGGGATATCCTGTTCCTTCACCTTCAGTTGATGGTAACCTGATCGAAGATCTATACGTGAAAACCAACTAGCACCTTGAAGTTGGTCAAATAAGTCATCGATCCTTGGCAAGGGGTATCGGTTCTTCACTGTCAGCTTATTCAATTCACGGTAGTCGATGCACATCCTCATGCTACCGTCCTTCTTCTTTACAAACAGGACCGGAGCACCCCAAGGTGAGATACTCGGTCTAATAAACCCCTTATCCAGCAGCTCTTGTAACTGTTCCATCAACTCTTCATCTCTGTCGGGGCCAATCGGTATGGTGCTTTTGCAACAGGTTGGGCGCCTGGTACTAAATCAATCTGGAACTCGATCTCTCTGTCAGGTGGCAATCCCGATAAGTCTTCCGGGAACACATCTGGGAACTCACACACAACCGGAACATCAGACAGTTGTGGTGCTGGCTTCTCTACATCTTTCACATAACATAAATAGGCGCTACATCCACGCCTCATACATTTCCCCGCCACTGCCATTGAGATCACTTTCGGAATCGTAGTAACCCGATCCCCATAAACTGTCACTGGACTACGTTAGGCGCTGTCAAACTGATCATCTTCTTGCGACACACAATGTTCGCCTCGAAATCTGCCAACCAATCCATTCCAAGCACCAAATCGAAACCTCCTAACGTCATCGCAAAGGGTTTAACTGGGAATTTGTGACCCTCCAGTTCTACATCGCAACCTCAATTACCTCAGAAATCCTGGTGGTTTTACCTATAGCAGTCTCTACATCAAACGGCACATCCACACGCCTACTACTAACAGGCAATTTGGCACTAAAAACAGCAGAAATAAAACTCCTACTGGCATCTGAATCAAATAATACCGAGGCTAGAGTTTGGTTCACCAGAAACGTACCGGACACTACATCAGGGTCCGTTCTAGCCTCCTCCTGTGTCATCGTGAATGCTCTGGCGCTTGCCTTCGACCCTTCACCCACTGCCTTCTTCCCGCCGGAACTCCCAGACCTCGGCTTCTTGCAATCTTTGTTCATATGACCACTTTCCCCACAGTTAAAGCACTTCATCGCCCTACACTCCTTAGCCATATGACCGGGCTTTCCACACTTAAAACATACATTCAGCCCCCATCTGCATTCACCACCGTGCTCTCGCCCACACTTTTCACACTTTCTCGACCCTGCACCTGTCACGACCACACGGCGTTCATCAACCCGTGCCTTCTTGCTACTTGTCGAAGTATCACCCCGACCAAACCTTTTTCCCTGCCACTTCCTCTCATCACTTCCCTTCTTACTGCCCTCAGATTTTACCATCGCAGCCGTTCATCGTACAACCTCCCAGCTAAATCCACCGCCGACCTGAAAGTACTTGGTCGGGCGGAAATCAAGTGCCAACGAATTTCGGCTGGCAATCCCTGAATATACCGGTTAATCTTGCGAGACACCGGCGTCACTTGCTCTGGCACCAACCGTGCCATGTCGTTGAACTTGGTCGTGTATTGTTGGTGGGTCATTGTTCCCGCTTCCAACTGCAGGAACTCTCTCTCAACTCTGTCCATCTCTCGACGAGGACTAAACTCTCGATCACCATCCTCTTCAACTCGGACCACTTCAATTTCCCAATGGCCCTGCTACCCTCGGCCTGGACAATATTGTCCCACCAGCACAATGCCGTCCCCGTAAACGAGTGGGTAGCAAACTTTACCTTCTTATCCTCCTGGCAGTCACTGATATCAAGGACCGCCTCCATCTCCCTCACCCATTGGTGAGCATCAGCAGCAGTACCGGAGCCATCAAAAGTTGGAGGCTTGCACCTCATGAATTTCCCATAATCACAGCCCCGGGCTGTCTCCCGTACCTGTTCTTCCTCTTCTTCCTCTTCATCATCAGACAATACTGTTTCTACCCCTGCCTGTTGCTGCCTACCCGAGGACCGATTCCTCCCTCGTCTATCCTCCTCACGTACTGCCTTTATCGCTTCGGTCATTACAGTCGGTAATATCGTCTGCATAACTTGGTGTACTTCCTCAATCACTGCCTCTTTACCGAGGCTCTCAACTTGGCGCTTTCGTCCGTCTCTTCCTGGTGAGGAACCTCGTTCTCCTCACGAACTACTTTCTCTTTTCTAAGTCTTCCTCGCGTGATACGCGGCTCATCACCACGTTCACCATCACGGGAAGCATCAGATGATCTATCACCGACCATCTTCTATCACACTGAAAGATTAAAACACCAACACGGTCATTCAAGGAAATGGCTCAGTTTATGTTAAGTACAGTAAGTCCCTAATTACAGTGGCCAGTTGTGATTAGCCACTTACTCTACTCTTCGCACCCCGAGCATCACCTATCCTGACTACATTAGTATCTCAGTCTAATAGTACACGTCATTCACATAACAAGCGCACATAATACCAGTTAATCTTTAAGAAAATACCTGATGGCACGCGACTACCCAGATGGCATTCTCATTCTCCCTGTCCCATTCTCAGTTTAAGTTTAGGTTTATTATGAAAATTTACCCATTTTACTTAAACTCTTGCTCTGATACCAACTTGTAAGGCCCCGCTCACCGGGCACCTTACTGTTGGTCATCATCACACGTAAAACATACATTTAATACATGTTCATAAAATACGCAGCGGAATAAACAAAACATGCATTCTCATTTCATCATAAAAGCTTTTACATCATTGTCTTGATTACAAAATACAAGCTTCTCTTTACATTGCTTAACTATACTATGATTGCTGCTGACGCATAAGAAAACGAGGATAATCTCGTTTATTCGAATCCTCAGCAATCATAGGGTCATACAGCGACCTCTACTGGAAGAACATAAAAGAAGGAAAACATATTCTTCTTCATATAGAAGATATTATGTTCAAAAATATATTTTCCTTCATAAGCAAGATTTCTTAAATAATCATGTTTATCAAGATTATCAAGGAATCTTGCACTTGCATGCAACATAATGTGTTGCACGCATTATGGACCCACAACACATGACGTTGCATCATTATTAAATGGAGAATGCCATCCCAAAAGAGCTGAGTAGCCGCCTCGTGCCATCCTCAGCAACACTACCTGCGAACTGGAAAACACATAAAAGTCAGCGTTGCTGAGTGAGTTCTAGTTTTATAATAAAACATACTTTCATTTTCATTAACTGCTCTTTGCATACATGTGTTCACACATCATACGTACACGTAGATAATATTACTATTATCTCTTCATTCGTTACTTACTTTAATTCGTGTATACTTCATCATTCTCATTTACTTCCCTACATACATACTTCACGTACATTCATACGTACTTTACTTTCATTCTTACATTCATTACTTACGTTCGAACATTCATTACATTCATTCATACTTTCATTACTTTCGTTCGATCGTTCATTACATTCGGTGACATGTACCGTATCCCCGTTCATCATACATACTACTGGTGCTGGACCTGTGGTGGTTAGCCACGAACGTTGTGCACAAATGCTGATCCAGTCACCTGGGGTAGGTACACGCACCACTTATCTTTTCACTTTACTTCTATCATACGTTAGCCGAGTCTCTTGCAGTGCGTGACTGCTCACCTCAGTGACAATCTTATGATTGCCTGCTAACCGAGTCTCTTGCAACACGAAGTTGCTCACCTCATTATCGTTCTAACATACGTTAGCCGAGTCTGTTGCAGTGCGCGTCTGCTCACCTCAGTGGCAATCTTATGATTGCCTGCTAACCGAGTCTCTTGCAACACGAAGTTGCTCACCTCATTATCAATCATAATGATTGACCCGATGTACATCCTTCGGGGTAGCTAACCCGTACACCGTTGAGCTAACACCTGCCAGGGGTGTGCACCTCCTTCAATTGCTTGCAAGCCTTTCTTACTCTCTTTCATTAATGCATGCATTCATTCATCATGTTCCTTCTTTCATTATCTTTCACTTTACGTTCTTAATACATTCATTTCTTTCGTTCATTCGTTCACGTAAAGTTATAAAAGATAAAACACATATACATAAGGAACATACATACTTACACATCATCAGTATTCACCATTTATTATGGCAACATCATACTAACATCTATACATCATAACATTCATTCATCACTCTACAAGGCATCATTTATGTATGGCATACAACAGGTACGACCGTGCAACATCATCATCATTATCATGCCTACATTACTCATTTTCCTCAATTTAATCAGATCTTACAAGCCTGATCTACAATTCACATTCTGACTCATCCGCATTAGTCTGATCATCCGCATTAGTCAATGCGGATGAGAAAATGCCTTATTCGCATTCCATGATCTACCCGCATTAGTCCATGCGGCTGAGGAATGCCTTAACCGTATTTCGCATCCTACCCGCATTGGTCAATGCGGTCAAGAATGTCGGCCATTCTTCCTGACTTGTCCGCATTAGATTAATGCGGCTGAGTATTCCTTTACCCGCATTTCCTGACTCTTCCGCATTTGTTAATGCGGCTGAGCAGAATGCCTTATCCGCATATTTCTTAGTCTGCCGCATTGGTTAATGCGGTTGAGTAATGCCTTGGCCGCATTTTTCTTAGCCATCCGCATTAGTTAATGCGGTTGAGTAAAGACACCTGCAACTTACCCTGCACCAGTTCTACAATCCATACATCATCTCAACATACATTAACACTGATTTATCGTATCAGCTGCTTAGAATCCACTAGACATCATGCATATCATAAGGACTTCTAAAACATACATTCGGCAGTACTCATAAGATCATCATGCTGAGATTTATCTACCTGCCCTAGAAATCTTACTACACTCGGCATAGCAGTCCAAACGGACCGTACACACCTTAATACTCATACATACATACACTGATTGAGCGATCACCGCTCGAAAACAGTTTTAATATGTGTTCCAGCCCCAAAAATCGTTCAAAATACGTAAAAGAAAGGGGTCTTAGAACTCACATTGTGCTGCTGGGTATGACTCCTTCGAAATCAGTAGCCGTGGAACCCGGTACCTCGAACTCGTCTTCCTCTTCTTCTTGTTCTTCCTTCAAACTCGTAGTCTGCTCTCTTTCTCTCTCTAAAACTCTCGCTGAATTTGGGGGTTGTGAGAAAAATGAAAGAAGTGGGCGGCCCTCCCTATGTATATCAGATATTTCTCCTTTCTTGTACTTTTACACATAACCCCTTCTACTTACTCTTTCTTTTCTTTTCTCCTTATTATTTCCCGTTGTCTAATAAATTGCGGGTGTTACACAGTGTGTTTGAAGTGCGATGAATGACCAACTGTGAGGTGCCCTGGAATGGGGCCTTACACCTTTGGGGGGATTGACGTCTATTTTTTGGGCGTAATCTAGGGTTTGGTGCGGTGGGTAGGAGATGGAGTTAGAGCGTCCGGCGTTAGGGGTTCCGGTGGCGAAAGGGGAGGTTGAAGATGAGTGGTGGCGACTGCGAGCGAAAGGGTGGACGGAGACGTGGTGGTGGTGGAGTAGAGTGAAAGGGCGGAGGGTGGTGGCGAAGAGGGTGAGGCGGGGGTGGAGGATAAGGACAGAAGGGGCTGCAGCTATTGCGATACTGCACTACCTGAAGTCAAAGGCGAAATCCATATGATCAGCTTCAGCTTTAGATTCTTCAAGATTATCATGGTTTTTGTACTGTGTGGTGTAGGAGAATTTGGGGAATAATAATTTGGGGCTTGAGGGTGCGGTGGTGTAGGGGGAGGTGGAGGTGCTGTTGAAGTTGAATTCGGTTGCCGGAGATGGTAGCAGCAGCTATGGATCCATGGTGGTGATGGTGGTGGTGGTGGTGGTGGTGTTGTGTGGTGGTGGTGACGTTAATAGCGGATGATGTGTGGGTGAGTTTATATGTCGAGAAGATGAAGGAAAGTGGAAGGAAGGTGGAAGATGTCATCAGCCGCCTTTTTCTGGCTTCAACTAACTACTGTTCATCATCACTCTTCATCGCAACTGTTCATCGCATTTACTATTCATCACTTGCTAATTTCATATTAGGTAATTTTAAAGATATTTTGTGTATTTTGTATATTGTATCTTGTATTTGTAATAACAACTAAAGTCCAAGGTATTTTTGTCTTTTTATATATATTTAACAGAAAAAATAGATGAGGGTTAGTGTACTGGACTTAATTGCGACATATTTAAACCACAGTGGTTAAACCGGACGTTTTTAAACTATTGTATGAAAAGCGTTCTAACCACCAAACTACGAGACTAAAAGCGTAATTTACTCTTACTTTTTAAATGTTGATATCACATAGATTGTGTTGGAATATTAATAAAACGCTGTCCGATTCATCGATTAAGTTGAACTTCTGATTTACATGTACTTTTGAAATATACAGTAATGAATTTGACGAATATAAATAAACTTAAATTAACTATTAACTAATAAAATAATACTTTAAATTAAAAAACTTAACAAAAATACGTTATAAAAACTTTCACAAATTAAAAACAGATTAAACAAAAATAATGGCCAATGCAGGTCTCAAACCTGCGACTTTCGCGTTATTAAGGGTGTGTTTGTTTTTTTGAAGAAGTACTTCTGAACCTCTTTTGTCTGCGCCAAAAAGAGGCGGGCAGACGTTTATGGTCTGCAGATTGTTTGTTTTTCTGAAGACGTTTCACTGAAAAAGGTCTGCGTGACCTCTGCTCCAAAAAGAGGTGGACCAAAGTCTTCCCACCTCTTCCCACCTCTTCTTAACATATCAACCCTAACCCCCATTTTTACCCACAACCCACAGAGCTGCTCCCGATCGCCTCCCCCGTCGCCGTCGCCTCCCCGTCGCCGTCGCCCGTCGCCCGTCGCCTCCCCCGTCGCCGTCGCCCGTCGCCACTCCCCTACGTCGCCACTCCCCTGCTCGGCCTATGTAGCTCGACCCTCTTCTCCCGTTGCTCAAATCTTGAGGTAAAATTTCTTGATGCACCGTTTGATTTCTTGATCTTCTTGAGGTAAAATCTTGAGGTAAAATCGCCACTCCCCGCCACTCCCCTACGTCGCCATTCACCGTCGCCCCCCCCCCCCCCCGATGCACCTGAATTTGTTGTTGTTTGATTTCTGTTACAAGATTCTTATTTGTTGATTGATGCACCTGATCGCCTCTTCTCCCGTTGTTGATTGAATCTGCACCTGATTTCTGTTACAAGATTTTGATTGATTCTTATTTGTTTGATTGCTGTTTTAACAAACAGCACCTGTTTGATGTTGTTGTTGTTGATGATGATGTTGTTGTTGTTTAGGGTTTCTTGTTGTTGTTTCAAATTTGATGTTGATGTTGTTGTTGTTTCTTGATGTTGTTGTTGTATGATGTTGTTTAGGGTTTCTTGTATGTTGTTTCAAATACTGTTGATTTCTGTTGTTGTTTCTTGATGTTCTTATTAAATACTTTCATTTTAGTTTAATATTCTAATTAATTATATTTATACAGATAAATATTATCTTTGTGATGCCGCATACGCAAACATACGAGGGTTTATGGCTCCATATCGTAATGTGAGGTATTGGCTTGGAGATTTTCGTCGAAGAAGAGCATTAACAAATAAAGAAAAATTTAACCATGCACATGCAAAACTTCGGAACGTTATTGAGCGCGCTTATGGTGTGTTGAAAGCACGATTCCCAATATTGAAGAGGATGGCGCCATTTCCGTTGGTTACACAAAGGAATATAACCATTGCATGTTTCGCGCTACATAACTTTATAAGGAAAGAGGGTTTGAGCGATGATTTCTTTACACAATATGATCAACCCGATATGTCGCTAGGAAATAGACATGCGAACGTTGATGCTGATGAAGATGAGGTTGAAAGACTTGGTACTGCATCAGATCGGGAATACATGACTCAGTTACGAGATGAAATTGCTGAGCAGTTAATGAATGTGTCATTCGGAAATAATATGGAATGAATGATTTAAAAATGTTGTTGTGGTTTAATTTATATTAATTCAGCATTGTATAACTCTTTAACAATTTATTTAATTTCAGTTTATTGTGACAGTTTATTTAAATTTCTGTTTATTTTAACTTTTATTAATTTTAGTTTATTTCAGCAGTCTGCAGACGTTACTAAACAAACAGTCTTCTTAATACAGACTGCAGAGGTTTGGTCCACCTCTTCTCCTACAGATGTCTGCAGATGTGGTCTGCAGACTGCAGACGTTTTACCTCTTCAGAAACAAACAGCACCTAACGCGACGCTCTAACCAACAGAGCTAATAGACCATTTTAGACAAAAGTGAACTTCAATCTTAATGACTCAAACCTGAACACTACCAAAAGAATCACCTTCATTTCTACAGCTTGCACACCGATCTCAATCACCTCAAGTCGAAACTTAAAAAGAAACATTCTAATTCAGCATCAAATGTATAAGAAAATCTGCATGAGATCATGAAGCCATTAGAACCACCAAAAATATTACAAACACACCAGGAACCGAATCAATGATTTCACATCCTGATGGCATATATATCCCAGTACCCGACTCTCCTGAAAGAAACCCGAAACCAATAGGAACAAAATACGCCATATCTCCTTTTTGTGAAGAAAACAGATATGGTCAAGAAACAAAAGAGGTAAGTATACGAAGTCAAAGTCAAAGTCAAAAGTCACCACATAAAAGCATACAATAGAAGGAGACGCCTTAGAGGTCTTTACATTGAGTCTACGTGATTCTGACTCAAATGATCACCAGAAACTATGTATAACTAATTTAAAGATTTGAAAAAGCGCGATAACACATTTCGCAACAGCAATAAACCAGAAGTTTTTATCCACATGCCGGATTAGTATCAAAACTGCATAAGCACATTGCAAAAGCCAAAGAGTAAATATCAGTAGTGATGATCCGAAGTGAAGATGTTCCTGATTATTCCAAACCGTAGTATCACATCATCTTGTTGTCCTGTACTTTGATCGTCTTGGGACGGGTCAACAGCCAACCAGACTAGCAGAAGTTCTTGACGGATGCTACGGTAACATGTCCCTTGAAAAAAAAACACCAACACCAATGTTTTTCAAAAAAAATTAGGAGTTGGTAAGCTTTCTGTGCACTTAAGATGATTCAAAACTCAATACGCTAACCTTCTTTGCTGCTGACATGCAAGTATGCAACCATTTTATTACAATAAAAAGGGCGTACCTGGTGCTGCAAAGAGCTCCCGCGTTTTCGCAGGGTCCAGGGAGGGTCCGTCCCATTTAAGGGAAGATGTACGCGGTCTTTCCCCCCACATTTTGTGGGGGAGGCCGTTTCCACGGATCGAACCTGAGACCTTTGGTCCCTTAGGAACAGCTTTTACCGCTGCGCCAAGGCCCGCCCTCTGTTTTTTATTACAATAATAATGGAAAATTGAAAGTTTTGAATGAATTGACGCACGATTTCGTATGAGGAAAAACACACTTTGGGCAAACAACCACATTGCGTCTAGTAGACCGCGTAGTCTTGCCAGCTTCAACTCGCTGAATGATTTCAAGAAGTAACTCAGCTGACAGGTTCTCCTATTGGCCATTGTACGTTGATCAAGCAAGGTGGTAACAATGAATCATGGGTAACACATATAATGTGTGATTACCTCGTGAAAACACGCCTTTGTTTAGATTCTCTTTCATGATTTGTTCTCACTGCTACCCTCTTATGTATCCCTTCCAACAAGACTTTTCAATGGCGTACAAGAGTGGCTCAATCAATTTAGGGGCCAAGGTAAAGCAGTAACCGGTGTTCTTCTTCAAATGTCATACATTATAAACAATGACTGATCTATAAATTTTTACTAAATGTAAGGGAAAATAAGTTTAATAAAGTAGGATTCAAATATATGTATAAACAAAATTAGTCCAAATTTCTTTTGGGTGAGGTTATTCTACAAAGTGTATTTTTACTACAAAGTGTGAGAAGACACAATAAGACTAAAAAATCACAAAAAAATTAACATCTCACAATCTAAATCGAATTTTAAAAAGTACTTCAGAGCCTCTGTTCCTCTCTTTTCCTCTTTCAAAAAAAATAAAAAAATAAAATTTATTTTCATTGTCTTTATATAACACAATGACGTCATTGTGTCTTTTATATTAACACAATGGCGTCATTGTGTCAATATAATGACACAATGAAGTCATTGTATTTTTCATAAATAATACAATAAAAAATGTTATTTTTTTAATTTTTCATTTATTTTTTTTCTTAGTGAGGACGACTAGAGAAACAAAAGCTCCGAATTACTTTTTTTAAATTCGATTTAGATTGTGAGATGTAATTTTTTTATGTCTTTTTTTAACTCATTATGTATTCTCACACTTTATAGCAAAAATACATTTTGTATTTAAAACTTTTTCATTTCTTTTTAGCTAAACTAGGATCAGACTAGGATCACAATTCCCACGGCTCAAAGTAAATAACCTAGGTTGGACTAGGTAGTATAATTCTGTTTTCCTTATTTTTTTGGGTGACACATGAGCGTCATGTCAAGTTTTCCTATTTTCCTATGTTTTCCCAAATTTTTCACGCTTTGCAGCGTGTCTTCTCAATTTTTCTTCGCCTCCTGTTTTTTTCAAATTATTTTTTTCTTAAATTTATAATTATATTTCATTTTTTATAACTAAATTTAACAAATACAGAGAAATTTGGGTTTTTGAAGTAACAAAATTACTTAAAAAAATAAGACAACATTATATAATAATAATATTCTTAAAATAATCATAACAATATTTAAATGATAATAATATAAATAATTTGCTTATTAAAATCTTTATTAAATGTTCTAAGATAAACTTTAGATTTTTAAAGTTTTGGGTTTACGTACAACTATGATTCGGGTATAAAATGTTTTCACGCATATTTTTATATACGTTTTTAGATGATCTCGATGTTTGCCTATGTTTTGACGTAATTTTTGTTCTAAAATGAGTCGAGTCAAATATAATGTTTTTATTCAATGGTATAAGTCTGAGTTACTCTACATTTAAACGTAAATTTAGTTAAAAAAAAAACTCGGGACAATCAAAATCTATATATTATCATGCCACATACGGTGTAGCTGCACATGTTTTTAATGTACATTTCGAGTTGGACTACATTTCGACATAATTTTGTTTGGAAAAGAGTCGGGTCAAGTATAATACGCTTTCGTTCAACGGTAAAATTCGAACTACTTTACGGTTTAACTTAAATCAAGTCCAAATATAAGTCGGGTTGATTGTTAGCCTATACGTTATCAGGTCAGGTATAATGCTACTGTAGCGTGTTGTATTCACGTTTTGATATTTGGAATCATGGCAGAATCCACCGCACAACGTGAGGGTTGGGAAAACCTAGTTTTATTAATAATAAATTAGAGGTTTATTTGGTTTGATTAACACAAATGCTCTATATGCTCGTTAGGTCTTTGTCCATAGGAAACCTTCTTCGGAAAACATCTTCAGGAGGAATGTTGGATGGTAATCAATAAAGTATTGTGTCACTAATCGCTTATGAGCTTCACAATCGTGTACTATGCATGTACCTTAAATTTAAACATACATGTAAATTGTAATATTTTAAAAATTAAGAGTTAATAAAAATAATAACATTTTGAAAGAAAATAAAAAAAAGACCTTCTAGATAAGGAGGCGGTGTCCTACACTTCGCCAAATAATAAAGAAACCACCTTAGGCAAAAACTTAAAATTACGCTTACGCGTATTTGTATCTTCCTCCCTCCGAGCTTGCCGATTCGTAATATTAAAATCTCATGATTTCATAGTGTTTTAATAGTAGATAATTTAAATAGTAAAGAAGAGTAGAAGTAATATATTAAATAAACTAGGTTAAAAACTCGTGTGATACATAGGTTGAATAAAAAATTATATATTATTAATTATATATCAATTAAGATTAGTATTATAGAATAATGTATTTAAACATGTAAATGAACAAGATATAACTAATAGGTTTAAGATATAAACAATATGCAAAATTGAAAGAAATCATTACAATTCATAATGTCTGTATATCTCTTTATATACAACAGCTAGGTTAAAAACCCGTGTGATACATGGGTTGAATTAAAAGTACATTCACACTCTTAAAACTTTCTCATTGATGTCTACATACCTCTTTGTAGACAACATTGTGTCTCACTGGTAATGTAACCATTTTAATCTAAAATGAGTAATTTTACCCCGCTTGTAGTCTTCACTCTTGATAAAACAACATATAACTGTCGATGAGTGAAAACTACTTCTTTAAATACAAACAAACTCTTAACAATGATTGTCCCGACTCTTGTTAAGTACGTATCATTATAAAAGAAACATTGATCCTGATGAAGAAGAGATTGAAGCACATGGTACTGCATCGGATCGGGAATATATGAACCGGTTATAAGATGAAATTGTTAAGTAGTTAATGCAAACTATGAAATAGTTGATTTAAAAAATGTTATTGTGGTTTATGAACATTATTTTAGTGTTGTATAACTATTATTTAAATTTCAAAGTTGAAAAACTCTTTTAAGTTAAAAAAATTAGTTTATCTAATTTCAGCTTATTTTAATAGTCTTCAGGAAGTTAAAAACCAAACAACATTTTTCTAGCATACTGCAAAGGTTTAATCCACTTATTCTTTTATAAATGTCTATAGATCTGATTCGCAAACTGTAGACATTTTACCTCTAAAAAAACTGTACCTTAAGATGTTTCTTTGAGTACTTTCGGTTGAATTCACATTTGTGTTTCTTCTTAATTTAACACATGAATGTGGTGCATTTCTATATCCAAATGACCCAAAATCACAGTTGGATCCTCTTTATTTTAGCACATAACAGTGCTACATTTTTATACTAAAGTTACTCAAAATCACAACTTCATTTCTCCTATTTTGCACATAAAAGTGCTAGAATTACCCAAATGAAACTGCGATTTTTATTTTAACATATAAAAGTGCTGAATTTTTAAACCCGAATTCCATAAACTTAGTATAGCAATAACAACAACACTAACAAATACAATGAGTTAATTAAAGATACATTTTAACAATCCAATTACAAATTGGGTGCAAGTCACCATTAAGAGTAACAGATCATAAAATGTGAAAATGACATGGAAAAATTCAAATCAAGTTACATTATTTCACTCTATATAATCATTAAAACATAATCAAAGTTATTTATCCCGACGCCTCAAATTCATAAGCATATGCATAATTATAATCTTCAGCATAGAACCATAATTATAATCTTCAACATAGAACCATATGATCATAATTCATAAACATATGCATAATTATAATCTTCAACTACCTGTGATGTCAAAATTTTATAAATTGTGACAGTAGAAAGAGTATTCATAGAAAAGAAACCGATTCGATGTCGATCATAACTCAATCAACAATATTGCTCAAAATCAAAAAGAACATAACTAATTATAGAAATAATCAAGACGGGTAGTTACTCACCAGTAACTTTTCATGACCCATTAATCCTAGGTAATTTGTTGAAGCAAAATTAACCACTTTTTGCCACTGATTATTGTGTTGAGGTCCTGCAGCATGCAAACAATTCAACAGTTATAATAATGTACGTATGGTCGTAGTTGAATATGTTTTATGCGAGTATATAAGTGGCATGTCAAATTTTCAGATGTTAAATGAACAAATCAAAACAACTTTAAAATATTATACAATATGCAATATTGCTTGGAATCTCACATAATTGCATGATTGCCTTAAGGTCAAATAACATTAAACATTTCATTTTGTGTGAATGCTTGTAGATCTAGAAAAATGGCGAACAAAGAAAATTTACTGAAAACAAACGACATAAGTCAAGCCTAGGATTTTCATCGCCTAAATTAATAAAGAATAGGTAACTCTTTTCAGTACATTCGAAAATTTGTAATAATGATCAAAAACCATACTATAGTTAATGATTAAAGCATTAAGTATCATAACCATAAACTGAAAATAATTTAACTCAAAAAGGCAAAATGAATCTTTTCTTTTGGCAGCTTAGACCTACAGTTTATGTATTTTGCCCTTTTTAATTAGCACAAATGTTGCAGTTTAACAAATCCTATGAAGAATTTGCAACAAAAAAGTAATATCATTTAAGGTTTTTGCATACACTATAGTGACATGGAGAAGTGACCTGACCATGGGTGATATACCATCAATGATTTACATTCTCGCATCCTTTAAATGCCATGATAGTCTTCCCCACCCACCGCTGCAATACCTGAAACATCAATAGCAACGTTAAGTTTAAAGATGAATATATTCATTTAAACTTACTTGCTCCACTCATCAAGAAACCAAAAAAAGTGTTACTGACATACTTTTACAGATATGAACGTATTATCATGCTCAGCACTTACCACAGTGTATAGAGGCTCCAAACTCCAGTGAACAACAAAGAATTAGTTACATGTTGTATAGTTAATCATCAATGCTATGGATTAGAGATCGGTCGAACTAATATTGTAAATATAAATATATAAGATCAAATCTTTCCATATTATTCGGGCATTCAAGAGAAATTTTTTTGTAAAACAAATACCCTTTATGTATTTGCAACCACCAACTATTAGGAAATAAGACTTTCAACGAAATTATGCTAGCTGAGCTAAAAAAATTAAATGGTTTTTAGATGAATGTATCTCGAAGGAGTACACGAATGATGAATGGTTCATAACAAATTAAATTCCTTTACATTTAGGTTATAGTTGTAAGAAATTAGTTAACTTTTCCATATTAAAAATATAATAATTCTAATGATACTCTTGTTAGGCATTAGAAATATTCTAGTACAATGCAGTTTACAAATATTACTAGAAATATAAATATAACAATATTTACGTACCAACATGATTCGAATATCCGTTTCTACTACTATATACTCCAACGAGTCTTCATATAGCATTCTTGACACGAGACTTTATTGCTTTCGAAACTTCAACTATACCCCTTGATTGAAACAATTAGCAAACAAAAGATTGACGGTTGTGGCTGAGGATCGTGTTACACATGTGTCCCTTAAAACAGACTTCGCGTCTCTACTCAAGACCACGCGTCTGTCTCCTAGGGTACAACAGCCAAAGCAGTATGTACTGCCGGAGAGTGCCTCAAGCCTGAGAGATCACCGGGTAAGATGTTAAATGAAAAAATGTTAAAGATGATGGTGTAAGAAAAACAATTTAGAGAGTACTACTCTCTGAATTTCTATAAAACTTGTTGACACTAAAGAAGATAAATTTTTTTTTCTTCTATTTTTCTTTTCTTATCATGAGTTTAGTTATATACTAATGCTATAGACTTCACATTAATATGAGTTTTATGATTCACAACCAAACTTCCATTTAATTTATGAAATGTTTTATGAGACCAAATTAAAATTCTCATTTTATTCATGATATGTTTAATATCAATTTTAATAAAAATTATGATCCATAGTAAACATTAATAATATTTATTAAAAGACTTGTCAAACATAAAACATCCATGTTAATCAAATTTCCTACTATAATCACTCAAGTTTCACTTTTTTCATTCAGATCATTCAACTTCGACATCGATATCTAATTCATCTTAGCTTCAGTTTGGACACAGTATAGTTTGTTACGAAATGAGAACTTAAACATAAATAAATAACTATTTATATAACAAATACATAAATATAATTATTTTGTGTCCAAAATTCCAACAATCTCCCACATGAATGGAGATCGATCAAAACATACAAAAATCCCAATGAAAACTCGACAGTTGAGTCTTGTAGGATAGGTAGGTGTTTGTAAGACACCGTTCCCGGGACGTTAACAGTTGGTCATTCATTGCTCGTCAAACATATAGTTTATATTTACTAAGTAAAATAATGCAGTGGAATCGATAAAAAGGACATTCTCACTTCATCATAAAGCTTTTGCAAAATAGTACATCGTTGATTAACTACAAAATATATATTTTTGCATTACATAACGATGCCATGTTTGCTGCGGAAGCATATGCAACCAAGAGAATTCCTTAAGTAATCCCGTTTATTTGAATCCTCAACAAACACTTGCATGCAACATAATGTGTTACAACATTATGTACAAAGGAATGCCATCCTAAAAGAACTGAGTAGCCGCCTCGTGCCATCCTCAGTAACACTACCTGCCAACTGGAAACACATAAAAAGTCAGCGTTGCTGAGTGAGTTCTAGTTTTATAAATACCATACTTTTCTTTTGTTAAAACCATTTTTACATACATGCGATCCTACAACATACGTACACATAGATAATATTATTATTATCTTCTTCGTTCATTCATTTGCTTTTGTTTGTGTACCATTCATCGTTAACATTCAAGTTCTTTCATTCATACGTATTTTACATTCCTTCATACATTCGTTACATACATTCGTACGATCATTACCTTCGTTCAGGTGTTCCTTCTATTCATACATTCATTACATACATACGTTCATTTTCTTCATTCATACGTTCATTACATTCGTTCGTACGTTCATTACTTTCGGTGACATGCACCATACCCGAACATTATGCATTATTGCTAGTGCTGGTCCTGTAATGATTAATCACGTACGTTGTGCACTCATGCTGATCCAGTCACCTAGGGTAGGTACATGCACCACTTATCTTCCTTCATTCATTCTGGATCAATGCCATGCGCTATACCCTGAACATCATGCATTACTGCTGGTGCTGGACCTGTGATGATCAATCACGAACGTTGTGCACTCATGCTGATCCAGTCACCTAGGGTAAGCGGCAAGGATCCCATACATATGGTCAATCACAAAGACTAACCCCAATGTGCATCCTTCGGGGTAGCTAACCCGCACACTATTGAGCTAACACCTGCCAAGGGTGTGCACCTCCATACATTTGCTTGCAAGCCTTTCTTACATTCATTCGTTCATTAATGCATGCATTCATTCATTTTATTCCTCTTTCATTATCTTTCACTTTACGTTACTTATTACTTTCGTTTCATTCATTAATCATAACACGTAAAGTCACGGAAAGATAAACACGTATCGAAACAAGGAATATCGACATTTACAAGTCATCGGTCATTACCATCATATAGGGCTACATCATACTTAACATACACATATCATACATATACATGCAACGCTACCACCGTCGTGCCCAACGTAACTTCTAACCTCGACAATTATCACACATGCACCTACGGGAGTTATCACACCATTACTTACCCTTACCCTTTTTCCTGAAGGCCAGTAATTGAACTATATTTCTCCTCGTACACAACAGCCCTACTTGGGCGATTGGGCACCATTCAGTCGCATGGCCTCCATACGAGTGAACATAATGCGATTGGACCAATGCGATGAGCATCCATGCGGATGGACATCCAATCATGCGAATGGGCTTCCTATCATACGAATGAATGCTAGGCGATTGGATATCATGCGAATGGGACTAATGCGAATGAACACCTATGCGACTGGACTCTCAGTCGTGCGATTGGGCACTAGGCGAGTGAGCACCTATGCGACTGGGCTTCCAGTGATGCAATTGAACCTCAGTCGTGCGATTGAGTCTCAGTCGTCCCTCAATCGGCCGATTGGCCCTTCAGTCGCCTAGCCTTAACTGGGCAGCGACCGGAGTTCATCCCAAACTGCAGCCGTGACATACGGCCTTCAAACTCTTCTAAACTCATTTCAAGCTCAAAAAAACAGGTTTATATGTGTTCCAGCCCTAAAATCGTTTGAAAACAAGTAAATGAGGGGTCCTAGAACTCACACGAACAAGGAGAAGATGAAGAGCTTCGTTTGGACTAGTTACTCGACGAGTTTCGAGCCTGAATCACCACTTTTCTCTTTTTTTCTCTTCTTTCTCTCTTCTTTCTCTCTTCTTTTCTTTCTGTCTGTATTTTGCAAGTATGGGGAGGGGAGATGGCTGCCCCCTCCCTTAAATTCACAGTCCAGTCGCCCGAACCCAGGCGTCTGGACCTTCGGCCGCCCGATCACCATGCGACTGAACGTTCAGTCGCATGGGCTCCATGCGATTGGACCTCCAGTCGCATGACACTTCAAAAAGTCAAATTTCCAGGCGTTACAAGTCCACCCCCTTATTTGGGTTTCATCCCCAAAACCTGTTATTCCTCATACAAGCGTGGGTAATGCTGTCTCATTTCCTCTTCTGTCTCCCACGTTGACTCAGATCCCTTCCTGTGCCTCCACTGTACACGCATAAGAGGAACCACTTTATTTCTCAGTCGCTTCTCTTTTCTATCGATGATTGCCACTGGTTGCTCCACATAATTGAGCCGTTCATCTACTTCGATATCCTCTAGTGGAACAATCATACCTTCATCATCTAAGCACTTCCTTAGATAAGATACATGGAATGTCGGGTGAATTCCACTTAACTAATCGGGTAACTCCAATCTATAGGCCACCTCTCCTACTCGAGCAATAATTTGGAAAGGGCCTATGTACCTCGGGCTTAACTTGCCCCGCTTTCTGAACCGAATGATACCCTTCCAGGGTGAGACCTTTAACATAACTCGGTCACCCACCTGGAATTCAATCGGTCTGCGTCGTTTGTCAGCATACGACTTCTGTCTGTCTTTGGCTGCCTTCATGTAGGCCTTGATCTTTTCAAGCTTTTCAGTCGTGGCCTCAATCACTTCGACGCTCCCCAATTCCTTCTGACCAATATCACTCCAACAAACGGGTGTCCTGCATCTTCTACCGTATAGCATCTCGTAAGGTGGCATGCCAATACTGGCATGATAGCTGTTGTTGTATGAGAATTCAGCTAACGGTAAGTGGTCATCCCAATTTCCCCCAAAATCAATCACACATGCCCGGAGCATGTCCTCTAAGGTCTGAATGGTCCTTTTCGACTGACCATCAGTTTGAGGATGATAGGCCGTGCTAGTATGTAACCTCGTCCCCATGGCATCGTGGAATTTCTTCCAGAATTTTGATGTAAACCGGGTGTGATGATCAGAAACAATTGACACCGATACACCATGGCGAGTCACAATCTCCTTGATGAAAAGATCGGCCAACCTCTCGGATGAATGTCTCGCGCATCGGTAGGAAGTGAGCACTCTTCGTCAGACGATCAGCAATCACCCATATAGCATCATACCCTTTCGGGTACGTGGCAGCTTCGTGATGAAATCCATGGTGATGTGCTCCCACTTCCATTCCGGTATATCCAATGGTTGGATCTTCCCATACGGCTTCTTGTGCTCGGCCTTCACTTGCAGACAAGTAAGGCACTTACTCACATACTCCACCACATCACGCTTCATACCCGGCCACCAATAGCCTTTCTTCATGTCTTGGTACATCTTCGTGGCACCGGGATGAATAGAGTATCGAGTCTTGTGAGCTTCATCCATAATCTTCATTCGTAGATCCCCAAGACGAGGAATCCACATCCGCCCAAACCAGGTTCTAACACCAAATGTGTTTTCACCCAACTCCGCGACCTGACCTCTCATTCTCTCAGAGTTATGATGATCTTCTTTCAGTGCCTCATCTTGAAACTCTTTGACTTGCTTCATCACATCCGAGGTCATAATCAGCTGGTACGCCTTCACCCGAATCAGCTCGGGCCTCTCCTTTCGGCTAAGGGCATCCGCCACCACATTGGCTTTGCCCGGATGGTAATGGATCTCACAATCATAATCCTTTATAAGCTCCAACCATCGCCTTTGCCTCATATTCAAATCTTTTTGCTCGAAGAGGTACTTCAAGCTCTTATGGTCGGTGAATATGGTGCACTTCGTACTATAAAGATAGTGTCTCCAAATCTTTAATGCAAAGACCACAACTGCTAGCTCCAAGTCATGAGTAGGATAGTTAACCTCATGAACTTTCAACTGTCAGGATGCATAGGCTATAACCTTTCCTCTTTGCATTAACACGCACCCCAACCCCGAGTAGGAAGCGTCAGAATAAACCACCAGATCTTCACTTCCATCGGGTAAGGACAGAACAGGAGCTTGGGTCAATCTCGTTTTCAACTCTTCGAACGCCTTCTCTTGAGTTTGACCCCATACAAACTTTACATCTTTCCGGGTCAACTTAGTAAGTGGAGAAGCGATCTTTGAGAAGTCTTGAATGAATCTTCTATAATAGCCCGCCAAACCCAAGAAACTTCGGATTTCGGATGGCGTCTTTGGAGACTTCCTTTGCATCACCGCTTCCACCTTTGCCGGATCAACCATAATCCCCTCCGGATTCACCACGTGACCCAAGAACTGAACTTCACGCAACAAGAATGCGCATTTGGAGAATTTAGCATACAACTTCTCCCTTATCAACGTCTCCAGAACCTCTCGAATGTGACCGACATGCTCAGTCTCGCTCTTTGAATAAATCAAGATATCATCAATGAACACAATCACTCATTTATCCAACATCGGCCGACACACCCGGTTCATCAGATCCATAAAAGCAGCTTGCGCGTTGGTCAAACCAAAAGACATGATAAGGAACTCATAGTGACCGTAGAGCGTGCGAAAAGCTATTTTAGGGATATCCTGCTCTCTCACCTTTAGTTGATGGTAGCCCGATCGAAGATCTATCCTTGAAAACCAACTGGCACCCTGAAGTTGATCAAACAAATCATCAATTCTCGACAAGGGGTATCGGTTCTTCACCTTCAACTTGTTCAGCTCGCTGTAGTCGATACGCATTCTCATACTATCGTCTTTCTTCTTTACAAATAGGACCGGAGCACCCCAAGGTGAGATACTCGGTCTAATAAACCCCTTATCTGGCAGCTCTTGCAACTGCTCCATCAACTCTTTCATTTCCATCGGAGCCAATCGATACGGTGCTTTGGCGACAGGTTGAGCACCTGGTATCATATCAATCTGAAACTGGATCTCTCGGTCAGGTGGCACTCCCGATAAGTCTTCGGGAAACACATCCGGAAAGTCACGCACAACAGGGACATCAGATAGTTATGGTGTTGGCACTTCCACATCCTTTACATAACATAATTAGGCGCTACATCCTCGCCTCATACATTTTCCCGCCACCGCCATTGAGATCACCTTCGTAATCGCCGTGACCCGATCCCCATGAATAGTTACCAGACTCCCGTCAGGCGCTATCAGACGAATCATCTTCTTTTGACACACTATGTTTGCCTCGAAGTCCGCCAACCAATCCATCCCAAGCACCAAATCAAAACCACCCAAGGTCATCGCGAATGGTCTAACCGGAAATTTGTGGCCTTCTAATTCCACATCACAACCCTCTATCGCCTCAGAAATCCTAGTAGGCTTACCTATCACAGTTTCTACATCAAACGGTACATCGACACGTCTACTACTAACATGTAGTTTGGCATAGAAAGCAGCAGAAATAAAACTCCTACTGGCACCCGAATCAAATAATACCGAGGCTAAAGTTTGGTTCGCCAGAAACGTACCGGACACAACATCAGGGTACGTCCTAGCCTCCTCCTACGTCATCGTGAATGCCCTGGCGCTTGCCCTCTGTCCTTCATTCCCGATTTTCTTCACGCCGGAACCCTCAGCCCTCGGCTTCTTGCAGTCTTTACTCATATGACCACTCTCCCTATAGTTGAAGCACCTTATGCTCCTACACTCTCTAGACATATGACCAGGCTTCCCACACTTGAAGCAGATGTTCAACCCCAGTCTATACTCCCCGCTATGCTCCTTCCTACATTTACCACACCTCTTCAGTCCCGTACCCGGTGTGGCTACACGTCGGTCATCCACCCGGGCCTTCTTATTGCTCGTCGAGGCATCATCCCGACCAAACCTCTTCCCCTTCCAGTCTCGATCACCACAACTCTTCTTATCGCCCTCTGTCGCCCTCACAACAGTCTATTCATCATACAGTCTCCCCGCCAAGTCCACCGCCGACCTAAAGGTGCTCGGTCGAGCAGAAATCAGGTGCCAGCGGATGTCGGCTGGCAGCCCCTAAATGTACCGATTAATCTTCCGAGACACCGGCGTCACCTGATCCGGCACCAGTCTCGCCATCTCGTTAAATTTGGTGGTGTACTGTTGGTGGGTCATCGTCCCCGCCTCCAACTGCAGGAACTCTCTCTCAACTTTATCAATTTCTCGACGAGGACTGAACTCCTCGATCACCAATCTTTTCAGCTCGGACCACTTCATTCTTCCAATGGCCCTACTACCCTCGGCTTGGACTATGTTGTCCCACCAGCATCAAGCCGAACCCGTGAAAGAGTGGGTAGCAAACTTCACCTTTTTGTCCTCCTGGCACTCGCTGATATCAAGAACAGCCTCCATTTCTCTCACCCACTGGTGAGCAGCAGCAGCGGTGCCATTACCGTCAAAAGTAGGGGGCTTACACCTAATAAATGCCCCGTAATTACAGCCTCGTGCCGACTCATGCACAGGCTCCTCCTCTTCTTCCTCTTCATCATCAGAAAGAACCGTTTCCACCCCTGATTGTTCCTGTCTTCCTGAGGACCTATTCTTCTCCTTTCTTTCTCATTCCCGAGCAGCCTTTATCACCTCGGTCACCATAGACGGTAAGATCTTCTGCATGACCTGATGCACCTCTTCAACCACTGCCCCTTTTACCGAGGCTCTCAGATTGGCGCTCTCGTCCACACCTTCCTAATGAGGGGTCTCGTGTTCTTCATGAACCACTTTCTCTACCCTAGGTCTTCCTCTTGTGGCCCGTGGTTTAGCACCACGTCCGCCACCACCTCCACCCCGTGAAGCTTTGGAAGATCTACCCCCAGCCATCCTCTATAACACACTGAAAGATTCAAACACTAACAATGTTATTCAAGGGAATAGCTTAGTTTACGTCAAGTATAGTAAGTCCCTAATTACAGTGGCCAGTTGTGATTAGCCACTTACTTCACTCTTCGTACCCCGAGCATTACCTGTCCTGATTCCATTAGTATCTAAATCTAACAATAACACATACACCACATAACATGCACACATAATACCGGTTAACTTTAAGAAAATACCTGATGGCACGTAGCTACTCAGATTAGCATTCCTTCCCTTTCCGTCCCATTCTTAGTTTAAGTTTAGGTTTATTTTGAAAATTTACCCGTTTCACTTAAACCTTGGCTCTGATACCAACTTGTAAGGCCTCGTTCCCGGGACGCTCACAGTTGGTCATTCATTGCTCGTCAAACATATAGTTTATATTTACTAAGTAAAATAATGCAGCAGAATCGATAAAAAGGACATTCTCACTTCATCATAAAAGCTTTTGCAAAATAGTACATCGTTGATTAACTACAAAATACATATTTTTGCATTACATAACGATGCAATGTTTGCTGCGGAAGCATATGAAACCAAGAGGATTCCTTAAGTAATCCCGTTTATTTGAATCCTCAACAAATACTTGCATGCAACATAATGTGTTACAACATTATGTACAAAGGAATGCCATCCCAAAAGAACTGAGTAGCCGCCTCGTGCCATCCTCAGCACCACTACCTGCCAACTGGAAACACATAAAAAGTCAGCGTTGCTGAGTGAGTTCTAGTTTTATAAATACCATACTTTTCTTTTGTTAAAACCGTTCTTACATACATGCGATCCTACAACATACGTACATATAGATAATATTATTATTATCTTCTTCGTTCATTCATTTGCTTTCGTTTGTGTACCGTTCATCGTTAACATTCACGTCCTTTCATTCATATGTATTTTACATTCCTTCATACATTCGTTACATACATTCGTACGATCATTACCTTCGTTCAGGTGATCCTTCTATTCATACATTCATTACATACATACGTTCATTTCCTTCATTCATATGTTCATTACATTCGTTCGTACGTTCATTACTTTCGGTGACATGCACCATACCCGAACATCATGCATTACTGCTGGTGCTGGACCTGTGATGATTAATCACGTACGTTGTGCACTCATGCTGATCCAGTCACCTAGGGTAGGTACATGTACCACTTATCTTCCTTCATTCATTCTGGATCAATGCCATGCGCTATACCTTGAAAATCGTGCATTACTGCTGGTGCTGGACCTGTGATGATCAATCACGAACGTTGTGCACTCATGCTGATCCAGTCACCTAGGGTAAGCGGCAAGGATCCCATACATATGGTCAATCACAAAGACTGACCCCAATGTGCATCCTTCGGGTAGCTAACCCGCACACCGTTGAGCTAACACCTGCCAGGGATATGCACCTCCATACATTTGCTTGCAAGCCTTTCTTACGTTCATTGTTCATTAATGCATGCATTCATTCATTTTATTCCTCTTTCATTATCTTTCACTTTACGTTACTTATTACTTTCGTTTCATTCATTAATCATAACACGTAAAGTCACGGAAAGATAAACACGTATCGAAACAAGGAATATCGACATTTACAAGTCATCAGTCATTACAATCATATAGGGGTACATCATACTTAACATACACATATCATACATATACATGCAATGCTACCACCGTCGTACCCAACGTAACTTCTAACCTCGACAATTATCACACATGCACCTACGGGAGTTATCACACCATTACTTACCCTTACCCTTTTCCCGAAGGCCAGTAATTGAATTATATTTCTCCTCGTACACAACAGCCCTACTTGGGCGATTGGGCACTATTCAGTCGCATGGCCTCCATACGACTGAACACAATGCGATTGGACCAATGCGGATGAGCATCCATGCGGATGGACATCCAATCGTGCGAATGGGCTTCCTATCATGCGAATGAATGCTAGGCAATTGGATATCATGCGAATGGGACTAATGCGAATGAACACCTATGCGACTGGACTCTCAGTCGTGCGATTGGGCACTAGGCGACTGAGCACCTATGCGACTGGGCTTCCAGTCATGCGATTGAACCTCAGTCGTACGACTGAGTCTCAGTCATCCCTCAATCGGCCGATTGGCCCTTCAGTCGCCTAGCCCTAACTGGGCAGCGACTGGAGTTCATCCCGAACTACAGCCGCAACATACGGCCTTCAAACTCTTCTAAACTCATTTCAAGCCCAAATTAGCCCTCCTAAACCTTAGGGAATCATACCATGACATCATACAAGCACATACAAGTCCAAAATCACACTTTAAACACACTACACACGATTACACTTAAATGGGCCAAACTCACACATTTCAAAAAAAACAGGTTTATATGTGTTCCAGCCCTAAAATTGTTTGAAAACAAGTAAATGAGGGGTTCTATAACTCACACGAACAAGGAGAAGATGAAGAGCTTCGTTTGGACTAGTTACTCGACGAGTTTCGAGCCCGAATCACCACTTTTCTCTCTTTTTCTCTTCTTTCTCTCTTCTTTTCTTTCTGTCTGTATTTTGCAAGTATGGGGAGGGGAGATGGCTGCCCCCTCCCTTAAAGTCACAGTCCAGTCGCCCGAACCCAGGCGTCTGGACCTTCGGCCGACCGATCACCATGCGACTGAACGTTCAGTCGCGTGGGCTCCATGCGATTGGACCTCCAGTCGCATGACACTTCAAAAAGTCAAATTTCTGGGCGTTACAGTGTTCCCATTGAACCTTCCTTTGTGAGACATATTTAGCCTACTGGTGATGTGTAGACGCGATGTCTTTAAACAAATCCCGTTTTTGTAGACGAAATATACATTCACACAAGATTCTCCCTAGTCGGGCACATCCGCTCATTGTCGTGTCCGTTATGGTCATGAATCACTATCCTGGTTCTGTGAGAGCTCTAGGATTTGCGCCTCCCCACAAATCCATTCAAAGTTATCCTACTTCTCTCTAACATAGGTGATTCCATGAATCATTAAAAGCATCATGATTATATTAATTCTCACAATCATTTAACTTGAATATGCTTAACCTCCCTTTGGTCACTGGTTCAGGGTACTCCCCAGAGTGAATGGACTAGGAAGTTCGTAACTCCCTTTTAGTTATAGGGAACTCCCCTATAGTGACTCCGTTGGTCATATGATTAAGTTGTCCTATTAAACCTAGATCTTGGGATCTCCAGTCAGCTAGGTTAGGTTTCCCTTATATTCTCCTTTCGCTACGGGCTTTAGTCCAATTTCTCTCTATCTCATCTCGTTTCAACCCGCAGGTTTTTGGATCTAAAATTATTATCTATCACTTTGTCAAGTAATATAGATAATTTCAATCGAGATAAGTTTTCATGATTTGTTCTTAACTTGTAAGTTAATAATGTCTATTATGAAACTTCTAAGTGTATTTAAAGAGTACAATTCTTATTTCAATATGAACATATCTCCTTTTATGTCTTTGGTAGTAGACATCTATCAAGATTCTAAATCTAGCCAATTAGAATCTGAGTCTATCATAGACTCCTTATGACCTTTTGGTACTACACTAGATCATGAGTATGCAATATTTTTTTTCAAAATCTGTATTGCTAACATTTTATTTTCAAATACAAGACACCCCCACATTTAAGTGTTATTGCATAACATCCATATGAGGTAGTGAAAGGTTCTCCATTTCTAAATAGGTTAGTCGATATAGATAATTTAAATCGAGATAAGTTTTCATGATGTGTTCTTAACTCGTAAGTTAATAATGTCTATTGTGAAACTTCTAAGTGTATTTGAAGAATACAATACTTATTTCAAGACGAACACATCTCCTTTATGTTGTTGGTAGTAGACATCTATCAAGATTCTAAATCTAGCCAATTAGAATCTGAGTCTATCATAGACTCCTTATGACTTTTTGTACTACACTAGATCATGAGTTTGCAATATTTTTTTTCAAAATCCGTAGTGCTAACATTTTATTTTCAAATACAAGACACCCCCACATTTAAGTGTTATTGCATAACATCCATATGAGGTAGTGAAAGGCTCTCCGTTTCTAAATAGGTTAGTCTATATAGATAACTTAAATCGAGATAAGTTTTCATGATGTGTTCTTAACTCGTAAGTTAATAATGTTTATTGTGAAACTTCTAAGTGTATTTGAAGAATATAATTCTTATTTCAAGACAAACACATCTCCTTTATGTCGTTGGTAGTAGACATCTATCATGATTCTAAATCTAGCCAATTAGAATCCGAGTCTATCATAGACTCCTTATGAGCTTTGTGTACTACACTAAATTATGAGTTTGCAATATTTTTTTTCAAAACCCATATTTCTAATATTTTTATTTGCAAATGCAAGACACCCGCACATTTACGTGTTATTGGATAACATCCATTTGAGGTAATGAAAAGTTCTCCTTTTCTAAATAAGTTTAAGAAACTTCTCACAAAACCATTTCTACATTCCCTATAGGATTGTTTCTAAAATGGCCTCGACCCCACATTTCTTGCAATTTGATTTCAAAGTGAGGTTTGCTATCAGATAAACCTAGAAAACTGAGTCCTCCTCGTTACTTTGTAAACTAGATAACATTATCTAGTCAGTTAACTTTTCCATAGGTTATATCAACCTCCTTGAACCAAATGGGTATCTTTTTTCAACTTTGTCTATACATAATTGACCTCCTAAGAGCATCATAACTGATAAGTACTAGGCTAGCATGCTTTAGACTATAGTACTCTAACATGTAAACAGAAGATGCATCATTCTGATCCTTCACAGCTTTCAGGAATAACACACTATCCCTTGTCCATATTCATATTTAATTATAGACAAATCATAAGATTTATTATTCATCATTCGGTTTAGGAACATATCTCGTTTTCATTTAAACCTCTCATCCACAAGCAACTCACTAGCATGATGCTGAACTCGGTAGTTGCCTTAACACCAACTCAGCAGTAGCCAGTCGGTAGCAACTGCTGGACCTCGACATTAACACAATAGGTTGGTAGCAACTTAAAGGCAAGCTCGGTACCAATCTAGCGTACATACACTTCAGTAGTTGGCATTGAGTTAAGACCAAGATCTCGGTACCATCTGTCAAAACTACTCAGGCGACTTCAAGCACAACAGTACTAGTCTTCGAAGTGCAAAAACGCACTATCTTCCCTTTGACTTATAAAGACTTAATAATAAGTCTTGATTCAATTCACTTTGGTGAACACATTCATTATTAACAAGATGAATGAAACTTGTCTACAATCAGTATTACATTAAGACAGAGTCAAACACATTGAAACTCAATAATATGCAATTCATAAAGTTTGCTTGGAGTTATCGACACACATGTATTATTGTTTCCTTTAAGCTATATATAAGTAGGATACTTTCCTAAACGAAAGAAAATCCTCCACATAGGTCAAACAATATTAAGATGGTAGACGCATCAACATTTAGATCTTTTAAAATGAATTTAGCTAAATTCATTAAAGATAACATATATTGCTTTCATATGTATATTTATCCACACTTGTAAACTTTTTTATGATAACTTCAAATTTAGTTAATCGGTATATCTCATATTTGTGTATTTCATCCGGTACACTCATCGTATTTTGATATCATGATATGGTAAAACATTTGATGTCTTATCTTTTACACTTAAACAATTCAATAACTCTCAAGTTGTTTTCTATGCAACTCTCTTATTGCACTACCCGTTTAAAGTTATATATTTTCTAAACATTATATAACTGACATTTAAAATTATTTCTCTTAAAATCATTTGAATGTTATAATAGAAATTGATTTATTTCATTGTAAATATTGCATGTGTTATCTTAAGATATTGAACACAAATAATAATACAATTGAAATTAAAACGTAAAGTGTAAAACACTTTTTAATAATAACTAGAACAGATAAAAATTACATCTAGACATCAAATCTCAATTCATCATTGTAGCAATGATATTGATTTTGTGGCTTGAGGTACTCCTCTATAGTACTTCATGCACTCATATGATCAAGTTTTTTATTTTATCGTGAAACTCTAAATTTAAATAGTCAAAACCGACCAAAAAACAACAACGTTGTGTATACACTATCTTATTCATAAGTAGTTGTATTTGAATAATTATTTCTATTCACAACAACCTCGAGTTATTTTTTTTCTGAGTAATCTAATTAACTATTATGTGGTTCGAGACATGCTACTTCTCATAAGAGTGGTTAACCATTTTAATTGCAAAACAGATGTTTTATTCATTCAAAATATTTCCTAGCTTTGCAATTATTTTAAAAATATATCGTATTTATTTTATGTCTTGATCATAAAAGTCAAGACCATAAACTCTAAAAATGTTTTTATTATATAAATTAATATCTAACATGCTCGTTAGAAGACAAACATTTACAGACGTTTTTTTTAATTTTTTTAATATTTTTTGATTTATAGAATAAACATTTGTAACACATTTATTAGAGAATAAATGGTCATAAAACCGTTTTTAAACACATTTTTGTTTATATACATAAACTATTTTTAAAAAATGATTACAACAATCATTTTAAATATTATGGCTCTTATTAAATAAAACGTCTTCTAACACGCTCGTTAGAAAATAAATGATCATACCCACTTCTAACCCGCACGCTAGAAATAAACGAACACAAATATCGCTTTAAAAGCTTTTCGATTTATATAAAATAAATTCAATTCTAACTTACTCGTTAGAAATAAACAATTACATAAATCGTTTTAAAACTTTTTGATTTATAAAATATAAACCGGTTCTAACACGCTTGTTGGAAATAAACAACTACAAAACATTGCTTTTAAACTTATCGGTTTATATATAATAATCCCGCTTCTAACACGCTCGTTAGATCTAAACGATTACAAAATCGTTTGTAAGCTTCTCGACTCATATAAATATAAACTATTTCTCTTTTTGTTGGAAAACACTAGTTTTAATTTCTTCCTAAAATAAAAATTGGTTTGTTTAAATCATTGTAGTCATAAATAGTTTTAAAACTACGAACCCATGATTTTCAAATGGTTTCTAGAAATTAAACAATCTCTAACACACATGTTAGATCGTTAAACATTTACAAAAATATTTTAACACATGATAGAATCAAACTATACGTTTGATAACACGGTATTTTGGATATTAGATTGTACTCCAATCTTTATTAAAATCCAAACACGACGTTGCACTACGTTATTTCCCAAAAAGAAATTATTTGATTTTAACAAAAATTTTAAATAATATTATATTTAACATTTCATGAACCTAAAAACCATAGTAATAAGGTTTTTAAAAATAGCATCACAAAATCTATTTTAAGATTATAAGAAATTAGTTAACTTTTCCATATTAAAATATAGTAATTCTAAAGATACTCTTGTTAGCCATGAGAAATATTCTAGTACAATACCGTTTACAAATATCACTAGAAAAATAAATATAACAATATTTATGTACCAAACTTGATTCGAATATCGATCCGTCTTTAGTATATATACTCCAACGAGTCTTCATATAGCATTCTTGACACGAGTCTTTATCGCATTCGAAAGTTCAACTATACCCCTTGACTGCAACAGTTAACAAACCAAAGATTGACGGTTGTGGCTGAGGATCATGTTAGACACGGGTCCCTTAAAACAGATATCACGTCTCTACTCAAGACAGCGCGTTTGTGTCCCAGGGTACAACTACCAAAGTAGTATGTTGTCACATCCCGGCGGAAGCGTGAACGAGACGGATGGAATGTGACTAGCTTTTACAAGAGTGCAGAGGTTTATATTATATAAACATAGATATAACCAAAACATAATACAGACATGATTTTTATTACTTAATATTCGAGATTACATCTTTTACATAATATATCAAAATTGATGTAATCAAATACTACTAAGTTACAGCATGCTTAAAATCTATGAAAATGTGCGTCCACGTACACAACCCCGTCAACGATGTTGACGGTCAGTGTTACACAGACTCGTCCCACGACTTCGCCCCAACCATCGTGAACCTCAAAGCTGAAATCAAATGTATTACTCATTTCCTAAAAAAGTACACTTAAACCAGTCAACAAAAATGTTGGTGAGAACATAGGTTTAATCCAGACAAATATTTTGTTGATGTATCAATTACAACCAAACCTGTTCATAACATAATCATACTGTTACGAAATAATCATAAAGTCAGATAATATTACATCCTAACCCCCATTCGGTTAGATGCAGGAAAATAGTAGCAACCCTCATCCGGTTGGTACCAATATTCTCCTAAGTAACGTTACCAATATTATTGACCGGTTCCTAATCCGAACTAATGGTTGTGTCGCAAATGACAGTAAGCAAACAAAATATTTTCAAAACAATACATCAACTCAACAGTATACTATTTCCCCCAAAACTTTACTGAATACCAAACGGTTGAAAATGGGGCTATGAACTCACCGTGTCTTCTCACTTAAACCTAATAAAATAGTTCACAGTGTTAGACAATACTTCAATATTTTTCTGGTTTTCATTGACTGTAAAAGGTTAATAGAAACACTTTCGGGCCTCCAAAAATTCTTAATCTATAATTGTTTGTTATTTACTTCAAACTTCTCAAAAATCACAAAATATTGCTACTGATGTCCAAAAATCACCAAAAATTTATAGAACATAATTTGGACAGTTTGTAGCTTCCTATAATTTTTATAACTTCAAATTCCCAACCGATTATTTTATACAAATCCTACAATTTTCCCAATATTCATGAAAATAACCACTGTTGTCCAATAATTCCTCATAAATTCATAGAATTTTTTCCACAAAGTCAGTAACATCACATAATTATATAGTATCCAAATCTTCACAGATTATTTTCTGTAAATTTCATAACATACCCATAATTTCTTAAAAATACCTTTTTTTCACAATAAATTACCAAAATTTAACAGAAGATTTATTATGTATATTTAAGCACCAAATAATTATCTCAAAGTTCAAATCAAAACAGAATAGTTTCTGAAATTTTCACAATAATAATAATATTTAGCAAAAATATTTATATTATTCCATAAATCGTGAAAATTATATAAGCTGTAGTATATAATTAATATTTCATCTGTCATTTTATCAGAATTTATAATTTAATCTAAGTATTTATTATGATTTATTTACTTCAGAACATATAAAAATTCATATCTTAAATATAATAAAGAATAAAATTCTGAAATAATTCCATGGGCTTTTATACCTCAAAAGAATCATTATGATATTTTACCAGAATTTTCCCAAATTTATTAATATTTTTGACATTTTCTTCTATTTTCTATTATAAAATAATTTATATAAATTATTTTACTTATCAAATTTTTATCAAAGTTTCCAGTTTACTATTTCAGAATAAAAGAAAGAATTTTTAAATGTTTATTCCCATAATTTCTTTCATTTAATATTTATTTGATTTTTCTTAATAATTATGATATATATTTTTGTAAATTTTCAAATATATCTTTCTAAATTATAAGTTCCTGAGTTTTGGAACTTATTATTCAAGGTTTATGTATTAAAGTTTCCCAAAATTGGTTTTGGGTGTCTAGGCCCTTTATATACATACATACCAATATGTATGTATATATGTTTTGTTAATATATGTGTAGCAAAACCTTTTATCACCTTGGATAATGCTCTTGATGATGTTTCAACTCATTAAATCCGAGAACAAAGCTGTAGAGATCATGGATGGTGATGGTAGCTGCTATGGTGTGTAGTTCGTGGGTGTTGATGTTGTGGTTGTCGGGTGGTGGTTGTTGTTGTTATTTTAAGTGAACCCGAGAGTGAGAAGGGATTATGGGATAGGTTGGTGGTGGTGATTCGTTTTGAAGACAACAGAAGATGTTTGCAGATGGTGGTGATCGGGTAGAGGTGGTAGTGTGTGTGTTTGCAGTGATCCGAGAGATGGAGAGAGCAAGGTGATAGTTTTGTGTGTGTTTGTTCAAAGGACCCGTGAGCTTTAAGCAATGCATGGGTTGGTTTTAGAGGGATGACTCACCAAGAGTCTAGATTTGTAGCTTAGGGAGGTGGCATGCTTTGGATCCTTCATGGTGTGAACTCATGAAAACCGGGTGCATGGGTGGCGGTTTGGGGAGGACTACCGAGGCTAGCTTGCTAGATGGCAATTAGAGAACCTCCATGGTGTGAACATAAAGTTTGTAAGTCAACATAGATGTTTAGGTGGCAAATGGTGGTGATAGTAGGGTATGTGGTGGCGGTTTTAAGGAGAAAGACTATGAATTGCATGGAACCGAGGGTTTGCTTTGGGTTAAGGTGTAGGCGGTTTATGGTAGTGGTTTTGCAAAACAATTTTAATGGTAATGTTGTTTCGGGATATAGGTTTTGGGTTGGTGGTTTGAATTGGTAGTTTTAATTTCTAGGTTTAGTTTTAGGATTTAGTTTGAATTTTGATGTGTTAATATATACACATATACATACCCGTATCTATAGGTGAGCTATATATATATATATATATATATATATATATATATGTGTGTGTGTGTGTGTGTGTGTGTGTGTGTGTATGTGTGGATTTCGGGTATTGGTTTAAAGCGAGGGATATAGGGTGGGTTGGGTTAATAGTTTTGGATGGTAGTGGTTTAGATTGTTTTTGTGTGTGATATTAGTTTTAGGTTTTTTTTTAGATTAGAGTTTGCTTTAATTTTGTTTTAATATGTACATATATATATATATATATATATATATATATACATAAGTGACTTATACCATATACATACATAAGTAAACATATATACATGCTTAACCATACATAAGCATACGAAAATTTTCCATGTGTTTATATATATATTCATGCATGCACACGTAAATCTTATGCATAAATATACATGCATACGTAAATTTTATACATATATACACATAAGTGTGAATCTCGAATGTAGAAATACACATGTATACGTAATATAATAATATATAGACATGCATGCAAACATGCATACGTAAACTTTCCAAATATAACTTAGTATAATCGAAATAAAAATTTTAGGGTTGTCACATTCTCCCCCCGTTAAAAGAATTTCGTCCCGAAATTCAGTGGAGTTTGCTTTAGAAAACTTAAATAAGTATTACCTCTGAACAGGTGGGGGTACTTTTTCTTGATTTCATCTTCCCTTTCCCAGGTGTATTCTGGTCCTCTTTTTGCATTCCACTTAATCTTCACTATGGAAATTTTACTTCTTCTTAACTTCCTTATTTCTTTTCCCACAATGGCTATTGGTTCTTCCACAAAATGCAATTTTCTATCTACTTGTATTTCTTGAATTGGTACTTCTAGGGTTTCGTTGGTTAGGCATTTCTTGAGGTTGGACACATGTAATGTGTTATGTACTTCACTTAATTTCTGTGGTAATTCCAACTTATATGCTACAGGACCAATTCTATCAATAATTTTAAATGGACCAATGTACCTAGGGTTCAGTTTACTGGATCTCTCAAATCGAAAGATACCTTTAGAGGGTGATACTTTTAGATAGACCCTGTCTCCAATTTGAAATTCTAGTGGTTTCCTTCGTTTGTCCGCATAACTCTTTTGTCGATCACGAGCTGTTTTCAACCTGTTCTTAATTTCAGTGATCTTATCTATAGTTTCTTGGATTAGTTCTGGACCTGTGAGTTGTTTATCACCTATTTCATTCCAACATAAAGGTGACCTACATTTTCTTCCATATAAAGCTTCAAATGGTGCTATCCTAATACTAGAGTGATAACTGTTATTATATGAAAATTCTATTAAAGGTAAGTGGCTTTCCCAATTTCCACTAAAGTCTATAGCACAAGCCCTTAACATATCTTCTAGAGTTTGTATTGTTCTTTTACTCTGTCCATCAGTCTGTGGGTGATAAGCTGTACTTAAGTTTACTTGAGTTCCTAAAGCTTTTTGTAAAGTTTGCCAGAACCTAGAAGTAAATCTACTATCCCTATCTGATATAATGGATATAGGTATTCCATGTCTAGACACATTTTCTTTAACGTAGATTCTTGCTAATTTCTCAATCTTGTAATCTTCACGGAAAGGTAAGAAATGAGCAGACTTAGTTAGTCTATCAACTATAACCCAAATTGTGTCGTATCCGTTTCTGGTCCTGGGTAACTTAGTTATAAAATCCATAGTAACTTGATCCCACTTCCATTCAGGAATTTCTAGTTGTTGCAAATATCCTGAAGGTTTCTGATATTCCGCTTTTATTCTTGAGCAGACATCACATTGTTCCACAAATTTTCCAACTGACTCTTTCATGCTTGGCCACCAATATTGACTTTTTAAATCTTTGTACATTTTATTGTTTCCTGGGTGTACAGAATATCTTGACCTGTGAGCTTCCTGCAGAACAGTTGTTCTAATTAGTTTGTTGTCGGGTATCCAGATTCTTCCATTGAATTTCAGAATTCCATCAACTTCTTCTTTCAAGTCTTTTCTTTGTCCTTTTAGTGTCAGCAGCTCTTGTTGTTGAGCTTCCTGAATTTGTCTTAACAGATCTGAACGTAGTTCCATTTTCCTTGCTCGTACCCGTAGAGGTTTTGTTCTTTCTTTTCTACTTAAAACATCAGCTACTACATTGGCTTTCCCTGGGTGATACCTAATTTCACAGTCGTAATCACTTAATATTTCTATCCATCTTCTTTGCCTCATATTTAACATCTTCTGATCAAATATGTGTTGCAAACTTTTGTGGTCCGCATATATTATACACTTAGTTCCATATAAGTAATGTCTCCAAATTTTCAGTGCAAATATTACAGCTCCTAATTCTAGATCATGGGTGGTGTAATTCTTTTCACTATCTGTAAGTTGTCTAGATGCATATGCAATTACTTTATCTTTCTGCATTAAAACACACCCAAAACCTTGACGAGAGGCATCACAGTAGACTATGAAATTATCTGTTCCTTCAGGTAAAGCTAACACAGGTGTACTACAAATTTACTCTTAAGGAGTTCAAAGGCCTTATTCTGTTTTTCTTCCCATACATACTTCTTATCTTTCTGAGTCAATTCTGTCAATGGTTGAGCTATTCTTGAGAAGTTTTCTATAAATCTCCTGTAGTATCCTGCTGAACCTAGGAATTGACGTATTTCTGTCGGAGTTTTTGGAATTTCCCATTTTTTTAACTGCTTCTATTTTTTGCTGGATCAACCTGAATTCCATTTTGGTTGACTATGTGCCCAAGAAATTGTATTTCTCTTTTCCAAAATTCATATTTTGAAAATTTTGCATACAACTTTTCTTTTTGTAACAATTCCAATGTTAACCTGAGGTGTTGTTCGTGATCTTCCTTACTCTTAGAATAAATTAGAATGTCATTAATGAAGACAATAACAAATTTATCCAGGTAAGGTTTACACACTCTATTGATTAAGTCCATAAATACCGCTGGAGCGTTGGTTAATCCAAATGGCATCACAAGGAATTCATAATGACCGTATCTAGTTCTAAAAGCAGTCTTAGAAATGTCATCTTCTTGTACCCTTAATTGATGATATCCAGATCTTAAGTCTATTTTTGAAAAATAACTAGATCCTTGCAGTTGGTCAAACTGATCATCAATTCTAGGAAGTGGATACCTATTCTTTATAGTAACCTTATTAAGTTCCCTATAATCAATACACATTCTAAAAGTTCCATCCTTCTTTTTAACAAGTAAGACTGGTGCTCCCCAAGGGGATACACTAGGACGTATGAATCCTTTATCTAACAATTCCTGTAACTGAGTCATAAGTTCTTTCATCACAGTTGGTGCTAAACGATAAGTTGCTTTGGCAATAGGGGCTGTTCCCGGTATCAACTCTATTTTAAATTCTACCTGACGAGGGGGTGGTAATCCAGGTAATTCATCAGGAAACACATCAGCATATTCATTTACAACAGGAATACTTTCCAAATTTTTCTTATCAAGTTTTGTATCAACAATATGAGCCAAGAATGCTAAACAATTTTTGTTGAGATATCTTCGTGCTTTTTCACAAGTAATCAGTTTCACAGTATTATTTGGCTTATCACCATATATACAGAGGGTTTTATTTTCCTTATTCAAAGGAACCTTAATCATTTTCTTATCACAAATGATTTCAACATGATTTGCACTTAACCAATCCATTCCTACTACGATATCAAATCCTCCTAACTTAATAGGTATTAGATTTATATCGAAACAGTACTCATCTAAATTCAAGATGCAGTTAGGAATAATTTCATCAGCTTTAATTATCTTACCATCAGCTAATTCTATCACATAAATATCACGTAATTTTTCAGATGCTGAACTAATTGATGGTCTAAAAGTATGTGAAACAAAGCTGCGGGTTGCTCCTGTATCAAATAATACTTTAGCGTACTGGTTATTGATAAGGAACGTACCCGTAACTACTTCTGGTTCATGACGAGCTTCATCAGCTTGTATCACAAAAGCTCTTCCCCGAGGGTTGTTCCGATTAGCTGGAGTCTTACCTTTTCGTTGTGGACATTCGTTCCGGAAATGATTTTCACTTCCACATTGAAAACAGACGGTTTTAGGGTTAGTAGGGTTTTTGCAGTCTCTAGAATTGTGTCCCTTTCTTTTGCAGTTATAACACACTACTGTCATACAGTTTCCTGTATGATATATTTGACAGATGTTGCACTGTGGTGGTTTTTCTACTTTCTTTCCTTGAGTTGTTCCTAAAAAGTTCCTTCGTGGAGGTCGGGCTACTCTTTTCTGAGAACTTTCTCCAAATCTTTTTTCAGGATGATTTTCAGTCCATTTCCTTTTCTCTCCTACCTGTTGATGACCTAATGATCCATTCCTGATCATTTCATCTGTCAGACTTCCTGACAAAATTACTGCTTCTTAAAAGGTTTTGGTTCTAGCAGATTTCACTAGTCCTCTTATTTGTGGCACTAATCCCCAAATATACCTTCCTATTCTTTTAGATTCTGGGGTTATCAGGTGTGGTACTAACCTGGATAGTTCATTATACCTATCAGTGTACTCCCGGTGTGCGGACCCTTTCATCTCTAGTGCTAAGAATTCAGCCTCTAGTTTTTCTATTTCATTATATGGGCAGTATTTTTCTATCACGAGGTTTCTAAATTCTTCCCAACTTAGCTTATTCATAATATCTCTACCTCTAGTGTGTACCTCCATTTTCCACCAGGATAGCGCTTCTCCTTTAAGAGAATGGGAAGCAAACAGTGTCTTGAAGTTTTCAGCACAGTTACTGATTTCCAGGACTCCTTCCATGCCATCTAGCCATCTTAAAGCTTGTATTGCTCCACCTTTTCCATCAAATTCCCGAGGTCTACAGGACATAAAGGTTTTGTAGGAGCATCCCTTTGAAATTCCATTTAGGATTTCTTCTTCCTGTCTTTCTTCTATATTCATATTTTTAGATCCTGCTGGTGGGTTTGAGATAGTTCCAATATTTAGATTTTGTTGAAGTTGAGTAATTAAAGTAGGGAGGGTAGCTTCCAGTTGTTGAGCTACTATCTGAGATATCCTATCATTCTCAGTAGTATCAGGGTTCACAGGGTTCACGGGTGTTTCTTCCCCAAGTCTGGTTCTGGGTCGTCCTACTCGAGCTGTTCTCCGGACAGGCTGAGTGTTTCTTTTTGGAGGCATGATTCACTATAGTGAATTTCAATGTTAGTATTTTAAATAAATATCTTAACAAAAAATCATTTAACATAGATCAAATAAACATGTTATCACAAAAATACATATATCAGTTAAGCTCTTATTTCTTTTATTCTAAAAAGTTAAACTATAAACTTTCAATTTTTGCTAAGCCATTTCCAGACCCTGGTGAAGATACTTTTCTTGGGTGTCTTGAGCTTTTTAATATCCTTTTGGATTTTCCAGATTCCCAACTGTATCTTCTTAAGTTTCTTAAGAGTCTGTCGAGCTGTCTTCACCTGATCCAACTTTGGCTTAATAATTCTATCTTCATCTTTGGGAGAGTCAAGAGGTTGTCTTTCAAGATCCTCAGATTGCTTAGCTTTAATTTTGTGTCCACGTAGTATCTTTTTCCTAGGAGTCTTAATTGTATATCCTCCCACGTGTACTGGTGCCAGTCTAACATAAAATTTTGTCTTATTCTCCATTTCTGTTGCGGTACTGTCCATAGTCTGTTGAGGTTCCAGTTCAGGTAGTATTTCTTTGGAACTGCTGTGGTGTGGATCTCCTGAAGGATCAGTTTCATAGTGATAACTATCTGAGTTCATACTGCAAAATTTCTTAACAATATTTCACAAAATGAGTTAGTCATTAACTTATCAAAATTTTTGGTTAGAATATAAATCATAAAAATTCACATAATTCACATAAATTCACATAAAATCATAAAGTATATTTTGAGCATATGGTTATAGTCTAGTTATTTACTTAAAATAACTAATTTCCTATAACCAATGGCTCTGATACCAACCTGTCACATCCCGGCGGAAGCGTGAACGAGACGGATGGAATGTGACTAGCTTTTATCAGAGTGCAGAGGTTTATATTATATAAACATAGATATAACCAAAACATAATACAGACATGATTTTTATTACTTAATATTCGAGATTACATCTTTTACATAATATATCAAAATTGATGTAATCAAATACAACTAAGTTACAACATGCTTAAAATCTATGAAAATGTGCGTCCACGTACACAGCCCCGTCAACGATGTTGACGGTCAATGTTACACAGACTCGTCCCACGACTTCGCCCCAACCATCGTGAACCTCAAAGCTAAAATCAAATGTATTACTTATTTCCTGAAAAAATGTTGGTGAGAACATAGGTTTAATCCAGACAAAATATTTTGTTGATGTATCAATTACAACCAAACCTGCTCGGAAAATAATCATACTATCATGAAATAATCATAAAATCAGATAATATTACATCCTAACCCCCATTCGGTTAGATGCAGGAAAATAGTAGCAACCCTCATCCGGTTGGTACAAATATTCTCCTACGTAACGCTACTAATATTATTGACCGGTTCCTCATTCGACCTAATGGTTGTGTCGCAAATGACAGTAAGCAAACAAAATATTTTCAAAATAACACATCAACGCAAAAAGTATACTTTTCCCCTAAAATGTTACGGAATACCAAACGGTTGAAAATGAGGCTATGAACTCACCGTGTCTTCTCACTTGAAACTAATAAAATAGTTCACAGTGTTAGACAATACTTCAATATTTTTCTTGTTTTCATTGACTGTAAAAGGTTAATAGAAACACTTTCGTGCCTCCAAAAATTCTTAATCTATAATTGTTTGAAATTTACTTCAAACTTCTCAAAAATACAAAATATTGCTACTGATGTCCAAAAACCACGAAAATTTTATAGAACTTAATTTGGACAGTTTGTAGCTTCCCATAATTTTTATAACTTCAAATTCCCAACCGATTATTTTATATAAATCCTACAATATTCCCAATATTCATCAAAATACCCACTGTTGTCCAATAATTCCTCATAAATTCATAGCATTTTGTACACAAAGTCAGTAACATCACATAATTTTTATAGTATCCAAATCTTCACAGATTATTTTCTGTAAATTTCATAACATTCCCATAATTTCTTAAAAATACCTTTTGCTCAGAATAAATTCCCAAAATTTAACATAAGATTTATTATGTATATTTAAGCACCAAATAATTATTTCAAAGTCCAAATCAAAACAGAATAGTTTCTGAAATTTTCAAGATAATCATAATATTTAGAAAAAATATTTATATTGTTCCATAAATCATGAAAATTATATATCCTGTAGTATATGATTTAATATTTCATCTATGATTTTGGGAGAATTTATAATTTACTCTAAATATTTATTATGATTTATTTACTGCAGAATATATAAAAATTCATATCTTAAATATAATAAGGAATAAAATTCTGAAATAATTCCATGGGCTTTTATACCTCAAAATAATCATTCTGAAATTTTACCAGAATTTTCACGAATTTATTACTTTTTTTGACATTTTCTTCTATTTTCTATTATAAAATATTTATATAAATTATTTTACTTATCAAATTTTTATCAAAGTTTCCAGTTTATTATTTCAGAATAAAAACAAGAATTTTTAAATGTTTATTCCCACAATTGCTTTCATTTAATATTTATTTGATTTTTCTTAATAATTATGATATATATTTTTGTAAAATTCAAATATATCTTTCTAAATTATAAGTTCCTGAGTTTTGGAACTTATTATTCAAGGTTTATGTATTAAAGTTTCCCAAAATTAGTTTCGGGTGTCTAGGCCCTTTATATACATACATACCAATATGTATGTATATATGTTTTGTTAATATATGTGTAGCAAAACCTTTTATCACCTTGAATGATGCTCTTGATGATGTTTCAACTCCTTAAATGCGAGAACAAGGCTGTAGAGATCATGGATGGTGATGGTAGCTGCTATGGTGTGTAGTTCGTGGGTGTTGATGTTGTGGTTGTCGGGTGGTGGTTGTTGTTGTTGTTTTAAGTGTACCCGAGAGTGAGAAGAGATTATGGGATAGGTTGGTGGTGGTAATTCGTTTTGGAGACAACAAAAGATGTTTGCGGATGGTGGTGATCGGGTAGAGGTGGTAGTGTGTGTGTTTGCAGTGATCCGAGAGAGGGAGAGAGCAAGGTGATGGTTTTGTGTGTGTTTGTTCAAAGGACCCATGAGCTTTAAGCAATGCATTGGTCGGTTTTAGAGGGATGACTCACCAAGAGTCTAGATTTGTAGCTTAGGGAGGTGGCATGCTTTGGATCCTTCATGGTGTGAACTCATGAAAACCGGGTGCATGGGTGGCGGTTTGGGGAGGACTACCGAGGCTAGCTTGCTAGATGGCTATTAGAGAACCTCCATGGTGTGAACATAAAGTTTGTAAGTCAAGATAGAAGTTTAGGTGGCAAATGGTGGTGATAGTAGGGTATGTGGTGGCGGTTTTAAGGAGAAAGACTATGAATTGCATGGAACCGAGGGTTTGCTTTGGGTTAAGGTGTAGGCGGTTTATGGTAGTGGTTTTGCAAAACAATTTTAATGGTAAGGTTGTTTCGGGATATAGGTTTTGGCTTGGTGGTTTGAATTGGTAGTTTTATTTTCTAGGTTTAGTTTTAGGATTTAGTTTGAATTTTGATGTGTTAATATATACACATATACATACCCGTATCTATAGGTGAGCTATATATATATATATATGTATGTATGTATGTGTGGATTTCGGGTATTGGTTTAAAGCGAGGGATATAGGGTGGGTTGGGTTAATAGTTTTGGATGGTAGTGGTTTAGATAGTTTTTGTGTGTGATATAGTTTTAGGTTTTTTTTAGATTAGAGTTTGCTTTAATTTAGTTTTAATATGTACATATATATACATAAGTGACTTATACCATATACATACATAAGTAAACATATATACATGCTTAACCATACATAAGCAAACGAAAATTTTCCATGTGTTTATATATATATTCATGCATGCACACGTAAATCTTATGCATATATATACATGCATACGTAAATTTTATACATATATACACTACCAACCTGTCACATCCCGGCGGAAGCGTGAACGAGACGGATGGAATGTGACTAGCTTTTATCAGAGTGCAGAGGTTTATATTATATAAACACGGATATAACCGAAACATAATACAGACATGATTTTTATTACTTAATATTCGAGATTACATCTTTTACATAATATACCAAAATTGATGTAATCAATTACAACTAAGTTACAGCATGCTTAAAATCTATGAAAATGTGCGTCCACGTACACAGCCCCGTCAACGATGTTGACGGTCAGTGTTACACAGACTCGTCCCACGACTTCGCCCCAACCATCGTGAACCTCAAAGCTGAAATCAAATGTATTACTCATTTCCTGAAAAAGTACACTTAAACCAGTCAACAAAAATGTTGGTGAGAATATAGGTTTAATCCAAACAAATATTTTGTTGATGTATCAATTACAACCAAACCTGTTCACAACATAATCATACTGTCACGAAATAATCATAAAATCAGATAATATTACATCCTAACCCTCATTCGGTTAGATGCAGGAAAATAGTAGCAACCCTCATCCGGTTGGTACAAATATTCTCATAAGTAGCTGCTACTAATATTATTGACCGGTTCCTCATTCGAACTAATGGTTGTGTCACAAATGACAGTAAGCAAACAAAATATTTCCAAAATAATACATCAACTCAAAAAGTATACTTTTCCCTCAAAAACGTTACGGAATACCAAACGGTTGAAAATGGGGCTATGAACTCACCGTGTCTTCTCACTTGAACTTAATAAAATAGTTCACAGTATTAGACAATACTTTAATATTTTTCTGGTTTTCATTGACTGTAAAAGGTTAATAGAAACACTTTCGGGCCTCCAAAAATTCTTAATCTATAATTGTTTGTAATTTACTTCAAACTTCTCAAAAATCACAAAATATTGCTACTGATGTCCAAAAATCACAAAAATTTTATAGAACATAATTTGGACAGTTTGTAGCTTCCCAATATTTTTATAACTTCAAATTCCCAACCGATTATTTTATATAAATCCTACAATATTCCCAATATTCATCAAAATACCCAATGCTATCCAATAATTCCTCATAAATTCATAGAATTTTGGTCACAAAGTCAGTAACATCACATAATTTTTATAGTATCCAATTCTTCACAGACTATTTTATGTAAATTTCATAACATTCCCATAATTTCTTAAAAATACCTTCTTTTCACAATAAATTCCAAAAATTTAACAGAAGATTTAATACATATATTAAGCATCAAATAATTATATCAAAGTCCAAAACAAAACAGAATAGTTTCTGTAATTTTCACAATAATCATAATATTTAGAAAAAATATTTATACTGTTCCATAGATCATGAAAATTATATATTATTTATTATATGATTTAATATTTCATCTATGATTTTATCAAAATTTATAATTTACTTTAAATATTTATTATGATTTATTTACTGCAGAATATATAAAAATTCATATCTTAAATATAATAAGGAATAAAATTCTGAAATAATTCCAGCGGCTTTTATACCTTACAATAATGATTCTGTAAATTTATCAGAATTTTCCCGAATTTATTAATATTTTTGACATTTTCTTCTATTTTATATTATAAAATAATTTATATAAATTATTTTACTTATCAAATTTTTATCAAAGTTTCCAGTTTATTATTTCAGAATAAAAACAAGAATTTTTCAATGTTTATTCCCACAATTGATTTCATTTAATATTTATTTGATTTTTCTTAATAATTATGATATATATTTTTGTAAAATTCAAATATATCTTTCTAAATTATAAGTTCCTGAGTTTTGGAACTTATTATTCAAGGTTTATGTATTAAAGTTTCCCAAAATTGGTTTCGGGTGTCTAGGCCCTTTATATACATACATACCAATATGTATGTATATATGTTTTGTTAATATATGTGTAGCAAAACCTTTTATCACCTTGGATGATGCTCTTGATGATGTTTCAACTCCTTAAATCCGAGAACAAGGCTGTAGAGATCGTGGATAGTGATGGTAGCTGCTATGGTGTGTAGTTCATGGGTGTTGATGTCGGGGTTGTCGGGTGGTGGTTGTTGTTGTTGTTTTAAGTGAACCCGAGAGTGAGAAGGGATTGTGAGGCAGGTTGGTGGTGGTGATTTAGTATGGTTGTAAGGGTTGAGAGGTCAAGAGAAATGAGTTTGAAGGTGATGATCATGGGTGGAGTAGGAACCGAGGGATGCAAGCTTTGAAATTGGTTTTTGGTTGTGGTGTGTGGATGTCTAAAGTCCCGAGAGTTTTAAGGGTGTATGGGGTCTGTTGTCATCATGATACCTTCCCCTAGTTTTGGTGAGTCATACACTAGGTTAGATGAGTCATAGACATAGACTTGCTTAGTAAGGTTTAGTAGATTAGGTGGCAAATGGTGAGGAGGTTCGGTTTTTCTTATAGAAGTGCCACAACCGTGGCTTTTGTGATGGCTAGGAGACGGTTTGTTATTTCTCTCAAGAGATAGATGGTTAGGTGGAAAGCTTAGGAGTATTCATGGTGTGAATGCAAATGTTTAGAAGGGGGTGGTGGCAATTTTTGGTAGTGTGAAAACAAAAATTGAAGGTGATGAAGTGGAGGGCTAGATTCATAGGTTTGGACTTGTAACATGGATGCATAGATACTAGCAACATGGTGGCAGTTTTTGTGTCAAAACAAAACAACCGAGAGTGGTTTTTGGATGTGGCCGAGGGTATTATGGTGGTATGGTGGTTTTGGGTGTTGGTTTAAATCGAGGGATATAGGGTGGGTTGGGTTAATAGTTTTGGATGGTAGTGGTTTAGATTGTTTTTGTATGTGATATTAGTTTTAGGTTTTTAAATTAGAGTTTGCTTTAATTTAGTTTTAATATGTTCATATATATGTACATATATATACATAAGTAAACATATATACATGCTTAACCATACATAAGCATACGAAAATTTTCAATGTGTTTATATATATATATTCATGCAAGCACACGTAAATCTTATGCACATATATACATGCATACGTAAATTTTATACATATATACACATAAGTGTGAATCTCGGATGTAGAAATACACATGCATACGTAATATAATAATATATAGACATGCATGCAAACATGCATACGTAAACTTTCCAAATATAACTTAGTATAATCGTAATAAAAATTTTAGGGTTGTCACATTCTCCCCTCTTAAAAGAATTTCGTCCCGAAATTCGATGGAGTTTGCTTAGGAATTTTAATTAAGTATTACCTCTGAACAGGTGAGGATATTTTTTCTTGATTTCATCTTCTCTTTCCCAAGTGTATTCTGGTCCACTTTTTGCATTCCACTTGACTTTCACTATAGGGATTCTACTTTTTCTTAACTGCTTTACTTCTTTTCCCACAATGGCTATTGGTTCTTCCACAAAATACAATTTTCTATCTACTTGTACTTCTTGAATTGGCACAACCAGAGTTTCATTGGTTAAACATTTCTTGAGATTGGACACATGAAATGTGTTGTGTACTTCACTTAATTTTTGTGGTAATTCCAACTTATATGCTACAGGACCATTATATCCATTATATCAGATAGGGATAGTAGATTTACTTCTACATTCTCGCAAACTTTGCAAAAAGCTTTAGGAACTTAAATAAACTTAAGTACAGCTTATCATCCACAGACTGATGGACAGAGTGAAAGAACAATACAAACTCTAGAAGATATGTTAAGGGCTTGTGCTACAGACTTTGGTGGAAATTGGGATAGTCACTTGCCTTTAATAGAATTTTCATACAATAATAGTTATCACTCTAGTATTGGATTAGCACCATTTGAAGCTTTATATGGAAGAAAATGTAGATCACCTTTATGTTGGAATGAAGTAGGTGATAAGCAACTCACGGGTCCTGAACTAATCCAAGAAACTACCGAAAAGATCACTGAAATTAAGAACAGGTTGAAAACAGCTCGTGATCGACAAAAGAGTTATGCGGACAAACGAAGGAAACCACTAGAATTTCAAATTAGAGACAGGTTCTATCTAAAAGTATCACCCTCTAAAGGTATCTTTCGATTTCCCTTCTGTATTATGTTTTTGTTATATCTATGTTTATATAATATAAACCTCTGCACTCTGATAAAAGCTAGTCACATTCCATCCGTCTCGTTCACGCTTCCGCCGGGATGTGACAGGTTGGTATCAGAGCCATTGGTTATAGGGAATTAGTTATTTTAAGTAAATAACTAGACTATAACCATAAGCTCAAAATATACTTTATGATTTTATGTAAATTTATGTGAATTATGTGAAATTTTATGATTTATATTCTAACCAAAAATTTTGATAAGTTAATGACTAACTCATTTTGTGAAATATTGTTAAGAAATTTTGCAGTATGAACTCAGATAGTTATCACTATGAAACTGATCCTTCAGGAGATCCACACCATAGCAGTTCCAAAGAAAGAGTACCTGAACTGGAACCTCAACAGACTATGGACAGTACCCCAACAGAAATGGAGAATAAGACAAAATTTTATGTTAGACGTGCACCAGTACACATGGGAGGATATACAATTAAGACTCCTAGGAAAAAGATACTACGTGGACACAAATTTAAAGCTAAGCAATATGAGGATTTAGAAAGACAACCTCCTGATTCTCCCATAAATGAAGATAAAGTTATTAAACCAAAGTTGGATCAGGTGAAGACAGCTCGACAGACTCTTAAGAAACTTAAGAAGATACAGTTGGGAATCTGGAAAATCCAAAAGGATATTAAAAAGCTCAAGACACCCAAGAAAAATATCTTCACCAGAATCTGGAAATGGCCTAGCAAAAACTAAAAGTTTATAGTTTAACTTTTTAGAATAAAAAAAATAAGAGCTTAACTGATATATGTATTTTTATGATAACGTGTTTATTTGATCTATGTTAAATGATTTTGTGTTAAGATATTTATTTGTAATACTAACATTGAAATTCACTATAGTGAATCATGCTGCCAAAAAGAAACACTCAGCCTGTCAGGAGAACAGCTCGAGTGGGACGACCCAGAACCAGACTCGGGGAAGAACCACCCGTGAACCCTGTGAATCCTGATACCACTGAGAATGATAGGATATCTCAGATAGTAGCCCAACAACTGGAAGCTACCTTCCCTACTTTAATTACTCAACTTCAACAAAATCTGAATATTGGAACTACCTCAAACCCACCAGCAAGGCCTGAAAACATAAACATGGAAGAACAACAGGAAGAATAAATCCTAAATGGAATGAACAAAGGATGCTCCTACAAAACTTTTATGTCCTGTAGACCTCGGGAATTTGATGGAAAAGGTGGAGGAGTACAAGCTTTAAGATGGCTAGATGACATGGAAGGAGTCCTGGAAATCAGTAACTGTGCTGAAACCTTCAAGACACTGTTTGCTTCTCATTCCCTTAAAGGAGAAGCACAATCTTGGTGGAAAATGGAGATACACACTAAGGGTAGAAATGTTATGAATAAGCTAAGCTGGGAAGAATTTAGAAACCTCGTGATAGAAAAATACTGTCCGTACAATGAAATAGAAAAACTGGAAGCTGAATTCTTAGCATTAGAGATGAAAGGATCCGTACACCGGGAGTACACTGATAGGTATAATGAACTATCCAGGTTAGTACCATACCTGATAACCCCGGAATCTAAAAGAATAGGAAGGTATATTTGGGGATTAGTGCCACAAATAAGAGGACTAGTGAAATCTGCTAGAACCAAAACCTTTCAAGAAGCAGTAATTTTGTCAGGAAGTTTGACAGATGAAATGATCAGGAATGGATCATTAGGTCATCAACAGGTAGGAGAGAAAAGGAAATGGACTGAAAATCATTCTGGGAAGAGATTTGGAGAAAGCTCCCAGAAAAGAGTAGCCCGACATCCACCAAGAAACTTTTTGGGAACAACTCAAGGAAAGAAAATAGAAAAACCACCACAGTGTAACATCTGTCAAAGATATCATACAGGAAACTGTATGACAGTGGTGTGTTATAACTGCAAAAGAAGGGGACACGTTTCTAGAGACTGCAAAAACCCTACTAACCCTAAAACCGTTTGTTTTCAGTGTGGAAGTGAAAATCATTTCCGGAACAAATATCCACAACGAAAGGGTAAGACTCTAGCTAACCAAAACAACCCTCGTGGAAGAGCTTTTGTAATACAAGCTGATGCAGCTCGTCATGAACCAGAAGTAGTTACGGGTACGTTCCTTATCAATAACCAGTACGCTAAAGTATTATTTGATACAGGAGCAACCCGCAGCTTTGTTTCACATACTTTTAGACCATCAATTAGTTCAGCATCTGAAAAATTACGTGATATTTATGTGATAGAATTAGCTGATGGTAAGATAATTAAAGCTGATAAAATTATTCCTAACTGTATCTTGAATTTAGATGAGTACTGTTTCGATATAAATCTAATACCTATTAAGTTAGGAGGATTTGATATCGTAGTAGGAATGGATTGGTTAAGTGCAGATCATGTTGAAATCATTTGTGATAAGAAAATGATTAAGGTTCCTTTGAATAAGGAAAATAAAACCCTCTGCATTTATGGTGATAAGTCAAATAATACTATGAAACTGATTACATGTGAAAAAACACGAAGATATCTCAACAAAAATTGTTTAGCATTCTTGGCTCATATTGTTGATACAAAACTTGATAAGGAAAATTTGGAAAGTGTTCCTGTTGTGAATGTATATGCTGATGTGTTTCCTGATGAATTACCTGGATTACCACCCCCTCGTCAGGTAGAATTTAAAATAGAGTTGATGCCGGGAACAACCCCTATTGCCAAAGCACCTTATCGTTTAGCACCAACTGAGATGAAAGAACTCATGACTCAGTTACAGGAATTGTTAGATAAAGGATTCATACGTCCTAGTGTATCCCCTTGTGGAGCACCAGTCTTATTTGTTAAAAAGAAGGATGGAACCTTTAGAATATGTATTGATTATAGGGAACTTAATAAGGTTACTATAAAGAATAGGTATCTACTTCCTAGAATTGATGATCTGTTTGATCAACTGCAGGGATCTAGTTATTTTTCAAAAATAGACTTAAGATCTGGATATCATCAATTAAGGGTACAAGAAGATGACATTTCTAAGACTGCTTTTAGAACTAGATACGGTCATTATGAATTCCTTGTGATGCCATTTGGGTTAACCAATGCTCCAGCGGTATTTATGGACCTAATGAATAGAGTGTGTAAACCTTACCTAGATAAATTTATTATTGTCTTCATTTGTGACATTCTAATTTATTCTAAGAGTAAGGAAGATCACGAAGAACACCTCAGGTTAACCTTGGAATTGTTACGAAAAGAAAAGTTGTATGCAAAATTTTCAAAATGTGAATTTTGGAAAAGAGAAGTACAATTCCTTGGACATGTAGTCAACCAAAATGGAATTCAGGTTGATCCAGCAAAAATAGAAGCAGTTAAGAAATGGGAAATTCCAAAAACTCCGACAGAAATACGTCAATTCCTAAATTTAGCAGGATACTACAGGAGATTTATAGAAAACTTCTCAAGAATAGCTCAACCATTGACAGAATTAACTCAGAAAGATAAAAAGTATGTATGGGAAGAAAAACAGAATAAGTCCTTTGAACTCCTTAAGAGTAAATTATGTAGTGCACCTGTGTTAGCTTTACCTGAAGGAACAGATAATTTCATAGTCTACTGTGATGCCTCTCGTCAAGGTTTTGGGTGTGTTTTAATGCAGAAAGATAAAGTAATTGCATATGCATCTAGACAACTTAGAGGTAGTGAAAAGAATTACACCACCCATAATCTAGAATTAGGAGCTGTAATATTTGCACTGAAAATTTGGAGACATTACTTATATGGAACTAAGTGCATAATATATACGGACCACAAAAGTTTGCAACACATCTTTGATCAGAAGATGTTAAATATGAGGCAAAGAAGATGGGTAGAGTTATTAAGTGATTATGACTGTGAACTTAGGTATCACCCAGGAAAAGCCAATGTAGTAGCTGATGCTTTAAGTAGAAAAGAAAGAACAAAACCTCTACGGGTATGAGCAATGAAAATGGAACTACGTTCAGATCTGTTAAGACAAATTCGGGAAGCTCAACAACAAGACCTACTGACACTAAAAGGGCAAAGGAAAGATTTAAAAGAAGAAGCAGATGGAATTCTGAAATTCAACGGAAGAATCTGGATACCCGACACAAACTAATTAGGATAACTGTTTTGCAAGAAGCTCACAAGTCAAGATACTCTGTACACCAGGAAATAATAAAATGTATAAAGACTTGAAAAGTCAATATTGGTGGCCAGGTATGAAAAGATCAGTTGGAGAATTTGTGGAACAATGTGATGTTTGCTCCAGAATAAAAGCTGAATATCAGAAGCCCTCAGGATACTTGCAACAACCTGAAATCCCAGAATGGAAATGGGATCAAATTACCATGGATTTCATAACTAAGTTACCCAGGACCAGAAATGGATACGACACAATATGGGTTATAGTTGATAGACTAACTAAATCTGCTCATTTTCTACCTATCCGGCAAGATTACAAGATTGAGAGATTAGCAAGAATCTAAATTAAAGAAGTCGTATCTAGACATGGAATACCTGTATCCATTATACAGATAGGGATAGTAGATTTACTTCTAGATTCTGGCAAACTTTGCAAAAAGCTTTAGGAACTCAAATAAACTTAAGTACAGCTTATCATCCACAGACTGATGGACAGAGTGAAAGAACAATACAAACTCTAGAAGATATGTTTAGGGCTTGTGCTATAGACTTTGGTGGAAATTAGGATAGTCACTTGCCTTTAATAGAATTTTCATACAATAATAGTTATCACTCTAGTATTGGATTAGCACCATTTGAAGCTTTATATGGAAGAAAATGTAGATCACCTTTATGTTGGAATGAAGTAGGTGATAAGACGGGTCCTGAACTAATCCAAGAAACTACCGAAAAGATCACTGAAATTAAGAACAGGTTGAAAACAGCTCGTGATCGACAAAAGAGTTATGCGGACAAACGAAAGAAACCACTAGAATTTCAAATTGGAGACAGGGTCTATCTAAAAGTATCACCCTCTAAAGGTATCTTTCGATTTGGGAAATCCAGTAAACTGTATCCTAAGTACATTGGTCCATTTAAAATTATTGATAGAATTGGTCCTGTAGCATATAAGTTGGAATTACCACAAAAATTAAGTGAAGTACACAACACATTTCATGTGTCCAATCTCAAGAAATGCTTAACCAACAAAACTCTGGTTGTGCCAATTCAAGAAGTACAAGTAGATAGAAAATTGCATTTTGTGGAAGAACCAATAGTCATTGTGGGAAAAAATAAAGAAGTTAAGAAGAAGTAAAATTCCCATAGTGAAGATTAAGTGGAATGCAAAAAGAGGACCAGAATACACCTGGGAAAGGGAAGATGAAATCAAGACAAAGTACCCCCACCTGTTCAGAGGTAATACTTGTTTAAGTTTTCTAAAGCATACTCTACTGAATTTCGGGACGAAATTCTTTTAACGGGGGGAGAATGTGACAACCCTAAAATTTTTATGACGATTATACTAAGTTATATTTGGAAAGTTTACGTATGCATGTTTGCATGCATGTCTATATATTATTATATTACGTATGCATGCGTATTTCTACATCCGGGATTCACACTTATGTGTATATATGTATAAAATTTACGTATGCATGTATATATATGCATAAGATTTACGTATGCATGCATGAATATATATATAAACACATGGAAAATTTTCGTATGCTTATGTATGGTTAAGCATGTATATATGTTTACTTATGTATATATATATGTACATATATATGAACATATTAAAACGAAATTAAAGCAAACTCTAATTTAAAAACCTAAAACTAATATCAGACACAAAAACAATCTAAACCACTACCATCCAAAACTATTAACCCAACCCACCCTATATCCCTCGATTTAAACCAACACCCGAAACCACCATATCACCATAATACCCCCAGCCACATCCAAAAACCACTCTCGGTTGTTTTGTTTTGACACAAAAACCGCCACCATGTTTCTAGTATCTATGCATCCATGTTACAAGTCCAAACCTATGAATCTAGCCCTCCACTTCATCACCTTCAATTCTTGTTTTCACACTACCAAAAACTTGCCACCACACCCTTCTAAACATTTGCATTCACACCATGAATACTCCTAAGCTTGCAACCTAACCATCTATCTCTTGAGAGAAATAACAAACCGCCTCCTAGCCATCACAAAAGCCACGGTTGTGGCACTTCTACAAGAAAAACCGAACCTCCTCACCATTTTCCACCTAATCTACTAAATCTTACTAAGCAAGTCTATGTCTGTGACTCATCTAACCTAGTGTATGACTCACCAAAACTAGGGGAAGGTATCATGATGACAACCGACCCCATACACCCTTAAAACTCTCGGGACTTTAGACATCCACACACCACAACCAAAAACCAATTTCAAAGCTTGCATCCCTCGGTTCCTACTCCACCCACGATTATCACCTTCAAACTCATTTCTCTTGACCTCTCAACCTTTATGACCGTACTAAATCACCACCACCAACCTGCCTCACAATCCCTTCTCACTCTCGGGTTCACTTAAAACAACAACAACAACCACCACCCGACAACCCCAACATCAACACCCACGAACTACACACCATAGCAGCTACCATCACCATCCATGATCTCTACAGCCTTGTTCTCGGATTTAAGGAGTTGAAACATCATCAAGAGCATCATCCAAAGTGATAAAAGGTTTTGCTACACATATATTAACAAAACATATATACATACATATTGGTATGTATGTATATAAAGGGCCTAGACACCCGAAACCAATTTGGGAAACTTTAATACATAAACCTTGAATAATAAGTTCCAAAACTCAGGAACTTATAATTCAGAAAGATATATTTGAATTTTACAAAAATATATATCATAATTATTAAGAAAAATCAAATAAATATTAAATGAAAGAAATTGTGGGAATAAACATGGAAAAATTCTTTTTTTTATTCTGAAATAATAAACTGGAAACTTTGATAAAAATTTGATAAGTAAAATAATTTATATAAATTATTTTATAATAGAAAATAGAAGAAAATGTCAAAAATATTAATAAATTCGGGAAAATTCTGATAAATTTACAGAATCATTAATTTAAGGTATAAAAGCCCCTGGAATTATTTCAGAATTTTATTTTCTATTATATTTAAGATATGAATTTTTATATGTTCTGCAGTAAATAAATCATAATAAATACATAAAGTAAATTATAAATTCTGATAAAATCATAGATGAAATAGTAAATCATATAATACATAATATATAATTTTCATGATCTATGGAATAGTATAAATATTTTTCTTAATATTATGACTATTGTGAAAATTACAGAAACTATTATCTTTTGATATGGACTTTGAGATAATTCTTTGATGCTTAAATATACGTAATAAATATTCTGTTAAATTTTAGGAATTTATTTGAACAGAAGGTATTTTTAAGAAATTATGGCAATGTTATGAAATTTATAGAAAATAATCTGTGAAGATTTGGGTACTATAAAATTATGTGATGTTACTAACTTTGTTGAAAAAATTCTATAAATTTATGAGGAATTATTGGACAGTAGTGGGTATTTTGATGAATATTAGGAATATTGTAGGATATATATAAAATAATCGGTTGGGAATTTGAAGTTATAAAAATTATGAGAAGCTACAAACTGTCCAAATTATGTTCTATAAAATTTTGGTGATTTTTGGACATCAGTAGCAATGTTTTGTGATTTTTGAGAAGTTTGAAACAATTATAGATTAAGAATTTTTGGAGGTCCAAAAGTGTTCTATTAACCTTTTACAGTCAATGAAAACCAGAAAAATATTAAAGTATTGTCTAACACTGTGAACTATTTTATTTGGTTCAAGTGAGAAGACACGGTGAGTTCATAGCCCATTTTCAACCGTTTGGTATTCCGTAACGTTTTGGGGGAAAAGTATACTTTTTGAGTTGATGTATTATTTTGGAAATATTTTGTTTGCTTACTGTCATTTGCGACACAACCATTAGTTCGAATGAGGAACCGGTCAATAATATTAGTAGCAGCTACTTAGTAGAATATTGGTACCAACCGGATGAGGGTTGCTACTATTTTCCTGCATCTAACCGAATGGGGGTTAGGATGTAATATTATCTGACTTTATGATTATTTCGTGACAGTATGATTATGTTGTGAACAGGTTTGGTTGTAATTGATACATCAACAAAATATTTGTCTGGATTAAACCTATGTTCTCACCAACATTTTATTGACTTGTTTAAGTGTACTTTTTTAGAAAATGAGTAATACATTTGATTTCAGCTTTGAGGTTCACGATGGTTGGGGCGAAGTCGTGAGACGAGTCTGTGTAACACTGACCGTCAACATCGTTGACGGGGCTGTGTACGTGGACGCACATTTTCATAGATTTTAAGCATGCTGTAACTTAGTTGTATTTGATTACATCAATTTTGATATATTATGTAAAAGATGTAATCTCGAATATTAAGTAATAAAAATCATGTATGTATTATGTTTTGGTTATATCTATGTTTATATAATATAAACCTCTGCACTCTGATAAAAGCTAGTCACATTCCATCCGTCTCGTTCACTGAGTCATAAGTTCTTTCATCATGTTAGACACGGGTCCCTTAAAACAGAAATCACGTCTCTACTCAAGACAACGCGTTTGTGTCCCAGGGTACAACAACCAAAGTAGTATGTACTACTAGAGATGTCTTACTTTCTTAATAACCTCTTTGACGGGCTGGAACATAAATCATAACATCAGTTTTCTCAAAGTCTTAGGTTTTTTATTTTATTTATCTGTCATAAAAAGTGTTGGTAGTCCAAAACCAAATTGTGATTGTTAGATTAAGTTGAATTATGTTGTCTCACTATAATTTATGTATTCTCTAGGTAGTCAATGTGTAACTATAATCATATATTGTAATCCTAACTCGGGGTATTGAATACCACTTATAAATTGGTATCAGAGTATCAGGCACGTGTCCAGAGGTAGCAAAATGTTGTAACTAACAACACAGCGTCGCATAGTGACCCTGTTTTCTACAAATTTGACAAGTGGGTGAACGTTTAGGATGAGAACCCCAAGAGCCAAAAACCCGATTGCCCCAAGTGACCTGACTAGGCCTATTAGGCCGGTAAGAAGAACGCCTATTAGAGCGAGAAGCCAACCCGCGATAACCAGACCGAGGCTGAGAAGTAGTGGCCAAAAAAGCAACTAGGTTGGAAGAAGGTCCATGTAAAGCTTTAACAAAAAAATCATGACTTTCTGCCTTGGCCACTAGGTCCGTGAGTCCCGGTATAGGATGCATAGATCTGATATTGGTTGAGAAACCTTAAAAGGTCAGTCCAAGACCATACAAAAAACAATGAAGTTGGTCCATTAGATCAATAGGATGTCCAACAGCGCTAAGTTGATCATATACACCTTTGAAAAGGCGACCATAGTCCGCCACCGACTTATCGCCTTTTGAGTTTGACGAAGATTGTCATGCAAATATTGAACATGCTAAATTAAGGTATTGCAAAAGACATTCTTAAGAGCAACCCGGCCACTTTTCCAGGGCTGTAGACAAACCCACTGTGACAGATAAGCTTCCTTAGTGAGGGAAGCATTGAGTAAAATGATAGCTTGTTGTTCATAACAAATCCATGTTCGATAGTCATGATTATTAATTTCCTTTTCACCGGCAACATAGTGGGAGAGGGGACCGTAAGAGAACTATCAACATGAGATGTGATTTGTTGATATGCAAGCAAATAAAGCATTTGAAGTTTCCAATAGATGAAATTGGAATGGCAATCATGGGGGCAAGGCCATTCATTAGAGAGGAATTTGATGATGAAGTAGCCGTGAGAGGGACATAAGCTCTAATCCTGATTAGAATGGGGACACATGTGCGTCTGATCACATGGTTCCTAACACTGCGTCTCTCCCAGGTTCCACATCAACTCAAGGTAATCCTCGTGTCTTCTTTGGTAATGGCCAACGTTGCCCATCACTCATACGGGTAACACACAAATTCTTGGTTTTCTTAATCTTAAAAATGTTTTGGTTGTTCCTAATCTCACGAAAAATCTTTTTTCCATTAGTGAATTAACTAAGGATAATCCCATTTATGTGTTTTCTTATCCTCATTTTTATATTCAGGATCGACACACCAAGAAAATCCTAGCCCGCAGGTCCCGTGAAGATGGCCTTTACATTCTCCACACTATCCGTAAGAGTTCTGTGGCTTCCTTAAAGTGTCCCATGGCCTCTTTTGAGTCTTGTCATTCTTGTTTAGGACATGTTGGTTTTGATGTTATTTCTATGTTTAATTAAGAATAATGGTTCAATTTCATTTGCTTCTGTTTTACCCAAACCGGGTATTTGCACATCTTGTGAACTGGCCAAATCTAAAAGGATTCCTTTTGTGTCGAATGATAAACTTTTGTCTTCACCACTTGACTTGATACATTGTGATTTGTGGGGTCGATCCCCAATTAAATCGGTTGGCAACTATTTATATTATGACAAAAATTAAAATTTTTCAAAGTGATGGTGGCACGAAGTTTACCAACCATAAAGTTCGTCAATTATTTGAAAAAATGGCACCTTTCATCGCATGTCATGTCTTTACACCCCACAACAACTGGTAGGGTTGAACGCAAACATCTTCATATTGTCAAAAACGGGCTTGGCAATGATGTTTCATGCTAAAATTCCCACGTATTTTTGGGTTGATGCGTTCTCGTCTGCGGTTTATATTATTCATCATGTTCCATCCACTCTCGTTGGTGGAAAGTCACCATTTTAGCTTTTATATTATGTAATCGTCCTCCGGATTACTCAATGTTTCGCTCATTTGGTTGTCGGGTGTTTCCATGCCTTGGTGATTATATATATACCATTCATAAACTTGCACCAAGAGTATCCATGCATATTTCTTGGATATTGTTTTAAATACAAGGGTTGAAGACCTTCCATCAGCAGTTCAAATGTTCAATCAGCAATTCAATTCAATGGCATTGAAGACCCCTAATCAAACCCCCTGCTCGATTCCTCTCCCCATCGTAAATGTACATATATATAGCGGCTGACGTAAAAAACGAATATCCCTTCAACGCCACCGCTCCTCAACCATAACAATCTAGTAAGTCTGTGCTTTTGTTTGATTACTTCACTTGCCTGTGGCTCTGTGTGTCTGTTGTATTTAGTCTATATACCCTCTCATTTCTTACATTTGTCTATAACTTTTTCAATAATTGAAACAGCTTCTTCTCTTAATCACGTTTATTTGTTCTATGTTGTTATTTATGAACCCTTAAACTCATATGATCTAACCTGGAAACTTCAAATTAGTATGATCCCTGCATTTCTATGTAAACAACTCTAACATAGTTTCCTGATAAATAGCAGCTTCACAAGAGCTACTTTGAATGTTGATATAACATGAACATTTTGCTGAAAATAAAAAATAAACTAAGAAGATCAGAGTTTACACCCGAAACATTACACAGGCAGAAACGTTTAACCTTTCAATGCCAATGATGTTACAAAATTCAAAGCAACATAAACCAAAATAGAGACCAAGCAATGGGGAAAAAGCATAAAACATCCAAAAAATACTGATGCACAAACTAAACAAAACATAATTCCATCTAAAATTAAGTTAACCAAGCCTAATGTTCCTGGTATAGGTGACCAAATCCTATATCTTTAGCCATAGTTGATTGTGTTTCTATTCTGTTACTATACCCCCTCTAACATGTAGCAGGTTGTTATTGTAAGTATTTAATAGTAACATGGTCCTCTGATAAATAATACATTCACATGGTCTTTAATAGAAAGTAAGAAATCTGGAACATTAAATCACTGTTGTTATAAACCTTTCCTACTATTGGTAAGCAAATCCAACAACTTTAGCCATAGTTGATAGTCTTTGTATTGTCTTACTATAGTTGCTGAGACATGTAGCATGTTCTTCCTGAAAGCGTTTAACAATCACATGGTGTTCCGATAAAAAACACCGTATATAACAAATTAACAAAAGTTATTGGTTCTAAGCGGATGAATACACATTAACGAGGACATCATCTTATCTGCTGAACATTACAATTTTGAAAAATATTTGCTTATGCAAGGTTTGTAATCGACCCACTATTTACAATGTTAGTTTATGCAAGGTTTGCAATCAATTCATTGTTTATATGAACAAAATGCAGTTTGATAAGTTGTTTTTTAGTGCAAAGTTAGTATCTTTGGTTAAGGTACCATAATAAATTAATGTTTATTGGTTGTATACTGATTTAATGGTATGTTTCTGTAGTTGGTGTTCATATCAAAACACTAGAAGTCAAGGGAAAGTTACTAGAGGCACAAGACAAGATATTCATAATCTTCCTGGTATGGTGCTGTTATACACACGCACACATACATATCTCTGGCTAAGAACGTTTTACCTGTATTATTTGCGGTCATCTTCTGTTCATGTTTATTGCAGAAAATTCTCATCTTGTGTAGGATTGACAGGTTAGATTCATACAGTAAATAATCCCTCCTTTTTTAAAGAAAATTACATGCTGGTTTGGTGTAATTTTGATTTCTTAACTAAAATCTGTTCCTTTGTTGATCACATGTCCATGTTGGTTTGTTTTAATTTTGGGGACTCTTGAATTACAGGTTGCTTTTTACCATCTGTGTGATTTATTTACTAAATTACTTATTCTGATATTTCTATTCACATATTCGTATATTTTTGAAATTTATCTATTATTACTTAGTTTTTTAGTTGTGAAAATATGAGATTCATATCAGGAGTATGTTCATAGGGTATTGTGTGAATGCAAGTAGGTTGGGAGCGGCTTTATTTTATAAATAATGGAGGTTAGGAGCGGCTTTATATTATAAATACTGGATCTGATTAGGTTTGTACATAGTGAATAGATTGAAGTTCATGAAATGAATATTGGACTATCAATATCGTCAAGCTAACATGTACAAAAGAAGGTACGTCTTAGCAAATTACTTTGGTCATTTTGGGATTGAAAGCTTAATAAGACATGATACTACAAACAGGGCCAGGTATGGTTTTGACATAGGTTTCTCATTCATGTATGGTTTCTCATTCATGTTTTAGTCCAAAAGAGACATAGGTTCCAACTTAATGAAGTTAATTGGGTTATATCTAAGTCTTTTATTGTTTCAAGATCTTTGAATGACTTCTAAAGGAAATAGATTTCGTTCTTTGATTATTTGCATGTTTAGTTGAATAGTTTGGTTGAACTTTTTATTTCCTCTAATTATGGTATACACCAGCTTTGTTTTAACAGCAAAGTTTACTTTTCATTTCAACATGTCCACATAGGTACATGATTTTAGCTTGTAACAGACAACTTTAAGTACATATTGATCTGTTAGTAGATTATTAGAAGTTTGAATTTGTTGGGGTGGTTAACTTTTTGAGTTACTTGGTATGAATCTGTTTTCTGTCAGAAAAAGTTTGTTCTTGGTGTGTCAACATTTGTATTAAAAAGAACTAAGAATGACTTGCACAAGGTATAGATTTTGTTCTTTAACTATTACCTCAGCTAATGGTTTATTCTAGGTCTAGGAAGTCTTTCAATATAAATAGTGTTTTAAGAGTCAAGATATCAAAACACCAAATCATTGTCATGCCATAACTCCCATCTCTCTCCTACTGTTCTAAAAAACATTCACACAATTTATTAACATTAAGATGTTAGTATCCACATATAAAATTAGCCTAACAAGTATTAAAGTTTAGGCATGCCAATCTTTATTAGAATAAAACAAAAGTTATGGTCTTCATGATTTATCAAACAATAAACAGGTACAAAACCAAAGCACATAAGTGGCATATTGACATTAGACAACATTTTACCTGTTTGATCCATCTCCAATGACCTATTTTTTGACATTGATATAGAATGTATTTCATTGCTTAGCTGGTTTTGGGTTTGCTTATAAATGGTGTTTTAGTAAAAGATGTTAATTGAATAGTATTGAAGAATTCCAATTGCAGTACATTATTTGGTAATTATTTCTGTTAATCACAATTTGGAATTGAGATGTGGTGCTGATTAATTCACCGATAGTGTTTTTTTTTCAATTATGTAATATGCTAATCTCATAAACAAATCATGTTCTTAATTTATTTAACAAAATGTTAATCAGCTAGCCTTTTTGTTCTTTTTTTCATCCTAATTCTGATGCAGTGTCTCTACTTTTAATTTTATAATATGTCTGCTTAATTCTTATTGTTTGAATACCATTTATGTACTGTTTGTTTACATTTTGTGTACCAAACCCTCGATTTTTTTGGTTCTGTTTATGTACTTGAAAATTATTTAAAAACTATTGATTTATTTGTTTGCCGGTTGATTTTGTTTGATAAATATGAATCTAACTCTTTGATGACCATTGGTTCCGTTTGTTAATTTAGTAATAACTTGTGTTATGTTGGTTGGTTTCTCTAACATCTTGTTTCCCCATTCATCTCTCTTTCTTTTAACTAGGCTTTAGTGTTGGAAGTCTACCAACTCAAATTAAAGACTTCCTTTGCTTGAGTCGTGTCTGCATAAACACTTAAAAATGATATACTACAGCTCCAATAAAACTTCATAACGATTACTGACTATGCCATAAAACGATCTGCTACATTTCTCACTAAATTGGTTATACTCTTCTGTCACTGCAACCGTACTAACAGGTAATGTTCTATTGCACTTCATCTTCGCTCTTCATCTTCGTTCTATTGCGTTATCTGTGTCGATTTCACACATTTTACTTCTTTTGAGATGTATTTGTTTTGAAAACTTGGTTCTTGCTTCGTTATATTATATGAGTCTCTTCTTAGTCATATTCCCTCTATTTCGTTATCTGATGAGATTTATGAACCTATTATGTTGTTCTTAGTCATCTTCCGTATTTGTTCTTTTATGTTGTTCTTTGATTTATCAACCGTGAATATTTGTCCAACTTCAATCTAATGATTACAAGGTTTATCATTATCATTACTTTGTGCTTACATGTTATATTAGTAATTTTTTGTGTACTTTTCTATGATTTTTTGTGCTTAGGTCTTTTTGTGTTCAAATTTTCAACTTTTGGGATTGATTATGGCATGTAGCTTTTAGTTTTCTTTTGTGAGTTCTTTGGTTACATCTTTTCTCTAGAATTTATTGATGAAACACTATCATGTGGCCACATGAAATTAGATATGAAGGATGTATTTTTTATAAATGATAAAGTTATGATGGATGGTGAATGTGTAAAAGAATGTGATTGTGATTGGTTAAGTCTGTTATGTTTTGCACGCCACTTGAATATTGCTTGCATTTTGATTTTATATTTACTCATGAATATGTGATAATATTGACAAGAACTCATATCACGACCAGAAGCGGCCTTCTATAAAGTTACCATGCACTAAAATTGGAAGTGGCGGATTTGAGGTCTACTGGAATGAAATTGACACATGATTATTCTACAAATAGTTTGACGAGTCACATAATTGTCATTAACAAGAAGATTCAAAATCTTAATTTTCAATGCGCTAGAATTGCTGACAAATCACAAAGTTGAAATCCTTTGTGTCTCTATTTCAAAAAAATATTTGAAGAAAATTTTAGATTACCTTTGGAACGATTTTCATGGCCCTAAACAAAACTATAAAAACCTTATTATTAAATCAGTTGGTTTATTAACATACAAAGTGCTAATGTGGGATCGTTTTCTTGAAGAAGAATCGTTTTTTGGGAATTTGTTTTCTAATACTAGACAACCATATGTTTTGGTTGATGTCTTTCTTTATGATCGTCAACCGTGGATACCTTGTTATGCTTCTTAAATAAATCGTGATATTCACCTTAAATTGATGCTTAATGTTTCATGTGGCTCATATTTGCAACCCCATACTTTGTACACAAGCATTTGCATGTTTTGAACTTTTAAACATTAGTTTTTAGTTACATAAATTCTACATATATAATTTCTATGTTTATTAAATTGTAGCTAATGGCATAAATGTTGTTATGCACACTAATAGGAGTGGCCTTGATAATCTGCTACACAATACAAATCCCTTGTATTATCTTTTAACATTACGTAAATAATTCAACCTGCGGCATCGTGTAATGATAAGACCCCTCATGTTTCCTCAACTCCTACCGCATCTAACGATTCTCATCCTCCACCAATTACTGTCCCTTATTTTCCATATCACCAATCCAATGACCTTCCACCCTGCTTCCATAGATGTGAAATGGGTCCGTGCCATGCATGTTGAATTTGATACTTTACTCAAAAATAAAACCTGGACTCTTGTGTCACGACCTGTACGTGCATGCCAATGTGGTAGGGTCCAAATGGCTTTTTCGAACTAATTTTCACTCGGATGGGTCGGTTGAACGACACAAGGCTCGCCTTGTTGCTCAGGGTTATACTTAAGTACCTGGTCTTGATTATTTTCACACATTTAGTCATCCGGTTGTCAAAGCTGCCACAGTTTGCACGGTTTTGGCTATTGCGGTTACTAACGGCTGGCCATTGCATCAATTAGACGTTAATAACGTCTTTCTTCATGGCCATCTCACTGGATCTTTTATATTGAACCACCAAAAGGCTTTGTTGATGCCCGTTTCCCATCTTATGTATGCAAATTGAACAAAGCTCTTTATGGGCTAAAGCAAGCTCCTCGTGCTTGATTTCATCGTTTAAGTGTGTTCTTAACTACTTATGGTTTTTGTTGAAATATATATATGAATTATATCAACTCAATGTCAAGTAGTTTAGCTTTATAATTGATGATTTGTTTTCTTATAAGTTTGTTCTTGTGTTTTTTGCATGATAACTGGATGTGTGAGATGGACTGGGCTTAAAGTGAGCTTGTAGCTGATAGAGTAGATGGGCTGTAGCTGATGGTTTAAAAGATAGATGTGAGAATTGAGATAAAAACAAAAGGCTGGTCTTTTCTCTCAAGAAATAAGAGGTCACGACCTGTTTCAACAAAGGAGTCTTGATCTTCATTCAACCTGCAACACATTGTTGCAGGTTTGATATCGTCTTCATCATACTATTTACATCTATCAGATCGTCTCTCTTGTCTACTAATCTTGTTCTTTCACTATTCTTTTTATCTCTTTGATGGTTTGTTTAAGATCTTACATTTTCTTGAGTTAGATTAATTGTATCTTTCATCTTCTGGTTGTAAAACCAAGAGAAATTAGAGTATAATTTTTAGTTTTGTTGACATGGTATCAGAGCGTATGGCTTCTGATACATTGTCTTTCCTGTTGCTTTGTTGGTTATGGGTAGCCTATCGATTCTAAATTTTTGCATTAAAATCTTCCGCTGTCAAAGAAAGGTTTCATCTACCATCTAAGTTCTTAGTTGTAAACGGATGGGGTTCTAATTTTCATGACTCTAAATTTGTGATTTATATTCATTCGTGTCTCAGATTCCCTTCGATTACACATGGGGCTTCTGGTCTGATTCTTGGTCTGTTTGCGACCATGATTCTCAAGCAACTGAAATCGAAATGATCGGTGTTAGGGTTTATTCAAGGCGCTTGAGATCGAAGCTTTTAAAAGATTCGGTCAGTGGTCGGCTGGAAGACTCGATTTGAGATTAAAACCCTAGATAAAAAAAGGCTCCCAAGGTCGATCAGGTTTTGGTGATGTTAAAAGTGAAGCGTCCGACGATAGATGCGATTCTGATGATGAAGCCAGCGAGGTAGAAAGTTTATTTAAAGGCTTCTTGAACAATTTATTTGGTTTGGAAGACGCTTTAGTGGTCAAAAGAGGTTGCGTGGACTCTGTTCTCTTATGTGAAAGGAACATGGAGTTTTTTTAAACTGCTATAGTCCTTTTCTGGTGATAGCTCTATTTGTTCTTATGGTGGCTCATCTGTTCGTTAATCCAAAATCCTAAGAGAAGGGCTGAAAGTCTTGATCGCTTGGAACATTCTAACCCGGGCACCCTATGGGTAAGATTATTCCTTTTTATTAATTTCTTTCTTGTCACACGAAATAATCTGTTAGATATTATTTGATCGGGTTAGAAGGACCAGTATTGGTGATTATCAGGGAGAGCCACAACCCTGTTCTGTGTTGCATTTATTTTTGCTTGTCAAAATTCTTTATCTGTGCGTTTCAACCAATGTGGTCTTATATATGTGTATTGCATCAACAACCTTCACAAGTCCTTAATCTGCCACTAAAAGTGGTGTGAAAAACTTAGTTGTGGTGTTCACTGTCTTGGTTTTTGTTTTTTTATGTTTAGTTGTATTTGGTTTCTCACTCCCTAGTTAGCACTTGTTGAGTTTCTATTGAGTGCGGTAGAGCTGGACACTCCAGGTTTAGTAAACTTGATGTAAATCTGATTGGTTCTACTTTTTGCATATGCTCATGTGTGAATCTTATTTGTTGAATATGCAAGCTTGATTCTAGTAACTCTCACATTAGAGTTTCAAAACTTTGTGGTCAATCTCCAGTGTGGTCTTATAAAATTTGCTTCTTAAGTTTGCGAGGAGTTTTGTGTAGTACTTATTGTTATTGATCGATTCTTTCAAAATATAAAAGAGGGGGGGGAGAAATTTTTTCTTCAGGGTTGTGAACAGTATGTTATCTGATGAAATGTTTTATGTGTACTTGAAAAAAATCCAAACAATTTTTAAATATGGAAAAATTACAATGTTTGTGTAACCTGTGAATTGTGTTAGATACAAAATAATCTCTCATCATTATCACTAGTATCTAAATGATATACTTGTATTTACTTAATCCGAATTGAGATGTCTCATAAGTGAATGTTTACTAACAGATGCTTACCATGGTTAAGCAAATTATTTTAGAAAAAAATTGGTTTCAATATATTGCAATCATCAAATCTATAGCCTGTTTTTAAGCGTTGTTTTCTATAATTTTGTATGGATAAGGTTTGATCAAGTAACACATATATCACGAGACGTTTTTTTAATAGAAAGTCTAGAAGAATATGAAATGCATCTAACTATTGTAGTTCATTTAACCTTGTTTTGTGTTAATACAATAATACATGTCTCTGTGTAGGGTTGTGTATTAAATCAGACCACATGTTATGTTTTAGTTTGTTTCCGTTTGGCTTAGTCTAAAAATTAAAAATAAAGTTGCTAGATTGATTATGTGGTTTGCATTTCCAGTAGCTCATTGGTTGTAACATGCTCAATATGTGTTGAAACTTGTCTTTGGTTAGAGCTGCTAAATATAATAGTTTAATTGTTAAATTTGATCTGAATTCTTTGTCCTCTTGTGTGAGGTCTGTTTGTTGTTTATTTCTGGTTGCAAATCTTGTGATTTGTGTTATATTCTGATCTCTTGTATGGCTATGCAATCTGATATTGCTCATGTTATTCTATTAGTATTAGATTTATCTCATGAATCTTATTCTTTATTGTCTACAATCATATTTTTAAAGGTTGCTAGTAGTAATAATCTCAAAGATATTACTCTTCTTAAATCTTACTCTTGTATTATATGATTCATTTTCATTCTTTACCAGTTTGCATGCTCTCATTTGTGTGAGATTTGGTTTTATCTTTGCTACATATCATGTGAGTTTGCATCTGTTCATCTTTCTTGTCTGATATAGCTTATGCTATTTTTTATCAGACATGTCTCTTGAATCTTGTGGTTCAGTGTTATTAGTGAAGTTGTAAAAGTTTTTGCTTGATTCACTTAGTCTTTATGTTCCTTACAAGTACTCTCTTGATATATTTCTTGTAAGGTTGTAAAAGTTTTGATCAAGTCAAATTAGTCTTTAAGTTCTTCACAGTTCTTGCCTTCAGACGTGGGTTTGGGTTCTTAAAAGCCGTATGGTTTTTTTTCTTATCAGATATGATATATCTGATAGTCTTGTAGAATTTTTTGATTCTCTATGTCTTAATCGGAATTTGTTTTTCGATTTCTTTTTTTCTTTCTGTGGTGTTTGATGTATGTTCTTCACATGTCTTATCTTCAGATATAAGTCTGAGTTCTTAAAACCATGTGTTTTCTCTCTTTCTATCGGATATGGTTCTGATAGTTCTATGGAATCACATGATTCTTTCTTTGTCATTTTCTTTTTTCTTTATTGTTAAAGAAAGTTGACAAATGCTTCTGATGTCTTCATTCTTTTTCTTTATTGTTAGAGAAAATGGATAAATGTCTTGTCTTGTAGGTCGCATGACTTCATGTTATTTTGTTTCAGACACGTATCTGATTCTCTTATGTGGTCATGGGTTGTATGACTTATGACTTGTTCGTTATGTTATATTGGTGGTGGATTTAAAGTCCACTTGCTAGTCATAATATCTTGGGATTCTTTGTAGAATTACGTGGTTCTGTCCCTCTTTTAATCAGAATTTTTATCTCTGCTTTCTTTTTTCATATGTCATGTGACATGGTGTGTTCTTTGTCTTTGCAAGTTCTAAAATCATGTGATTTTAGTTATTTGACTTGTTCTCCTTGTTGGGTTATTGAATCTTGTGATTTTTCGTATGATCGGAATGGCTTTCTATTGTTTCTTGATTCATTTTGATATATGTTATACAATCATATCATTTTATGTGGTATATATGATCGTTGGTCTTCTCTAGTAATTTCAAAATTAATATGGTATGGCATGTGGCAATGTTTTTGGCTATTATTGCCTGATTAAATATATATTTGTGATAGATGTGATTGAGAGAAAGTGATTGGATCAAAAGATTTAATAGCTTGTAGTATGTCTTGGTTGTTTTTAAATGAAATAATTAGAAGCTGTTTCTTATTGCTTGTTTTGAGAGTTGCAAGCTATGTAGATTCGTTTACTTACACCAAGTTGTTATACTAGTCTTGTCTTCGTATGTTGGTAAAAGTTTTATCTCAGTCTTTATTGCTTCATGTTTATTTTTATACTTAAGAGCTGTTGGACAATAAGAACAAAACATATCCATGTGTATTAATTTTGAAAGGTAGGGTGATTCTTAGTTGTATTTTTCATGTTTTTGTGTGCAACTCTATTCTTGTTTATTTTCATCTGTATGCCTTTAATCTCTCTAATTGGGTTCTTGTAATGCTCGTATTTTTGTCCTAATAAAATTTGTTTGGTAAAATTGTGTTGGTTTGATTTGTCAACGTTGGCTCTACTGTTAAATCATATTCTTCATAAGAGTAAACTTTGCAGCTTAATGTGTTTGTTTTTTGTAAAGTATAGACCATCATGGTCTTCTTCGTAACTCTTGTTTTTTCAATATAGTGCTAAATTCATTGTCAAAATATGAGATGTGGCTGCGAGTTTAGTTGTGTGTGTATCTAGAAATATAAAGTTTTAACTGGTAACTCGTTTCTACAAAGAAACGAGTTATGGTTTGATCATGGTTAGACTTTCATGTGGTTGACTATTGAATTGAGGGGGGGTGTTGAAATATATATATGAATTATATCAATTCAATGTCAAGTAGTTTAGCTTTATAATTGATGATTTGTTTTCTTATAAGTTTGTTCTTGTGTTTTTTGCATGATGACTGGATGTGTGAGATGGACTGGGCTTAAAGTGAGCTTGTAGCTGATAGTGTAGATGGGCTGTAGCTGATGGTTTAAAAGATAGATGTGAGAATTGAGATAAAAAGAAAAGGCTGGTCTTTTCTCTCAAGAAATAAGAGGTCACGACCTGTTTCAACAAAGGAGTCTTGATCTTCATTCAACCTGCAACACATTGTTGCAGGTTTGATATCGTCTTCATCATACTATTTACATCTATCAGATCGTCTCTCTTGTCTACTAATCTTGTTCTCTGACTATTCTTTTTATCTCTTTGATGGTTTGTTTAAGATCTTACATTTTCTTGTGTTAGATTAATTGTATCTTTCATCTTCTGGTTGTAAAACTTCGTTTGAGAGAAATTAGAGTATAATTTTTAGTTTTGTTGACAGTTTTGTGTGCAGTCGCTCGGATCCTTCTCTATTTGTGTTCAACCGAAATTCTTGTGTCATGTATCTTTTTGTTTATGTGGATGATCTCATACTGACTGGGAATCAATCTACTGCTCTTCGGTCTTTTATCTCATGCCTCAACACTGAATTTGCCATTAAAGATCTGGGGAAACTTGATTATTTTCTAGGATTGGAGGTTACTTACACGACGAGTGGCTTATTCTTGAATAAGTCCAAATACACCAAAGATATTCTTGCTCGAGCAAAAATGTTGGAGGCGAAACGTGCCCCGACTCCTTTAAGTACTAATGTTTCTTTTGTTTCTGCAGGTGATCAATATCAAGATGTTACTCACTATTGTTCGATTGTAGGTTCTTTGCAATACTTGATAATTACTCGGCCTGACATATCGTATGCAGTAAATTAAGTCAGTCAATTCTTATAGTCTCCGCCTGTTGATCATTATCAGGAAGTCAAAATGATTCTCAAGTACTTAAAATGGACGGTTGCGTATGGGCTTCACTACACTAGACCGACTCGTACAGCTTTGGTGGGTTATGTAGATGCTGATTGGGCTCGTTGTTTAGAAACACGTCGCTCCACTTTTGGTTATTCTATATTTTTAGGGGAAAATCTTATATCTTGTAGAGCTAAGAAACAACCAACTGTTGCTAGATCAAGTTGTGAATCCGAGTATCATGCCATGGCAAACACTGCTACTGAAATTGCATGGTTGACACATCTTCTTCAAGAACTTCATTCATTACCTCTGATAAGCCTACTATTCTTTGTGATAATCAAAGTGCTATTTCTCTCTCGCAAAATCCTGTTTCTCACAAGGGGGCTAAACATATTGATCTTGAATATCATTTGTAGCGTGAGCTTGTTACTGCTAGGAAACTTGTTACCAAAGTTGTACCAGCCAAGCTTCAAGTTGTGGACATCTTCACGAAAAGTCTTCCTTCTCAGCAGTTTGTCACCTTTCGTCAAATGCTTCACATTGGTCCTCCACCGTTTAGCTTGCGGGGATGTTAGATTAAGTTGAATTATGTTGTCTCGTTGTAATTTATGTATTCTCTAGGTAGTCAATGTGTAACTATAAAGTCTATGTTTTTTTGGACGGAAAATAGCATTTTATATAAATAAAAAGAGGGGCTAACAAGGAGCTAAGAACCCCATAAAACAACAAAAAGAACAAAAGAGAAAGCATATATAATACATAATAAACACCACCAATCAGCCAATCTCAAATGGAAAGATACATAATATTGATGACTTTGATTTCTTGCCTCTTGTCTTCAATCGTAAAGAAGTTGTTGCCTTGATTTCGCAAATAACTCTATTTGCCGATGGTTCTACTTTCTCAAAGATGACTTCATTACGATGCTTCCATATGATCCAAGTAGTTGCCATGAAGAATGCATGAACTGCTTTCTTGAAATCACTATCCCCTTTTAGTGAATAAGGGGCATCCATGAGATCCTTAAACGAAAAAGCAAAGATCGGTCCTATGTTACACCAGGTATAAATTTTCAAGAAAACCAACAATGATAGGCTACATGCCGTGAAAAGATGCTCCACCGTTTTATCTGATTGCCTACAAAGCCTATATACAGTAGATTGCAAGGGGATGTTTCTTCTAGAAAGCGAATCACAAGTGGGCATTCGGTTTATTTGGGCTTGCCAATTGAATATGTTTACTTTCTTGGGAACCCATCCATTCTAAAAGAATCTATACTCATCAAACACAGTGTTCTTAATATGTAAAAGAGTCTTTACATACCTTGTAGAAAAGTCTTGTTCAGCCCCATCACCCCCATCTCCAAGCGTCTTTATTCCCCATTGGGTTTACCGACAGTAACGTTGCCACTAAAAGAGCCAAATCATTCTTTTCTTGAATTGTGAGTAATTCTCTTTTCCATCTCCAAATCCATATTATCTTTTGATTCTGCATTTTGAAATGGTCAGTGATTAAAATACTCTTGTAATCTTCTAAAGCAAATAACAAGGGAAACACCACCATAAGAGGAACCTCCCCATACCATCTATCAATCCAAAATCTTATTGCATCCCCAATTTTGAAATTTATATCAAAATTAGTAGACAGTTAGTAGACAGTTGAACCTCCCCATACCATCCACCATAAGAGGAACCTCTTCCCAAAACACCAATTAGTAGACAGTTGAAATTTATATCCATATCCGTGAAATCATCCCCAATTTTGAATATGTTCTTCCAAACTCCAGTTTGAGTTAGTCTAACCAGGATTGGATTCTAGCTTCTTGCAGTGTGATGAATGGACCATATGACATTCCACCACAATGAATGTTTTTCATTTCTAAACCGCCACCACCATTTTGAGAGCATTGACATGTTTGAATGTTTCAGGTGAGTAATTCCCAAGCCCCCCATTTCCTTTGGACGAGTCACCTTTTCCCATGCTACCTAATGTATTTTATGATTTGTTCCGGAAACTCCCCATAAAAAATTCTTCCCTAATTTCTCTAAGGTGTTAATTACCTTGACCGGTGCTCTATACAACAAGAAGTAATAAATTGGCAATGATTCTAATACTGACTTTATTAAGGTAACTCTACCACCCATTGTTCATGATTTGGCTTTCCAATTTGATAATCTAGATTTAAATACCTCAATCGCCGGAGACCAATTTTTAACAAGATTCATGTTTGCGCCCATCTTTAACCCAAGATATGAAAATGGTAGTTTACCGGTTTGGCATTGTAATATTGAGGCCATATCAGACAGCTCAAAATCAGGAATCCTAACACCATAAATGGAGCTTTTGAGGAGGTTGACTTTTAGACCCGAAATAAAAAAGAAACCTCTCAAGAGCCTAGCAATATTACAGACGTTCATCACATTCCATTTACCAATGAGAATTACATCGTCCGCGAAGAGAAAGTGAGATAACACAGGACCATTATTGGGCAATTGCAAGCCCTCAAAGAGACCGACTGAGACAATTTTCTTCATGATACAAGACCAAGCTTCCATGGTAATAACAAATAAAAACGGAGACAACGGATCGCCTTGCCTTAATCCTTCCGACAATCAAATTCAACCGTTGGGACGCCATTAATTAGCACTGAAGCTCGGGAAGACTTCAAGATTGCGTTGATCCAAGATCGCCATAACAATAGAAATTTCATTTGCAAGAGAATACGATCAAGGAACTCCCAATCAAGTGAGTCAAAAGCCTTAGCAATGTCTAATTTTAGAATCATACCTTGACTTTTAGATCTCTTGAGCCATGAAACAACCTCATTAATAATAAGAGGACCGTCCAAGATAGATCGATTTGACACATAGGCAGTTTGCTCCTCCAATATCAAACTCCCAAGAACTACTTTCAATCGGTTTGATAATATCTTGGAAATTACCTTATTAATCACCCCAATAACACTGATCGGCCTATAGTCGTTTGGTGTGAGCGGATCCGTGGATTTGGGTACCAAGGCTATAAATGAGGATAAACAGCCAGGACTAATAACACTCTTCTCATGAAATTGCATCATGAGATCAAGGAAATCCCTTTCAAGCAAATTCCAATAATGCCTAATGAAGCAAAAATTAAACCCATCTGGGCCTGGTGCCTTATTTCCTTCATATTCCCATACAACAATTTTCAGTTCTGCCAAAGTAAATGGGGAAGTTAAATTTTGCGCCTGTTCATCAGATAGTTCACGTAATCCAGGTATTGAAAAGTGAGGGCGACATGTAACATTGTTCTCAAATTTCATCATAAAAAAGTCAACCGTGTGTTGCTTGATAAGGCTTGGATCCCTAACCCATTCTCCATTAATTAGCAAACCATGAATTCTATTACTTGAGATATTAGAATTAACAACCCCATGAAAAAATCTTGAGTTCTTATCACCATTAAGGGCCCATCTAATTCTGGATTTTTGAATCATGTCCTCTTTCTTCCTCGTATGGATCTTTTTCAATTCACATAAAACTCCAATTCTAATTCAAGTTGATGGTCCATAAGATCTCCATTCTTAGCTAAATGATCCAGATACTGCAATTGGGTTTTCAATTTTTCTTCATGTGCCATTTCTTTTGCTCTTAACTCATGAAGCCAATTTTTTATGCCGGACTTTAACCATTTTAATTTTATAGCTAATCTTTTATCCTTCTGTCCCATAAACACAAAGGAGCTACATAATCATTGTACCAAGTCGTCAAAACCTTGCTGTTGCAGCCAAGAGTTGAAAAACCGGAATGGAGGAGGGCCAAAATCAGCTGCCCCAACATCTAGCAGTAGGGAGTAATGATCTGACCAACCCTCACTTGGAAGAGTTGTTAATTTAGCATCCAGCCATCTACCAAGAAAACGTTCACATACGAGAACTCTATCTATTTTACTTGAGCTTCGACCATTACAACCAATATAAGTGAATCTCTACCCACCCATAGCATATTCAAACAATTCAGCTTGACGGATAAAATTATTAAAGGCTTCAACCGATGAACACAATACTCAGAATTCTTTCTGTCAGATGGCTCCCTTACCACATTAAAGTCACCAAGTACAAGGAAAAAACTAGGGGTGGCAAAAGAAGTCCAAGGATATGATTTTGGGTCATAATGGGTGTTTAAAAAATAAAGATAGGTTAGAATGGATTAAATAAAAAACACAAGTGGATCAAGATGGGTTAAAAGCTTTTTTTAAAAAAAAGAAACATAGGTCAAGATGAGTTTTCAAAATTAGATCTACAAGTCACAATAAGTCAATGTTTCTTTCACTCAAATTGATCGTCTCAATCGCGTTTCATCTGTCGAGTTTCATCGCGTATCACCAACACACCTAAACCTCCCACCTCTGTCAAGTTTCATCGTGCGTCACCGCCGGTCCGCCGCCTTACCGCCGGTCCGCCGCCTCACCGCCGGGCCGCCGCATCACCACTACACCTACAGCATCCCATCTCCGTCAAGTTTCATCATTAGTCTCCACCTCCTTTGAGATTCATTGCTCACCACCACCACACCTACAGTCGGGCCTCCGCTTCACCACCGCATCACCAACGTTAAGTTATTGAAGGTACCGACCCTTTATAGATGAAGTCGTATATGTATCTCTTTGAGCTCGTATATGCATCTATCTATATGTGTTGTTGGATTGTAGAAAACTAGTAAAATAATATTGACTTTTTTTAAAATGATCCATCCTGATTCGAACCCATCCTGATTCGAACCCATCCTGATCCGAATCCATCCTGATCCAAACCCATACTAACCCAAACCCATCTTGGCCTTTTTTTCTAAATGACCCATCGTAACCCAAACCCATACTGACCAAATCCATCCTAACCTAACAACCAACCCAATCCAACTCGCCCATTTTACCACCTCTAGAAAAAAAACCCAAAGTGTTTTGCATATATTGAAGAATCTCACCCCATAGATTCCTTTTAGCATTATTATCATGTGGAGCATACACATTGATTATAGAGATATTAACACTAATTCTTGGAAGCAAACCTGGGATCGTGAGAAAGTGTCTAGATTTGGTAACAGATTGTTTGAGTAGAACCGATAGGTCCCAGATTGATGCTAGACCACCATACCTTCCTACTGCATCCACAAATTCTACTTCATAACGTGATCTTCCCCAAAAAGTGTGAAATTTAATTTTTGAATAATCAGCCAATTGAGTTTCTTGAAGTGCAATGAATTAAATACTATTTTTCGCCTTTAATCGTTTGATCCATTGAGCTTTCCCTGGATCTCCCGCCCCCCTTAGATTGATGGAAATACAATTCATGGGTAATTATTGAGCACCCTTTGATTCCTTTCATTTCTTATTATTTCATCAATTTGGCCTTCGTATCCATTCAAATCAATGTTAACATATGAATTGATACGGATTATGTCACTCACTTCCTCTTGGGGATCATCCACATTGGAAGTGACATGCGGAATTGGTGAACTTCCATTACTTTCACCCAGATCCACAGAGTCATCAATGCAATCAGAAGCCTCCTTAGAACCCACCTGGTTTGCAGACATTGAGCTAGAACTAGTACTGACCATTTCTGATGAGTGGGTGGGCTCCGATTGAGAAGTAAGTTTCGTCTTTTGAAGTGATCTTCGACTCTTTCTCAATAAATACCTGCTGATTCTAAATCTTGCAACGTCACTTAATTCTTTGTTTAAATCCGGCAATCTTACTCCGAAGACAACACTTCGCCTTCCGTGTTCAAATCGATTATTCCAGATAAATTGTTTCTATCAGCCATAGACCTTTCAAATTCCAATTCAAACTCCGGGTGCTGGGTTACTGACTGGCCGGAATTGCACGGTTCAGAAATATGTTCATTCTGAGAAGTCTCCCGTGCCGGTTTAAGAAAATTTGGTATCTACAGATCATCATCTTCATTTACCCTGCATGAGAATTTTTGATGATTGTGCACTAACATAAACTCCTTCTCTATCTTTTTCCCAGAGTTTGTTAGAACGACAACTCTGTCACAGGATAAATCCCCATCCATAATTGAGGCTTTAGAATACCAATGTTGTGAGCTGAACCTAATAGAGATACCTGCTTAAGATCGAGGATGCTCTTCATGCCTTTCTCCAACAAGCAGGATTTCTTTAGCAGCATGATTGGGAGAAATCACTACATCCTGATACGATGTAAACTTGACCCGTCCATAATCGTCCTTCTGTTGCGCGTCCTTTTGTTTAATGTTTCTTGGCGGTTGTCGGTTCCACATAGTGTCTTGCTTAGATCTTTCGAATTTGGAAATCGTTATCCAAATCTTCTTGCCATCCATCAATGTTCTTGATAGCTCCTTCATGAAACCTTCCACATCCTTTACGTCAACAAATCTTAGGAAGCCAAACGTGTTACCCCACTTGTCTCTCTTGGTAGGGACAAAAGCATCCATGAGATTATGGTGATGTTGAAAAGCTCTCCACAGAGGCACATATCGTCTTTGGTACAACCGTTCGGTAGATTTGAGACGTAGTAGTTCGCCTTGTATATATCTTCTATTCCTTTTTCTCACCACCTCCCATTCATTATCTTCATTTCCTGTGCCATTTGCAATCCTCCGTTGCTCTACTGACTTCCTTTGCCTGAGCTCTTCCATCCCGCGTTTATTTTATTCTTCACTCATCTTCGTTTTTAACTATAAAGTCTATATATATATATTGTAATCCTAACTCCTTATGGGGTATTGAATACCACTTATAACACTGATGTATTGGTAATTATGTTATAAATAAATAGAAAAAAGATAAAAGTTATCGGTTACATTCTTCAAGAAACTTTGATTGTTCATCCACCATTCAACAACTGAACTATTAAGAGCTTCAAACACAATTTAATGTCTTCGGTATTCCTCGCAGTCTGATTGATGTGAAGAAGCTTTGATTGTCCCATAAATATTGTCCAAATTTATAAAAAGAATAATATCACCAGAATGGCATAAAATAGAACCTGCAAAACTTAGGTCATTAAGTGATGTTTTAGTTTGATTTGTTACACCAACTGCTAAGTTTTGATTAGTATCAAATGTGTTTATACATAATACATGCTTTCATACATACATGCATGTATTTTGTGAATATATATTTAATTATGATAAATATAAAAATAAATGTAATTACCATTGACTTTGAAATTTGGGTTACAAGGACCAGAGAATATATGTTTAATTATGATAAGTATGAAAGTTATGTAATTACTTTTGACTTTGTTCTTAGGAACCACAAAATGAGTTCTTTTAAAATCTACAAGCAGTCCTCCATGCTTCCATAAACGCCTATAAATTAAAAGTTGAAAACTACTCAAATGTATTTGTGAAATCATGACATTAGAAAACCAAGAGAAGAGACATGTTTCATCATGTGTTTCATACCTCAGAATCATCAGTGCCATTGGCCATGGCTCCATACTCGTCTACATTTACCTGTCACAATTAAAAAATACTAACAACAAGAAGTGCACACAGAAGTAGACATTGCTAAAGCTAACAAAAAATTGTTGATGCATCCTGCTTAAAAAATACAAATTTGATGTTCATTAACATGATAGGTTTATGTCATCATTCATTTGAGAAAAGAGCAAGGATAAATGAATTGTAATACCCGTCACCCAAAGGTCCAATGCAGTAAAACCCGGTTCATCAACAACTTTATTTTACCGGTAGAACTCTAACTCACAATCTTCTCTGGAGCAAGTCAGGAGGCTAATACTTAACCAAATAATTTAAAAAAATATATTTTGATTTGAATGAGGATGTACTTCCTTCTTTTTCCATGAAAAGATGTTTTTTAGAAGGCTCTAGTATCAAGTCTTGGTTTCCGGCCGTTGTAAAATATACGTACTTGGTCTATATAGGTGGGACAAGGGTTGAATAAAATTTTTCTTTGGTAAAATCATTACTAGCTTAACCAAATTGAGCATATCCAAGAGGGATGAAAGATTGTTTTTTTTATTTTAGTTGATTAACAGCATTCACAGTTCATCACTCGTTCTTATCTTTATAATTATAACTCGAACATTCACACTAGCTTTATTATTTTCATTCTTTACTAAAATATTATTTTTTTATTTTTGCTTTCAATTAAATAATATTTTTTATATTTTATCATTATATTTTCTCTCTCCTCTACTCATAACCACTTTTAAATATTAAAAAATTTATAATCGTTGTACCGTATTTCTTCAAATATAAGGAATCACGATGCAATATTCATATTTTTTCTCTCTTCCATTCACTCACAATCACTTATAAACATTTCTTATCATATAGGGCGCACTTTCACATTAAGATTGAGGAATCTACGGTGAATGTTCTAATAAAACTACCACAACTGTAATATCACTCATGCTTTTGCGCCTAAATCTTACATGTTGGACCAGGTTTTTGTTAATTATGTTTGCTTCAGGATGAAAATCATGAGCTCGACGTGTGAGGTTGATGAAGATTATCTTGAAAACAATCTCTCTTACTTTTGAAAGGACACCCTGCCACAAAGTACATAGTACATGATTAAAACAAAACATCATAAACTAACAACTTCAGAGTATGCAGATAGACATAACTAAACTTATTTTAATAAGGTCGATCAGATGAATATATAAGACTACCTTGTTTACCGCTCAAAATCCCCCTTGCCCAAGCTTGTTAGCCTTATCAAAAGAACCTTGGCTTTCTACATCGTTGAGTATTTGACATTCAAGCCTTAACTTTTCAGGATGATCTTAAACAATTTGTCATTTGAATGCAGAACATTCAGGAAGTCAAAATGCTTCTTGACCACATGGCTCATCATAGAAGCTTAGTTGAGTGACATTGAATTAGAAAGATTATAAAGTTAGGATTACTTTTGCACTCGGTTTTTTGTGACTTTGAGAGTTAATTCCAATATCTTGTCTTGTTTTTTATTAGATTATGTTGTTCCATCTATAAGAAACAATAACTTGCAACCATGAATGCTACTGTTGGGTTATTCGAGTTTGTTCGCGGGTCAAACGGGTCAGAAAATGGGTCATCTAAGAGATCATGGAGATCATGGAGGATGTGGCCGACCCACTAGGAGATCATGGAGGAAATTGTGGAGTTAGTTAGTCATTATTATTATAAATAGTGGTGTTATGTTTACATTTTAGATACCCCTTGTAATCCTTATTTAGTGAAGTTCAATACACAGAGAAAATCATCCCAAATTGTGTGTGTTGTGAGTGTTTAAAGGGGCCTGAAACCTTCATTTGTATCAGAGCCTAGGGCTCGAGAGGTGAAGAAGACGCCGGTTTGAGAGTCGGTGTCAAGTAAGGTATAGCCCTTGGCTGCAGGGCGAACGCAGCAGCAAGCATGAGGAAGTGGGTTCTGCTTTGAAGGGGCTGTGGTATTCTTATCACAGGTTGAAGAACTCACAGCAGAGAAGAAAGTGGCGGCCGATGTTAGAATGAAAGAGTCGTCGCCAATCGGAAGGTAAGAAAAAAAGACCGATCTGTGTGATCGGAGAAGTGTTCTGAGTGAACACCGAAAGAAAGTAAGAGACCGGCTGCAACCGCAGCAAAGACCGTTGAAGGAGACCGACGTCGGAGAAGAACCGGCGAAAGACCGCTGCCGGAAAGTGAATTCCGGTGGGATAAGAGAAGAAAGACCGTGGCTGGAATGCGTTTCTGGCATGAGACCGAGAAGACCGACGAGCCGCAAAAGACCGGAAGCAACTAGACTAAGAGGACCGTTAAGTTGCAAGAAAGAGACCGGCGGCTTGAGAAATGTAGACCGAAGACCGGAAGGGGTGACCGGAGACAGAATGATCACCTAGAAGACCGAAAGTTAGCAAGAAAGTGGACCGGTATGGTTCATTTAGCAAGAGCAAGAACCGAGTCATGTGTGACTCGTGCAAGTAGCAAGATTGAACCTGTGTGGTTCGTTGCAAGATCGAATCTTTATGATTCGGATAGGCGCAAGAAGAGGCAAGGTGGGTGTTTGTGTCAATCGTTGTCGCGGGTGAAGTACCGGTTAGGATGACGGGGTGACGGGTGAACACCGGTGTCTTGTGGCTGTGTTTAGATGTTAAAAATCCGGCAGAAAGTTGTGGGTTTTTCACCGGAAGGAGAGGTTGACCAGGTTGCAGGAAAAACGAGTAGAAGAAATCAAGCGGGTGACTGATTGGTTCGTTTAGCAGGGATGTGAATGAACGGGTCCAACGGGATGCCGTGTGACATGTTGCAAGTGTGGTCAGTTTGATTCGGGTTGAACCGAGAAGGCTTTGGACGTGATCGAGGTGAAGATCGGGTATCCGGGATAAGTCGAGATGGTTCGGAACCGAGGTAGTTTGGTGTTGCAGTGACTTGTTGTGAACAAACATCGATTAAGGGGGTGATTGTTGGGTTATTCGAGTTTGTTCGCGGGTCAAACGGGTCAGAAAATGGGTCATCTAAGAGATCATGGAGATCATGGAGGATGTGGCCGACCCACTAGGAGATCATGGAGGAAATTGTGGAGTTAGTTAGTCATTATTATTATAAATAGTGGTGTTATGTTTACATTTTAGATACCCCTTGTAATCCTTATTTAGTGAAGTTCAATACACAGAGAAAATCATCCCAATTGTGTGTGTTGTGAGTGTTTAAAGGGGCCTGAAACCTTCAGCTACTACAATACTAACAATCCAAACGTTAATTAATCAATGTTCTCACTGCAAGGGTCATGGATATAAGAATTAGTTAGAATTAGAAACCAACAACAACCAGATCATGCCTTTCATCAGTATTTAATTATAGTAATATAGCAGCCATGCTCAAGATAACTAATAAGGATATATACATATTATACAAAACTGTTAGTATTCTGTAGATCACGATAAAACTATAAAAAGTCATTTTGACAACTTTGTTACCATCACAATTAACCTCTAAGCAATTTTTCATGCTTTCGTCTCAATCCTATACTTCTCTCTATCCAGAAACTCTGTGTTCGTATATGAATAACTATAACTAATAATTTATCGAGTTAATTACATGATTGGAACCTGTGGTTTGCTAATATTGCAATATTGGTCCCTAACACACTAACTTATGTTAAGTTTTTCAGTTAAGTGGATATGAAAAGTCTAAAATACCCCTGCACTAAAAGAAAAAATATTTATGGGTCCCACTACCCCACCTCCTGCGACGACACCAGCGTAGCTGCCCCATCGCCTGCGCATCCACTCTACCCCATCGCCTGCTAACCACCGTCGCTGCCCCCAGCCTGCGCACCACCGTTGTTGCCCACCTCCTGCGCACCCACTCTACCCCACCGCCTGTGCACCACAATCGCCGCCCCCGCCTGTGCATCACCGTCGCTGCCCCATCGCCTGCTCACCCACTCTACCCCACCGCCTGCACACCACCGTCACCGCCCCCCGCCTGTGCAACACCGTCGCCACCCACCGCCTGTGCACCACTGTCGCCGCCCCCTCCCTGCGCACCACTGTCGCCGCCCCCTCCCTGCGCACCACTGTCGTCGCGCATAAATAGTTTTCAGTTACTGCAGGGGTATTTTAGACTTTCACATCCACTTAATTGAAAAACTTAAAAGAAGATAATGTCAGGGACCAATCGTGTTACGAGTTGACAAACAGTAAGGACTGTTGGTAATTTTAGTGTTATCAACAATTTTAGTGCTATTGGGTTAACTTGTTGATCTGATTAATTAAATTAGTGTAGAAGACTAATCAAGGCTCGGCAAAGCAGCTTGTGCGAAAGCCTGATCCACGCGAGATGCAGCTGTCACGCGAGAAGAAGCTTCCACGAGAAGACGACTTCCACGCGAAAGGCTTAGCCACGCGACAAGCCTGTCGCGCGAGAACCTTAGTGTTTAGTATAAATAGCTTAGTTTTCGTTTTGTAATTAAGCTTTTGTTCATTATTCATCTCTGTACTGTGCGAAATCGCACAAGACCTGTTTTAGGTTGATTTTGTTCAATACAATATCCTTTTGAGATCAATTCGATTCTTCTTTATACCCAATCATGTTTACATTCCGCATTCACGTGATTGAGATCGTGTGTTAACAGTTTCAGGGGAGATTTCAAGGTTTTACAATTGGTATCAGAGCATAGGCTCTAGAACCACGATTTGAAGAAGATTTGGATTGATTTCTACTCATTTTTGAAGCTATTCATCATTGATTACGCTAGATTCAGCTATGGTGATGTTATGTGACATCCGTCACCAAAGGTCCGTCTTTTAACGTGATTTACATAACCTTGTCAACAGTCATTCATTATTTTGACGAACCAATTACGTGAATACCATATTTGCTTTACTTAATTGCCCTTATATGTGTAGTATCGTTGCTTGACTTGTCATTATCTTAAGACAGTCTCCAAGATTTGCCCCGTTAACACTAAACACGTCATTTTTATAATAAAATAATTTTCACGAATAAAATCATTTTTAACTTATAAATAACATAAATAACGTTTATTCATCAATAAAACAAGAGTAAATTATAACGTTTTCAACCGAAACAAAATTTAGGAACTCGGGGCAAAGTGCGGGGACTAAACTTGAAACTTTGAGAAACTAGGCTGGGTATAAATACCCCTTCCCAGCCATTTTTCACTCTTTTTCACCCTCACCACTTCATCCTCCTCTTCTACTCTCTCTCTCTAGAAACCAACACCAAAACCGACCCGTTTCTCGCATTTTCGTCTTCAAATCTCGAGTACCATCGTGAATACTAGTTCCTAGCAGGTAGATAACCTCACTACCTCATTTTTACAGCTGCATTTCAAGGGTTTTCGGGTGCTCGGGTTCATCCGAGAACATGAGGTCGTGTGGACTTGCATGTCTTGTTTTGAGTGTGTTTCTTGTCTAGATAGGTTAGAATATGAGTTCTGGAGGTTCTGGTTGGGTAACACTCGTGTTCGGGCAGCCAAAGGCCGACCTGCAACTCACTGCCGTCGCGACTCCCGATGGCGCGAATGGGGTTGTCGCGCGACTGGGACGTGCGACTGCTTGTGTGTGTGCGAGTTGAGACTTGAGCGAATAGGTAAGTCGCGCGGTGGTGTCGCGCGACTGTCGGTGGGTGCGAAATAGAGATTGTCACGCGATTGGTAATGTCACGCGACTGGAGATGTCACGAGACAGGGGTTGTCGCGTGACTGGGCTATGCGAAAGTATGTGTGTGCGATTGTGTGAGTCGCACCACGAGACGACTGTCGCGCGAAAAAGGGTCCACTCGCGCGAATGAAGCTGATTCGTGCGAAGGGACGCTGAGTCGCGTGGCTGGCTGTTTGGTTGCGCGACTGGTATTGCATGGTATGACTGAAGGCTTAGTCACACGAATGAGGGTTCAATTGTACGAAAGTAGCTAATTCGTACAACTGAAAGTCCATTCGTGTGAATGGAGCTTCAGTCGTGCGTCCGGTCCTATTGTATGACTAATGATGTGTGCGTGTATGGATCCCCTCTTCGGAGATCTCACGACGATAATGTAATATTAATGAAGTGTCATAGCTTGACCACAAAGATTAAAGTCAACGCTATTAACAGACACATACTATTTAAAATAATCTAGACTAAGATGTGTGTGACTGCTTGTGTGTACTACCCACGACCGAACCAAAACGACCCGATTCAATTAAACAATATTATTAACAGTAGTCCATAAGATTAATTCTTAACATAACTGTCAATAGGTGATTGACTGTTCATACATACATACAAGTTTGGGAAGTTTCATCAGACATACTTACCACTTAACAAGTGAGTTTCGTGGCCCCTTTTTACGCTTATACAATTGTTTCAATCTTTTACAAACATGGGGGAAAAGTATGCTCACACGTTTTCTATGCTGTACAACATACATACAATTTTCATACTTGGAATCAACGTGATACTATTTTGTGAGTACTTATCTAATGCATACATGATGTTACTGTGTGGACTGTCTTACAACCATTAATTCCGGTGTTGGAACCAACAGATAGGTATTAGTAGTACTACTGGGTTGACACCCCCACCTTTGACAGATGGTTACTTGTGAGTACCATCACACTGCCAGGAACGGGCCTTGGTTGAATATATTCTGACAAATTCTTTGTGTACGTCGTTAGGTTTGGTTGTATAAAACTCATGGTATGTGATCTTGCTTGCTTATAACTGTATGCACGGTATTCCACTACAAATACTATACAGCATCAACTACATGTTTACAATTTAAACCTGCGAAGCTCACCAACAATTATGTTGACATTTTTGAGCATATTTTTCAGGTGATCAAGGGAATTAAAGTTCTAGGAGTGCTGCCTTTTAGTGGAGACCCTAGGATGTAATTCATGTTATTACTTTTGTAAAGCTTGAACATGAATATGATCTTTTGTATACTTGTTCCCGAATTGTGGGAATATTACATTACAAGCTATTATCAATGTTTATGTGATCATTTATGTCGTACTTATGACTATGCTGTCGTGAACATTGATTATACACGACACAAGTCTCCATTTGTGTTCGGGTGTCGTCATGACACGCTTGTCATCATACTGTATTGCTACTCTATCATACACCATGTGTTATGACGATCCCGTCTAGCTCGCATTCCCCGTGTTTCCGCTATCAGCGGGGGGTGTGACAGACTGGTATCAGAGCCATTGGTTATAGAGAATTAGGCAATTACACTTGACCTAGACTATAACCTAGGAACCTTCATGTAGATTTGCATGCTTAAGCTTGTGTGCATTTATATATCTCGTGTATGTGTTCCTCCTTACATGATTGATTATCCTTCTGTTATGTGATCCTTCACCTTGTGCTTGAGCCTTGTGCTCGTCACTGATGAGGTGCTTCCTATTGGATCTTCCGTTCCCTCTGCGCCAAGTTATCATAACCAAATTCGGGAATCGAGACCCGAACAGATCGTCACAGATCTTACATTGCGCTTGACCTCAGATACTGAGACCGACCCGAGGAGGCTATGTCTGAGTCCTTTCAAGGACGCGAGATAGACAACCTCCGCAAGACTATACGTGACTACATGTTTGGTTCTCAGTTGACTTGATGGATTATTATGGATATGATGTGAAGGAAGGTCGGATGTCATGTAACCGGATTAGGCATCATTCTCGGTACATCGTGGGTGTGGTGGGAACGATGCGGGGAACCCTATATATAAGCATCACCGGTATACCGAGAATATGCTTGAAATGGGCTGCATGGTGGTCTTGACTGACCGGAGCATCGAACGTTGGAACTTGATAAGTGGAGTACTTGATTATCATAAGGTGACTAAAGCTTATATGTTACCTCTTCTATGAATAGAACATGCCGCCTCGAAGATCTAACCGCAGAAGTAGTAGCGGAAGTGAAGCCCTGAGGGGCAGAGGCAGAGGCAGAGGCAGATCTTCAGGAGCAAATGAAGGTCCTATTGGCAATACTCAAGGGACTGGAAGCCCTGATATGGCAACCCTGATTGCTCAACAACTGACTGCCTTGATTCCCACTATTGTAGCTCAAGTGAGCGATGCTTTGCAACAACAAAACCACTCCCACGGGGATGGTGGTAACGAGAACGAGGGTAATGGGAACCCGATAGGGAATGAAAGTAACCAAGAGACCGGGAATGGTGGTACAACCGGTAACGAAACTGGGGTTGCTAATGCCAACGGGGCTGTTCTTACAAGGAGTTTGTGGCCTGTGAGCCCCGGGATTTCGATGGTAAAGGTGGGGTGATAGCCCTGATCAGATGGCTCGAGAAAATGGAGGCTGTGATCGACATCAGCGAATGCCTCGACAGCCAGCGCATCAAGTATGTTACGTGCTCACTGCAGGGCCGAGCACTAACCTGGTGGAACACCCAGGTTCAAGCTAGGGGAAGGGAATCTGCGATGCAGATGACCTGGGATGAATTTAAGGCTTTGATTACCGAGGAATACTGCCCTCACAACGAGATGCAAAAGCTTGAGCATGAGTTCTGGAATCATGCTATGGTGGGGGCGGGGCATGCAGCTTATACTGACCGATTCCACGAGTTGGCTAGACTAGTTCCACATTAAGTCACTCCGGAATCTAAGAGGATTGAGAGGTACATTTGGGGACTCGCGCCTCAAATACGAGCAATGGTAACTGCAGCTGCTCCTCCTACGATTCAGAGCGCAATTCTGAAGGCTGGCGCTCTGACCGATGAGATGGTACGAACAGGGGTATTGGGCAAGGGAGCAGAGAAGCGAAAGGATGTTGGGGAAACTAGCCGGTCCAGTGTCGGGAAATCTGATAAAAGGGCCAAGATCACCAGAAACTTCGTGGCTGTGACACCGGGTAGGAGAGAGTATGTTGGGCCACACCCCAAATGTGACAGATGCAGCTATCATCATTCCCCAGAGATGCAGTGCCGGGTGTGCGCAAACTGTAGGTGCCCGGGGCACCTAGCAAGAGATTGTAGAGTGGTACCGAATCTGGTTGCACCCGTCAACGCGGTTAACCCCTCCGGGAATGCCAGGGCATGTTACGAATGTAGAGGCCTCGATCACTTCAGAAACATGTGCCCCCGACTGAACAGGGCACCGGGTCAACAAGGGAATAATCAACAACAAGTGATGGCCATAGCGGGCGCTCAAGGTCATGGAAACCAAGGAAATGCTGCACGGGGACGCGCATTCGTCATTGGAGCTAATGATGCCCGTCAGGACCCGAACGTTGTTACGGGTACGTATCTGCTCAATCACCATTTTGCATCCATACTATTTGATACTGGAGCAGACAACAGCTTTACATCTTCTGAGTTCGTGCATATGCTTGATTTAAGTGCTAGTAGGCTAGAAACTAGTTACTCCGTAGAAATGGCCAATGGTAGGGTTGAACAAGCAGACGAGATTATTAAGAATTGCACCCTAATGTTAGAAGATCAGGTCTTTAGCATAGATTTAATACCATTCGAGTTAGGCAGCTTCGATGTGATAGTGGGTATGGATTGGTTGCCAAATCATGGAGCCGAGATTGTTTGTCAGGAGAAAGTAGTACGAATCCCCATGCCAAACGGGGAGGTACTCAAGATTCAAGGAGAACGACCGGGAAGAACACTAAAGCTCGTTTCTTGCATGAAAGCCCGCCGAAGTCTACGAAAGCAGTGTTACACTTTTCTGGCTCACATCGTAGAAAAGAAAGAAGAAGAGACAAAATTGGCAGACATTCCATATAGAGCTGGTTCCTGGGGCTACACCGGTAGCAAGGACACCGTATCGGTTAGCGCCCTCAGAGATGCAAGAGTTATCCAGCCAACTACAGGAACTACTGGAGAAGGGTTTCATCCGACCGAGTCATTCACCGTGGGGAGCACCGATGTTATTTGTCAAGAAGAAGGATGGGTCGTTCCGTATGTGTATCGACTACAGGGAATTGAACAAATTGACCGTGAAGAATCGGTATCCTCTTCCCAGAATCGACGACCTGTTCGATCAGTTGCAGGGAGCCTCGTATTTCTCTAAGATCGACCTTCGATCTGGATATCACCAACTAAGGGTATTCGAGGACGATATTCCAAAAACAGCTTTTAGGACTCGTTACGGGTACTACGAGTTCTTGGTCATGCCGTTCGGATTGACCAACGCACCAGCTGTCTTTATGGATTTGATGAATCGGGTGTGCAAGCCTTATCTTGATAAGTTCGTGATCGTGTTCATAGACGACATACTCATCTATTCTCGTTCGAAAGAGGATCACGAAAAACACCTCCAAGCAATTCTAGAACTGTTGAAGGAAGAGAAACTTTTCGCCAAGTTCTCGAAGTGTGAATTCTGGCTTTGAGAAGTGAAGTTCTTGGGTCATGTAGTTAACGAAAATGGAATTCATGTGGACCCCGGCAAGATTGAAGCTGTGAAGAAGTGGGATACTCCCCAAACACCCTCAGAAATACGGCAATTCTTGGGATTGGCCGGATACTATCGTCGCTTCATTGCCAATTTCTCCAAGATTGCCCAACCGTTAACTTTGTTGACTCAGAAAGGCAAGAAGTTCGATTGGGGGAAAGCACAAGAACAGGCGTTCCAAACATTGAAGGAGAAGTTGTGCAACGCACCGATATTGTCCCTCCCAGACGGAACTGATGATTTTGTGGTGTACTGTGACGCTTCACATCAAGGTTTGGGCTGTGTACTGATGCAGAAAGACAAGGTAATTGCTTACGCTTCGCGACAACTCAAGGTGCATGAAAAGAACTACACAACTCATGATTTGGAATTGGGTGCCGTAGTGTTTACACTCAAGATATGGAGGCATTATCTATACGGAACCAAATGCATCATCTACACAGATCATAAGAGCCTTCAACACATCATGAACCAGAAAGAACTTAACATGCGACAGCGACGCTGGGTAGAACTGCTTAGCGACTACGATTGTGAAATCCGGTATCATCCGGGGAAAGCCAACGTGGTGGCTGATGCTTTGAGCCGCAAAGAACGTGTGAAACCATTACGTGCACGAGCGCTAGGTTTGACTATTCAAACCAATTTAAAGGCTCAGATTCAGATTGCACAGAACGAGGCTTTGAAAGAAGAGAACCTTGCGGGAGAAGAATTCCGAGGGTTGGATAAACAGATGACTCGCAAAGATGATGGCGTTCATTACTTCATAGATCGTATATGGGTCCCCAGACGGGGAGGTGTACGTACATTAGTCTTGGATGAAGCACACAAGACACGATACTCTGTTCATCCTGGTGCAGACAAGATGTACCACAATCTGAAAGAACTATACTGGTGACCAGGTATGAAGAAAGATGTTGCTGTATACGTGAGCAAATGCTTGACTTGTTCAAAGGTCAAGGCTGAACACCAGAAACCATCGGGATTATTGCAACAACCTGAAATTCCGGAGTGGAAATGGGAGAACATCACAATGGATTTTATTACCAAACTCCCAAGAACGCCAAGTGGGCACGACTCGATATGGGTCGTGGTGGATCGAATGACAAAATCTGCTCACTTCTTGCCTATCCGAGAAGACTACAAGATGGATAAGCTGGCAAGGTTGTACATCAAAGAGGTCGTGACACGGCACGGGGTGCCGGTGTCAATCATATCCGACCGTGACAGTCGATTTACTTCACGATTTTGGCAGATGTTACAGAGAGCGATGGGCACTCGATTAGACATGAGTACTGCCTATCACCCACAAACAGATGGCCAAAGTGAACGAACTATACAAACATTGGAAGACATGCTTAGAGCTTGCGTAATCGATTTTGGTGGTAGCTGGGACACTCATTTACCGTTGATTGAGTTCTCTTACAACAACAGCTACCATACAAGCATTGGATGCGCTCCATTTGAAGCATTGTATGGACGGAAATGTAGATCACCAGTTTGTTGGGCTGAAGTTGGTGAAAGCCAACTTACGGGCCCAGAGGTCATTCAAGAAACCACTGATAAAATCTTCCAAATCAAAGACCGACTTAAAGCAGCTAGAGATTGCCAAAAGAGCTATGCCGACAACCGTCGGAAGCCTCTAGAATTCAATGTTGGGGATCATGTCTTACTCAAGGTCTCTCCTTGGAAAGGGATCGTACGATTTGGTAAGAAAGGGAAGTTAGCCCCTCGATACGTAGGACCATTCGAGATTACAGAAAGAATCGGTCCGGTGGCTTACCGATTGAGGTTGCCACAAGAACTTAGCGGTGTGCATGATACTTTTCACGTGTCGAACCTCAAAAAGTGTTTAGCAGACGAGTCCTTACACGTACCAATTGAGGAAATCAAGATCGATGAAAAGCTTCATTTTATTGAGGAACCTATTGAGGTCATGGACCGAAAGGTCAAAAAGCTAAGGTGCAGCAAGATTCCTATCGTCCGTGTGAGATGGAATTCCAAATGAGGGCCAGAGTTTACAAGGGAACGTGAAGATCAGATGAGACTCAAATAACCACATTTATTCACGGATGACGTTCTAGGGCCTAGCACCAGTTGAATTTCGGGACGAAATTCCCTCAACTGGGGGATACTGTGACATCCGTCACCAAAGGTCCGTCGTTTAACGTGATTTACTTAACCTTGTCAACAGTCATTCCTTATTTTGACGAACCAATTACGTGAATACCATATTTGCTTTACTTAATTGCCCTTATATGTGTAGTATCGTTGCTTGACTTGTCATTATCTTAAGACAGTCTCCAAGATTTGCCCCGTTAACACTAAACACGTCATTTTTATAATAAAATAATTTTCACGAATAAAATCATTTTTACTTATAAATAACATAAATAACGTTTATTCATCAATAAAACAAGAGTAAATTATAACGTTTTCAACCGAAACAAAATTTAGGAACTCGGGGCAAAGTGCGGGGACTAAACATGAAACTTTGAGAAACTAGGTTGGGTATAAATACCCCTTCCCAGCCATTTTTCACTCTTTTTCACCCTCACCACTTCATCCTCCTCTTCTATTCTCTCTCTCTAGAAACCAACACCAAAACCGACCCGTTTCTCGCATTTTCGTCTTCAAATCTCGAGTACCATCGTGAATACTAGTTCCTAGCAGGTAGATAACCTCACTACCTCGTTTTTAACTTGATTTTACAGCTGCATTTCGAGGGTTTTCGGGTGCTCGGGTTCATCCGAGCACATGAGGTCGTGTGGACTTGCATGTCTTGTTTCTGAGTGTGTTTCTTGTCTAGATAGGTTAGAATATGAGTTCTGGAGGTTCTGGTTGGGTAACACTCGTGTTCGGGCAGCCGAAGGCCGACCTGCAACTCACTGCCGTCGCGACTCCCGATGGCGCGAATGGGGTTGTCGCGTGACTGGGACGTGCGACTGCATGTGTGTGTGCGACTTGAGACTTGAGCGAATAGGTAAGTCGCACGGTGGTGTCGCGCGACTGTCGGTGGGTGCGAAATAGAGATTGTCACGCGATTGGTAATGTCACGCGACTAGAGATGTCACGCGACAGGGGTTGTCGCGTGACTGGGCTATGCGAAAGTATGTGTGTGCGATTGTGTGAGTCGCACCACCAGACGACTGTCGCGCGAAAAAGGGTCCACTCGCGCGAATGAAGCTGATTCGCGCGAAGGGACGCTGAGTCACGTGGCTGGCTGTTTGGTTACGCGACTGGTATTGCATGGTATGACTGAAGGCTTAGTCACACGAATGAGGGTTCAATTGTACGAAAGTAGCTAATTCGTACAACTGAAAGTCCATTCGTGTGAATGGAGTGTCAGTCGTGCGTCCGGTCCTATTTTATGACTAATGATGTGTGCGTGTATGGATCCCCTCTTCGGAGATCTCACGACGATAATGTAATATTAATGAAGTGTTATAGCTTGACCACAAAGATTAAAGTCAACGCTATTAACAGACACATACTATTTAAAATAATCTAGACTAAGATGTGTGTGACTGCTTGTGTGTACTACCCACAACCGAACCGAAACGACCCGATTCAATTAAACAATATTATTAACAGTAGTCCATAAGATTAATTCTTAACATAACTATCAATAGGTGATTGACTGTTCATACATACATACATACAAGTTTGGGAAGTTTCATCAGACATACTTACCACTTAACAAGTGAGTTTCGTGGCCCCTTTTTACGCTTATACAATTGTTTCAATCTTTTACAAACATGGGGGAAAAGTATGCTCACACGTTTTCTATGCTGTACAACATACATACAATTTTCATACTTGGAATCAACGTGATACTATTTTGTGAGTACTTATCTGATGCATACATGATGTTACTGTGTGGACTGTCTTACAACCATTAATTCCGGTGTTGGAACCAACAGATAGGTATTAGTAGTACTACTGGGTTGACACCCCCACCCTTGACAGATGGTTACTTGTGAGTACCATCACACTGCCAGGAACAGGCCTTGGGTGAATATATTCTGACAAATTCTTTGTGTACGTCGTTAGGTTTGGTTGTATAAAACTCATGGTATGTGATCTTGCTTGCTTATAACTGTATGCACGGTATTCCACTACAAATACTATACAACATCAACTACATGTTTACAATTTAAACCTGCGAAGCTCACCAACAATTATGTTGACATTTTTGAGCATATTTTTCAGGTGATCAAGGGAATTAAAGTTCTAGGAGTGCTGCCTTTTAGTGGAGACCCTAGGATGTAATTCGTGTTATTACTTTTGTAAAGCTTGAACATGAATATGATCTTTTGTATACTTGTTCCCGAATTGTGGGAATATTACATTACAAGCTATTATCAATGTTTATGTGATCATTTATGTCATACTTATGACTATGCTATTGTGAACATTGATTATACACGACACAAGTCTCCATTTGTGTTCGGGTGTCGTCATGACACACTTGTCATCATACTGTATTGCTACTCTATCATACACCATGTGTTATGACGATCCCGTCTAGCTCGCATTCCCCGTGTTTCCGCTATCAGCGGGGGGTGTGACATGTTATGCTGCTCAAATTTTGCAGTTTTGGACTGATTTTGTAACATCCAAAAGTTCAATATTTATATATTTAATTAGATTTAGTGTTCAGTCGCATGCCATACGTGCGAATGAAGCTCAATCGCACGAATGACGGGCGTATGAGCTCAGTCGTACGATTGAGTCGTGTGACTGGGTCCAATCGTACGATTGAGTATGTCGGCTAAAAATAGGCATGAAGGATAAGTAGGGCGGTTAAGGGTGTTAAAAGCAGATTCTATCTGCTATAACTTCATCCCCTTGCTCCTGTTGAACCCAAACACCCTGCTCTTGCCCCAAATTGATCAAACTAGCTCCGTTTTGGTAAGTTTTGCTTGGTACGGATCGATTTTGAATATGTTAAGCTGTGTGGGTGGTGGGAATTGATCCAAAAACATGTTTAAATCAGAGTTTCTGTTTAATCTTTCTGTTAAACTGAAAAGTGAAGGTTCGGGCCCTAGTTTTTGTGAAATTTGATGAAATAATGACCCGAAACAGTTGTAAATGAAGTATATATGTTCTGTTGTGAACATGGCATAATCTGAACGGTTAAAACTCGAGTTTTTGGATCAAATATGTCAAGAACACAGCTGCTGATCCGTTTCAGGCGAATGAGCCCAGTCGCATGACCCATTCGTGCGACTGAGTCAATCGCATTGGTCAAACGTGCGACTGAAGTTCAATCGCATGCACCAATCGCACGAATGGAGGTCATTCGCACAAACCCTATTATAGCTCATTCGCACCTCTGTCGTATGGTCCATTCGTACGATTAAGCTCAGTCGCATGTTCAATCGTACGAATCAGTCCAGTCGCATAGCCTTAGTAGTGTGAAGTGGTCAGCTAGGGGAAATTTGACTAAGTTAGGGTTATTGTTTTAGATTTGCTTTGAGAAAGAGAAGTTTTAGCTGCCCTAGCATATTTAGATTGATAACCACTTGTTGGAAACATTAAGGTGAGTTCTAATTGCCCTTTTTATATGTTAATGTCGTTTGATAAATGTTGTTTGACAAAATCGGGCACTAGCATGCATATAAATAAATAGAAAATGTGAATAAGAGTTGAAAGTGGTAAATTGTGATGAATGGCGAGGTGGAGGTTTGACCCACCAACTATAGACGCAGGTTTGACCCGTCAACGCCAATTATAGACGGAGGTTTGACCCGTCAACGCGCGAGGTGGAGGTCTGACCCACCAAACTATAGACGGAGGTTTGACCCGTCAACGCGCGAGGTGGAGGTTTCACCCACCAAATTAAAATTGATAAAAAGATGTCCATAAATACCTTGTGGGTATTCGATATGCATATCAATACTGGGATAAATAAATGGACTGATGAATGTGTGTGTGGATCATTCGGTGTGATAACAGTTGATGAATTGTTACCATTGAAATGTGGCGTATGTTAGAACTCACCAGTTTATCTGATTTTGTGTTTGTTTTCTAATGCATGCCAGGTAGTAATAGAGGTGCTCGTGATGGTCCCTCAAAGAGTTAGCTTCCGGTTATGGTGTATGATACTGGCCACAAATGTTGGGTTTTGGGAATGAAGTACTTGAAGTTTAAAAAGTTTTGAAATGTCGGATAATGTCTTGTAAATATTGTTAACGATGTAAACAGTTTTTAATATATAAAATTCCGCTGCATTTGTAGTCTCTGAGTTGTTATAATAACCCAACTAGTAGCACCCTCCTTATTAAATTATGGTTATAAGATTGAGGGTGTTACAGATTTGGACTGATTTAGTGGACTTTAGTCAAATTTTAATCATAATTAAGCTTAAAATTGAACAAAATTCATTAAAATTGGATTAAAATGAGTATAATCAGACAGATTCAGTGAATTGGAGGTTACTTTCGCTCAAACAAAAAGTTGGAGAATTGATTTGTGCACGAAACTGGGAGTTTTCGCGTGCGAAATTATAAGTTTTTCGCATAGGCAGTTAAACCACTTTTCACGCGATTTCGCTTGAAAAGTAAATTGGAGTTTCGCACGAACTGTTATCTCGCGCGAAAAAGTAGGCTGCGCGAAAACGTTTTTCGCACGATATCTTCTTTCGCACGAACAATTTGATTTTTGACTTTCTGATCAACATGTCTTCAACAACACCGAATCTAAAGCATCTTACTGCTTCTCTTCATCTTGATACTGAAATCGGTACTGGAAACAAGCCACCGAGACTTCTCTATGAAGACGATTATGCTGATTGGGCTTTCCGATTTGAGGATCATGTTATTTACACGGAACCTAAGATGTGGAGGTCGATCAAGTATGGTCCTTACATTCCGTTGTACAAGAATGATAAAGGAGAAATGGTATAGAAACCTGAACACTTGTGGGATGAAGATGACATTAAGAGATTAGAACTTGATGACAAGGCTTATGCTGCTATTACTATGGCCTTGACGACTGAAATATCTCAAAAGTTTCAAGAGTTCAGGGGTGCAAAGGTGTTATGGGATGCTCTTGAAACTCAGATCATAGGCAATAAAGATATGAGGGAAAGCAAAATGATATGTTGAATCAAGAATTCAACATGTTTAATCATATTGTTGGTGAAGAGTTGGAAACTCAGATTGCCAGGTTTGTTAGACTGGTAACTAAAATGAAGAGTGCTGGTATTACTCTGGAACCAATCACTGTAAACAAGAAGCTGCTAAATTCACTTCCATACAGTTGGAACAACAACTGTACACTGATCAAGAGAACCAAAGACTTGTATACTCTTCAGTTGACTGATCTCATTTCAACTATCAAGTCTTATGCAATGGACGATAAACAGTGAGCTGCTAATCATCTAAGTTCTCTGGGTGCTGAAGGAACTACTCTTTATGCAAAAATGGCTAGTGATCCTAATTACTATGTCAGTTATACCCAAATGTGTCAGCAACAACCAACAGGAAGTTCAGCATCTTCTTATATGCAACCAGTATTGAACCCTCAAATTCAAGTTCCAGCTGCTCAACTCTATTCCCCCATCATCCATCAACAAATCCCTCAATCTCAAGACTCTCATAGTGGTCAACATGCTTACGTTGCTACCACTAATTCTTCTAAGCAGACTGTCCAGATTGCTGAGGAGCATCTTGCCCTTTTCACCACTTTTATGTCAAGTTATGAAGCTTTCATGTCTGGTAGACTCACTGCTCCTAATGTCTTGGTTGATGATCTTCAACAAGTTAATCCTGATGATGTTGAAGAAAATGACATCAAGTATCAGATGGCAATGGTGGTATACAGAGCAAAGAACTTTGCTAGACGTACTGGGAGAAAGATGTTTGGTGTAAACAATTCTAGCAAAATCGGATTTGACAAGTCTAACCTACGATGTTACAATTGTGACAAACCAGGTCATTTCGCTAGAGAATATACTGAACCCAAGACTGGTCAAACTGAAGGCCCTAAAAAGATGGTGACTGTGGAGATTGAGTCCAAGAAAGACAAAGCTAGTACTTCTGGTACTAAAGCATTGGTTTCATAAGCTAATGCTGAATATGACTGGTCAGATCAAATGGATGCTCTTGATCTAACACTGTCTACTGCATTCATTGCCAAGATTGTCACTGATCCTGAAGAAGAAGAGAATTTATTTGCTGAGTTTGTTTCTGATGAGCTAATGGAAGGTTTGTTTGCTGAGAAAGAAGAGGAGAATATGGAAGTTGAAGAAGAAAAGGAGAAAGTTGAAGAAGAGAAGGTGAAAGTTAAAGAAGTAAAGGTGAAAGTTGAAGGAGTGAAGGAGAAAGTTGAAGGAGAGAAAGAGAAAGTTGTGAAGAAATATTAGGATGAGAAGGTTGCTGAGGAAAGGATTGTGATTGAAGAGTACATTGTCGAGCCTCCAGTCAAATGCCAATGTAATGATCCAAAGACTATTGACGTTGCTCCAGTGGAAGAAAAAGTTGCTGCTATGAAGGCTTTTATGGTCAAGAAGGTGGAAGAGACTGAAGGGGAAACTTCTGAACCAAAGGTATATGATGGTTTGTGCAAAAATTCATGTGTTGAGAAAGTTCAAAGATGTAGAGTTCATAATGAGAACTTGATAATGGAAGTTAAAAAACTTCAATATCAAGCTCAAAACACAAATCAAACGAAAAGATTTTCAAAGAAAAACTTGAAGGTTTAAATAGTACAGTATACAATTTAAAATTAAATCTTCATGATAAAGAATGCACAAATAATGATTTGATAAATAGAAACAATGAACTCGCTTTAGAAATTAATAGACTCAACAGTGAACTAGCCTCGGCTAAATTGACTGTTGGAAAATTTGAACTTTCATCAACTATGGTTGAAGGAATTATCAAGTCACAAATGACACAGAAGATAAAAGGAGGAAAATGCGGTGTTGGATTTTCAAACATTGCTCCTCCAATTAATCATGATTATTCATGTTTACCTTCATCTGATGTCATTTCTGATTCTGATATGAGCTATGGGATAGGATTCTCTCCATCCTTAGAATTAAAACCTTCAGTTAAAGTAAATCTTTCTGTTGATCCTATCATAATAACAAAACCTAAACAATCAACTGAAAATTTTGTGCAGATCATGTGAAGGTAGACGGGTTGGTTGAAGAATGGGATAGTGATAGTGAGAAAGAAAATGAGAGTGATAGTTTGCAAAATAAGAATGTAAACGTTTTAAGATCTGTTTGTAATCAAACTTTGTCAGGAAATGAAAAGACTGTTGATTCGAATGAGATTAAATCAAATAGTAAATGTAATTTGAATGCAAATCAGAGGGTAAATCAGAAAGAAAAAATTGAAAAGGACTTTAAAAGTAGATTTGTTTCTAAAGGTTTAATTGAAAATGAAGAACATATTTTTAAAGAAACGAATTTTCGATTCTTTAAAAATAAACTTCATTATAATGCTAACCTTGTGAATCAAGATATTTGTAGCCCAGATTTGCAAGTGAATGATCTTTCTGAATTCAATCTGAATATTCCAAAGCCTGGTCCTTCTCCAGCACCAATTCGCATATCAAAGCCTGGTCCTTCTCCAGTACCAATTCGTATTGCAAAGCCTGGTCCTCCTCCAGCACCAATTCGCATATCAAAGCCTGGTCCTACTCCAGCAAAGTCTAAGACTGGTCCTATTCCAACACCATCAGTTCCAAAAGTCACAACTGCTAAATCTCAAATCAAAAGTGGTCATAATTCAACAATTTCCTCGAATCTGCAAAAGATGAACAATCAATTATCAAATGAGGCAAAGATTCGAGAGACTGTGCTGAATGTTAACCAAAAAGTCAATCTGACTTTGGTTTTTATGACAATTTCCATAATTGCCATCCAAAGTTTGTTTTCCACACACAACAAAGAAGATGTTATCAGTGTGGAAACATCAATCATTTGGCAAACAATTGTCCGTTTCGACAAAAATCACTAAGCAAACAACGATTTCATAATTCTATTGCTTATAATAGAAAATTGTTTTTCACTCGTGCAAAATTTGCAAAACACATGAAATCAAAAGTTGATAATGCTTACAATGTCGAAAAGCATAAGAGTTTGAAAAATGATTTAAAATAAAGAATCAAGGTGAACAATGTTAATGAAAAGACTGATGTGCAAAACAAATATAATAATCTCAAATCATTTTGTCTTGCTGCAACACATAGTGTGCTCAAGTCATGTTTGACTTGGGTACCAAAATCTAAGTAATTTTGTTACTTATGCAGGGACAACCGTAAAAGAATATTGAAAGCCTTTGGCATGTAGATAGTGGTTGTTCAAGACACATGACCGGGAATTTATCATTACTACAAGATGTTCAGTCATACAATGGTGGAAGAGTAATTTTCGTGGGAGACAAAGGAGGACGTATAACTAAACGTGGTACAGTTACAAATGGTGTCGTTAGTTTTGAAAATGTTAATTTTGTTGAGGAATTAAAACATAACCTCTTAAGTGTGTCTCAAATCTGTGACAAACAATATTCTACACACTTTACTAACACAGAATGTTTAATCTTAAAACCGGGTTTTGTTGTTCCAGATGAATGGATTTTGATGAGGACTCCGAGAGACAATGACACATATCTTCTTGATATGCATTGTTCCAATTCTTTGGTAACAGCTTCTTGCTTATTATCCAAAGCCTCGGAGAATGATTCCATGTTATGGCATCGTCAGTTAGGACATGTCAATCTTAAAAATATGAATAAACTTGTACGTGGAAATCATGTCATTGGTTTACCTGAAAAAGAATTTCAATTAAATGAACATTGTTTGTCTTGTTCAAAGGGTAAACAACATAAACTTCCTCACAAACCAATTGCACACAACTCAGTCAATCAATCTTACAACTCTTACACATGGATCTTTTTGTCCAGAGAGTGTTTTAAGTTTGGGTCGAATATCTTATTGTCTGGTTGTTACTGATGACTTTTCTAGATTTACTTGGGTGTTTTTATTAGCATCTAAGGATGAAACTCCACACCTTTTGATCAAGTTCATTACTTTGGTGGAGAATCAGACAGAGAAAAAGGTAAAATGCATCCGAAGTGACAATGGAACAGAGTTTTGCAATCAAACTCTGAATGAGTTTTGTGAATCAAAGGGAATTGCTAGACAATTCAGTGCTGCTGGCACTCCACAACAGAATGGGGTTGCAGAAAGAAGGAATAGAACATTGATTGAAGCTGCTAGAACAATGATATCTGCTGCCAAATTACCTTTGTTCTTTTGGGTTGAAGCAGTAAATACTGCATGTTATGTTCAGAATCATGTTTTAATCAACAGAAGATTAAATAAGACTCCATATGAAATATTTTATAAACACAAACCCAAAGTTAAATATTTTAAAGCCTTTGGTTGTTGTTGCACTTTGTTGCATACAACTGAATCATCTTCAAAATTTTCCGAAAAGGCTGATGAATGTTACTTTGTGGGGTATGCTGCCAATAAGGTTGCATATCGAGTTTATAATAAAAGAACTAGACAAATACTTGAGTCATTTAACATTGATTGGCACGAGCTTAACATAACTGATGCAGGTTCAGCTCCTTCATGGGTTTATGATTATGAATCTTTGTTCATAAATTTTAAAATTTCTAAACCTTCATCTGCAGATTCTAATTCTAAGCAATCTCCTTGGAAAATAAAATTATTGAGGAACTTCCATCTTTGATATCTGATGATTCTGCTATTGCTTCATCATCCAAAGATATTCCTATAGCTTCTGTACAAGTATCTGAATGTTCTGCGTCATTAGATGTTCCTTCAGAACATTTTCCTAATCAAGAGCTGGAAGAATCGTTGAGTTCTCCATTATCTTCATCTTCTTCAGAAACTATACATACACCAATAGAAGTCATTCAAGTTCCATTTGAAGAATCTCCAAATATGTCTACTGCCTCTGAAAATCCTGTTTCAGATGACACACATGAAGAAAATATTTTGTATCAATCTCAACAATCTGAAGAAGTTCTTGATAATGTTGAATACATTACTAATTTGGAAGATGGAATGGTTGCAGATGATATTCCTCAATTAAGAATACATAAAACTCATCCAACTGATGCAATCATTGGTCCATTACATGAGGGTGTAATTACCAGAAGTCGATCAGGAGCAATTAACACTTGCCTTTATGCTTGCTTTCTATCACAAATAGTGCCCAAGAATGTGGAAATGGCACTCAAAGAAAACAGCTGGATAGAAGCAATACAAGATGAGTTGATGCAGTTTAAGAAGCTGAATGTTTGGCATCTTGTTGAACTTCCAAAGGATAAACTTCCGATCGGAACAAAGTGGATATTTCAAAACAAGACGGATGAAAAAGGTGTTATCGTTCGGAACAAAGCACGTCTTGGGGTGCATGGATTCTATCAAGTTGAAGGATTGGATTATGAAGAAGTGTATGCTCCAGTTGCAAGACTCGAAGCAATACGCATATTCTTAGCCTTTGCTTCTTACATGAACTTCAAGGTGTATCAGATGGATGTTAAAACTGCCTTTTTATACGGGGAAATGAAGGAAGAAACCTATGTTTGTCAGCCTCCAGGATTTGAAGATCCAGATCATCCTGATTATGTTTACAAGTTGGATAAGGCATTATATGGTTTACATCAAGCACCTCGTGCTTGGTATGCAACTCTGACTGAACATTTGCTTGCAAATGGTTATTCACGAGGCGCAATTGATCAAACCTTATTCATTCGTAAATTAGGCGATGACATCATTCTGGTTCAAATCTATGTCGATGATATCATTTTTGCCTCTACAAATGATAGTATGTGCACGGAGTTTGAAGAGGTGATGAAGAAGAAATTTGAGATGAGTTCCCTTGGGGAAATTTCTTTTTTCTGGGGTATTCAAGTTACTCAATCTGAAACTGGTATTCTCATTCATCAAGAAAAGTATGTTCAGACTATTCTTGAGAAATACAAGTTTCAAGTTTCCAAAGTAGCTCCAACTCCAATGGCTTCTCGTCCTACTCTTACTCCAGATCCATTAGGAGAATCAGTTGATCAACATCTGTACAGATCAATGATTGGTTCCATGTATTCACTGCAAGCAGGCCAGATATCATGTTTGTTTGTCAGTGTGCCCGCTATCAAAGTGATCCAAAGGAATCACACATGAAAGCTTCAAGCGGATTTAGTATCTCAAGGGTCAACCCAAACTTGTCTTTGGTATCCGATTTCAATTTATTTGCTTATACTGACAATTATGGTGGTTGTATTTAGACAGGAAATCGACCACAGGAGGATGTTTCTTGGGCAACCGACTCATTTCTTGGTAGTGTAAAAAGCAGAACACTGTATCCACATCCACTGCCGCTGAATTTGATCCCAGCTTGTCTGGATTCAACAACAACTTCTTGATTTGGCCTATTTATTTGGTGCAATCATTGGGAATGATTAACTTTGGATAAATTTAACTGGTTTAATGAATCTTTACAAAAAGATTTTTCATTTTTAATAAAGAATAAAATTGCAATTGTTTCTTTTTCTTCAAAGAACAATCACAATTTTAGGGGGAGAAAATTAGAAAACCAAGTTCTTAAAAATATTTTTGGTCTTAGGGGGAGTTAAGATCAAAGAATTGAAAAATAAAAAGAAGAAATTTTCATACTAAAATGAGAAATGATATTACAAAGTTCTAAAAGAGTCTAAGTACTTTCAAAGGCTTAAATACGAATAAACTTGGATTATGTTTGATGTGTCAATAGGCTTTGCTTTCAGAAATGAAAAGATCATAATTGAGTGATTACACTTGAATTAAAGAGATATGAATTAGTGGGCAACATATCAGAATTCTGTGCCAAAAATGTTCTAACACAGACTGAGAGATATAATCTTGTCATACTCAAGCCTGTATGTGTTTGATTCAGTGATTATCATGACTATATATATATATAAAGATAAAAATACGAAAAGACAAAAAGAAAGAAAACACAAAAAGAAAATAATTGAGCAAAAAGATGCCAAAAAGGCCATATAGGATATAAGATGCCAAGAAGCACAACAAATCAAAAGATATGTCTAAAAGACATACATACTATATGGTATATATTTTCTATTTTGAGAATATTTTCTGACCATGGAAGGCAAAATCAAAAGATGGGGCATGTAAGTCCGGATGGCTTGTAAGTCCTAAACATCTTGAGAGGGCAGACGTAAGTCCGGATGGCTGTCAGTAAGTCCTTAAACTTGTTAATATTCCGGGTTAAGAAATATTTCTCAGGCTAGTTATGCTCAAATAGTTATATTTTAGGAATAAATAAATGGTTCACTGATCAACAATGCATGGTTTAAGTCAAATTGGGGTGACTTGAAATCTCGACAGTGTCTTGAAGGATAATAATTATTTTACAGAAGTTCTAATTGTGGGATCCACTGACTTATATTAAATCAACACGAAACATGATATATATCACTCATTATGTTTCTGAGTAAAACCTGAAGTATAAGTTTAAAGGGACAAAAGATATTGACAATCAACTTAACCAGTTATTTTAAATAAAGCCGGACAGAGTCTTAACTTGATAAAGAACTATATGATCTCATTATGAAAATTCTTACAAAACAAACAAATCCGATCTTGATTCTTTATTTGTTTTCATTATTTTGTTATTTTGTGTGTAAGTGTTTTTCATTTTACGTTTGTGGTATTTTATTTATAAAAAAAACAAATAAACAACAAAATAAATTTTGAAAATTGAAGATTCGTTAAATTACCTGATCACTTGGTAAATAAAAATTATGTTGACTCAAATAATTGAGAATAAAAGGTTTGAAAGTTTTGAAAAATAAGAAAGATTTTAAAAGTTGAAAAAATCTGAAAAACAGTTCATCTCGCGCGAAATGGAGAAGTCACGCGAAAAAGCCTGTCTCGTGAAGGGAATTGTCGCGTGAGTTCTTGGGGTTTAAATATCACATTGTTCGAAGACGAAATCACTTTTCGCTCAAACCACAACCGAAAACCCTTGTCGCTTCGCATCCGAAAACGATTTTCGCTTACCTTCTGAAAATCAAAATTCTGAGAGCATTTCATTTCTTCGTGTTATTCTGATTCTTATCTTGTTCTCATTACAATCAGAGTGTGATTTTAAAGGTATAACAGGTTTGATTTGGATACTGTAGCGATACAATGCTAAGGGGAACCTAACATCTTGAAATTAAAATCTTAATAAATGGACTTAAAAGATGAAATTGAAAGATGAAATCGACATAATAGACTTAGGCGACAGTGATGGACTGGATTTCATGGATTAAAATCGAGTTTTGAACAGTTAATTTGAGTTTTGGGTTGCGCGAATCGCAAAGAAACCGAACAGTTGCGAAAAGGAGATGTCGCGTGAGAAAGCTTTTCGCATGAAACATAACTTTTCGCGTGAAAACAGTTTTAGCAATATGCTTGAATTTCGCATAAGTTTCAATTTCGATTGATTCATGATTTCACATGATAAACTTGTCGCGTGATAATATTATTTGCACAGATAGAATTTTCGCATGAAGAATGCTTTCGCGTGACTGATACTCTTATGCAAATTTTTCTAAGTGATGATGTTCATTGTCTCACAAATGGACTTATCGCATGCACCTTGTTTTCGCATAATAAAACTTTTGTTGCTAAAATTTTAAGTGTCGAATATGTATTCTCACGTGACTGACTTGATAATTGTCGAAATTTTCGAAGTGTAGAAATTTTTCTTGTGAACGATTAATTTATTTTGAAGTGTTCTAATCATGATTTTTTGTGACAATACAGATGGCACAAATGATTTTCAATAAAAATCATAATTGTGTTGCATACTTAGATGATGTTCCAGAAGGAAAGGAACTGTTTACATCTATGATCAAAGGATTGAAGAATTGTCGTATTGTTTATGCTATACTTGCTGACCCCGCTATATATTCTGAGCTGATAGATTCTTTCTGGAGCACTACTGCTCTAGAAAAAGACCAAGCGGGAAATCAAGTTATCACTGCTAATGTCAAGGACAAAAGAGTGACAGTTTCTCAGTCTATACTGAACTGAGTTCTTCTGTTTGATGATCAAGAGGGTGCACCTACAAGACTGGATGATGATATAGTGATTGACTGTCTGACTCGTATGGGATACGAGTACAGATATCCCAGTTCAGAAAAGAAGTGGCTACCACCGTACTGGAAATATCTATTTCATGTGGTGATTCATTGTTTGAGCAATCTTAAAGCTGGGATGGATAGCTTGAGTGCTGTTTTTGGCTCATTATTAGTATCTCTGGTAGATGATTTACCTTTCAGTATATCTGGAGTTATCTTCCAGGAGATGGTAAAGAACGCCACAGCCAATCCAGGAAGAAAGTTTATTATGTACCCAAGGTTTGTCCAGTTGGTGATCAATGATGCTTATCCTGAGCTTGCCACTCAGAGATCTCCAAAATATGTTGTACAGACGATAAAGAAAGAGATTTTCACACATCTCACTGGAGCCAGAGGAAAAAAAATGCTCTGGTGAAAGTTTTGCTAAGATTGGAAAATTTTCTGAGATTGAAGAAGATATTGATGAGTTTGGAGAAGGTGCTCATACTAATGAAGCACAGACTGGCACTTCTACGTCTGGTGCTAGAGATAACTTAGATGAGGAGATTGAAAAGTTATTTGAAGATGAGCCTGTGAATGAAGGAAGAACGAAAGGAATTGTTCATTCAGCTTCCAGTTCAGAGACGGCTAGTGATCAAATAGGGAATGTTCCCTATGTGATCCAAACTGATCAAACACCATCTACTCCAACCTCTTCAAGACCTAATGATGAAGACAGGGATACTGATTATGTTCCGGAGGATTCTCCTAGTACTTCATCAAGGAGAAAACGTATGGCAAAAAGGAGAGATTTTCCAGCGAGAAAAAGAGGTCGAGGTATTGTTCACAGGAGACCACGAACACATGTGGTTATCACTGAGACTGAGCAAGATCAGACTGCTAATGTGACTTCTTCTGCTCCTGAGACAGAAACAGTTCCTGTTTCTGGAGCAGCTAATATTTCTGAGTCTGGTTTTTCTACACTTCCAAGGCAAGAAAACTTAGAGTTTGATGTTGATTCGTTCTTGAATACTCCTCCAGATTTTCAAGGGAGAGAGAAATCAACAAGTACTCCTCGTTCGATTACTTTAGAAGAAAGAGTAAAGAACTTGGAGAAAGAAAGTTTTGAGAATGTGAAGTTGATTGCTGAATTAAAGAAAGGTAATGAAGAAAAGACAAATCTGATTAACATGATTCATCTCGATTCAGCCATTAAAGATACAAGAATAGTCTCTCTTGAACAACAGATGAAGAGCATGTTTGATTATACTTCAGGGTTGGAGAGACAACTGAATGAGCTTAGAGAATTTATATATCAGACTTATTTTCATCAACCACCAGTCATAAGGTCTACTACAGTGATTGGTGAGTCTAGTAGGCGCTCTCCAAGCCCATCTCCTGCTGAAAATGTTGAAGAAAGAGAAACGGTCAACGAAGCTCAAACTTCTACTAAACAGCCAAGTGTTAGTACGACTGAAGATGTTCCAATTTCATCTGAAGTACCTATCACTGAAGCTTTCACTTCTACAGCTTTCGTTGAGCCAGAACATATGATTTCTTTGCCTGTTGTTAATGAAGAAGAGGATGAAGAGTTGATTGATTATGCGGATTCAGATGATAATGAGGATGATGATGATGAGTATGATGATGACAATGATGATGATAATGATGGTGGAGATGATGGTGGAAATGATGGTGGTAATGATGAAGGAGGTAATGATGATGATGGAGGTGATGCTGCAGGATTATCTTCGAGTCCAACTGGTGATACTAACACTGATAATGTCAATCGACCAAGTGTTAGTAATCTAGAAGGATATGATCCACTTGACCCTGCTACTGAAAGTTTGTATGAAAAGGAATTGTATTCTTTTCAATAATCTTCATCGGGAGTTGTCGAAGAAGAATTTGATGTGTTTGATGATTTGTATGATCAGAATGAATATACTGATATATTTGCGAACAACCTTCAGGAGTTATTCAAAGATATTAATCTTGAAGAAGGAGAAATCCCTACTGAGACTGTGAGTGGTTCAACTCCTACTGATTCGACCAAGAAAGATTCTACTGGTCAAATTGCATTATACACTAGAGGAGGCTTGATGTTCAAAGCACCACCACCACCTACTGAAGCTCATTTTCTGTTTATTTCAAAGCCAAAGTAGAAGTATGGTAAAATGTCTCATGTGATTAGTTGGGGATATGATGGAGAGAAAAGATTGTATGTAATAAAAAGAAAGAATGGAGAGATTGACTACTTGAAGAGCACACAAGACTTTCATACTTTACGTGCTGCAGATCTTTACTCTATGGGCAAAGCTCCATTTTTCAATGAAAGCAATCACAGTGAAGCTGAATTGATAAGATCAATGATACGAAGGGAGATGCGTACAAATTTCAAGGACTTTAAAACTGCCAAATCGAAGGTGATTGATGACTCAACAAGAATAGATGAAAAAACTAAAGCTCCAATGAAAATAAGAGTCTATCAACATCCAAAGTTCATCAGAAAAGTCCCTGTGCATGCTCCAGTTCCTCCCAATTCTCTGAAGCAATTACTTTCATGGAGATGTGAGAAGGATTCCGGTCATGCTGTGATCAGATGTACTAACAGGTCTTTTAGAATCATTGATCTAGCTGACTTGATGAAGTTTGGCAAAGACGACTTAATCAAGCTCTTACATTGCCCCATTTCAGCTGATGAGTCAGTTTATTTTTTATCTTGCTAGTATGTGTAGATGATTGACCAAATCCTTAGGAATAAATGGTATGCTTATTCAGGATCGTACAAGAAGGCAAACGTTGATTTTGATTGATTATGTTTCACCGAGCCTAGGGGGAGATTGTAGAAGACTAATCAAGGCTCGGCAAAACAGCTTGTGCGAAAGCCTGATCCACGCGAGATGCAGCTATCACGCGAGAAGAAGCTTCCACGCGAAGACGACTTCCACACGAAAGGCTTAGCCGCGCGACAAACCTGTCGCGCGAGAACCTTAGTGTTTAGTATAAATAGCTTAGTTTTCGTTTTGTAATTAAGCTTTTGTTCATTATTCATCTCTGTACTGTGCGAAATCACACAAGACCTGTTCTAGGTTGATTTTATTCAATACAATATCCTTTTGAGATCAATTCGATTCTTCTTTATACCCAATCATGTTTACATTCCGCATTCAGGTGATTGAGATCGTGTGTTAACAGTTTCTAGGGAGATTTCAAGGTTTAACAATTAGTGATTAACGAGTTAGGTGACGTAGGAGTGCGGGCTTGTTTTACACTAATATAATTAATTATATATATATGAAATAAAGATTGGGCTTATTTATTTATTATTGAGTATGTATGGAGACTAATTGTTAATTGGTCTCATATATATATATATATATATATATATATATATATATATATATATGTGTGTGTGTGTGTGTGTGTGTGTGTGTGTGTGTCATTATTTAAATGAATAATTAAATAATAAAGCCAATTTTGTGGATGTGGATGATGGCAACGTGGATATGAATTCATCCACACATATGTGATAAAGTCATCAGATCAAAATTTATATACAAGGCAACAATACGTACGGTTTCTTTTTCCTCTCAAAAAAACAAGACAACCAATTTCATTCTCTAAACCAAAATCTCAGTTTTAATCCGATTAAACGTTTGATAAGTACGATCAAATGGTTTAATCTGATAGTGTTCAATCACGTTTCTGAGATTAATCAAGTCGAAGAAATCAATTTCGTTACTTTACAGTTTCGGTGTGAGATTTGGATTTACGCAAGATCATTCAACAAATTCATGTGAGTTGCTTCTTCTACCAGAATACAAGCATTAGAAATTCCAGATTTCATTGTGTTCCGGTTACAGTTAGCGGAAAACAAAAGGTTTGAATTTTACTTCCGTTCTTGTTCGCGGTGCTTGTTCGGTGTTGTTGATCGTAAATGTAACACCCAGAAAATTTTCTAATCGAGTCAAGTGATAGTGATGGGCTCGGATGAAAAACCATTTAATAAATATAAAATGGTTGCGGATATTACACCGAGTTAACCCAACGGGTCATGAGTTTAACGAGTTTGGGGTCCCGGGAACGCCTGGCATATAAATAGATGGATCAGCTGAGCAACTCTCATTTTCACTCAAACGCCATTCTAGAGAGAGAAAGTGTAGAGAGAGAAAGTGCCGGATTGAAGCTTGGGTGGTCAAGAATCGAAGGCTGGTGTTTGTGGACTCCTAAACTACAAGAATCAAGGTAAGAAACGTATCTAAATTGCTGCATTTGGTGAAAAACCCGAGTTTGGGGTTTTTGGGTTTTAAAGTGGCAAAAATCACCCCAAAACACACGTTTTAGAGTAAGAAAACGTGTAATGAGCTTAGATATAGCTTCCTGGATGATAATCCAAGGGTTTGGGTGGAAAGGATTGGATTTTTGGGCTAAAACGAGCTGATTCGTAAATTTCAGCTCGTTCTGCGAATTTAAGGTCTCGACAAGCGAAACTGTGAGTTCGTCCAGCGAAACTGGAAGGATTTACAGCGAAGTTACAGTTTCGCTGCAGCGAAACTACATATTCACCTTAGCGAAACTATAGTTTCGCTGATGACTATGCGAATGCCCAAGTTGACCTTAGATATTGCGAAACTAGGGAATTCCAACGAAAGTTGGGCGCTCGAGGTAGCGAATCTGTCCAGCGAAACTGGCAGAATGCTGCCCAGCGAAACTAGCAGTGAAACTGCTAATTCGCCCGGCGAAACTACGGGCGAATTTACGGGCGAAACTACCTGCGAACTTAGTAGCGAAATTAGGCAGAAATTAACTCTTTTGAGTGTTAACTTATCTGCAGGCAGTGTAGTGTGACCCGCGTCTTTAAGGCTTGATTGAGAAGCTGCTTGTCAAGCACAGGTGAGTTCTAGGACCCCTCATTTACTTGTTTCAAATGATTTTGGGGCTGGAACACATATAAACTTGTTTACTGACGTATGTATGTATGACCCATTTGGGTATAATGTTGTGTTATACGTCTAAGGTATGGTTGTGGACTCGGCACGTTATATAAGGTCCTAGTATGAGTCCCCACCGTCTTGGAGGGACAGTTAGTGCTACTGCACCAAGATGACGCATAGTAAGTCCCGGATTCGGGAAGGATACGGGAGTAAGTGCCTAGTGATGATTGATGATGTAAGCTATGTATGTATGAGGTTATGTATGATGATGTATGATGATGTATGTATGATGTGTGTGTTCCTTATAATATCGCATGAATATCTTTCTATGGCTTTACGTAATAATGAACGAACGAACGAAGTATTATGTAACGTAAAGTGAAAGATAATGAAAGAGGAACACGATGATGAATGCATGTATTAATGAATGAACGAATGATTTAAAAGATGATGAATACATGCATTAACGAACGAACGAACGAAAGATGTCTTGGAAACATTGGATAAGGTTAACGGGTCCTTCTTAGTGATTGACCATATGTATGGTATCCCTACCGCTTACCTCTAGTACCGCGGCATACGTTTTGCTGTTCATTTAATGACTTCGGCCCGATAGCTAATAACGTTTGGGGTATAGCAGAAGGTAGTGATACAAAAGATATCCAATGTGCAAGAAAAGATGTAATGGGGTCCTTGTCATTCGACCACAGTAATCATGGCTGCGTGCCATGAAGTGGGTAAAGCCTGACAGGACCTAAACGAGAAGTGAAAGATAACGATGTATGACGAACGAACGAATGAACGAATGAGATAATAAAAATATTATCTATGTGTATGTACGATGTATGATCGCGTGTAAGGGATGAACGGTTTTTAATATAAACAAAGTATGTTTACTATAAAACTAGAACTCACTCAGCAACGCTGACTTTTTATGTGTTTCCAGTTGGCAGGTAGCGTTGCTGGGGATGGCACGAGGCGGCTACTCAGCTCTTTTGGGATGGCATTCTCCATTTGATAATGCTGCAACGTCATGCGTTGTGGGCCCATAACGCACGCAACTCATCACGTTGCATGCCATTACGAGATTTCTTGAGGATTCCCATAAAAGGGATTACTTAAGAAATCTTCTTTAATTTGAATATGCTGCCACGCACCGGAAGTGCGTGTGCGCAGCACATGCAACGAAATATGTTGCATGAGAGTGTCAAGAGTGTTCCTTAAGGGTTCCGATGTACGGAATTACTTAAGGAATATTCTTTAGTATAAAAATATAATTTTTATATTTTTGAACTTAATATCCTCTCTAGAGGTCGCTGTATGACCCTATGAGGGGAGACAAAGTAGAGAAAGCTGTAATTTTTGTAATCATGTCAATTATGTAATGACTTTTATGAATGAATGAGAATGTATATTTTATTAATTCCGCTGCGTTATTTTATGATTATATACATTATGTATGTTTTACGTGCGATGAACCACCAATCGTAAGGCGCCCGGGAGCGGGGCCTTACAAGTTGGTATCAGAGCCAAAGTTTAAGTAAAATGGGTAAATTTTCAATATAAACCTAAAACTTAAACTGAGAAATGGGACAGAAAGGGGATGAATGCCATCTGAGTAGCTGTGTGCCATCAGGTATCTTCTTAAAAATAATCAAAGTTATGTGCGCGTGTAATGTGGTTTATGTGTGCTGTTAGATTTAGATACTGATGTAGTCAGTAAAGGTAATGCTTGGGGTGCGAAAAGTAGAGTAAGTGACTAATCACAACTGGCCACTGTAATTAGCAACTTACTGTGCTTAACATAAACTGAGCTATTTCCTTGAATGACCGTGTTGGTATTTGAACCTTTCAGTGTGAGATAGAAGATGGTCAGTGGTAGATCATCTAAAGCCCCACTTGGTGGAGGCGGTGGCGGAAGTGGTGCGGAACCACGAGCCACAAGAGGAAGACCTAGACTAGAGAAGAAGGTTCCTGAAGAACCTAATACTACTCCCTCGGGGGAGTGGATGAGAGTGATGATTTGAGGGCCTCGATGAAAGAGGCAGTGGTCGAGGAGGTGCACCAAGTCATGCAGACGATCTTACCGTCTGTAGTGACCGAGGTGATAAAAGCTGTACGCGAAGATGAGAGGCGAGGGAGGAATCGAGCCTCAGGGAGACGGTAGCAGCAACAAGAGCCGGAAATGGTTCTTTCTGATGATGAAGAGGAGGAGGAGGAGGAGGCCGAGCGTGAGACAACACGGGGTTGTAACTACGGGGCATTTATGAGGTGCAAGCCCCCGACTTTTGATGGTTCTGGTACAGCTGCCGATGCTCACCAATGGGTGAGAGAGATGGAGGCGGTCCTCGATATCAGTGACTGCCAGGAGGATAAAAGGGTGAAGTTTGCTACCCATTCATTTACAGGGACGACATTGTGCTGGTGGGACAATATTGTCCAGGCTGAGGGTGGTAAGAAAGGAGGTGGCGAGAGGAGTTGGCAGGGAAAGAGGTTTGGTCGAGGTGATACCTCGACAAGTAACAAGAAGGCAAGGGTAGACGACCGCCGAGTGGTTGCAAAGGGAGCAGGGTTGAGGAAGTATGGACAGTGTTGTAAAGAGCACTCGGGGGAGTGTAAGTGGGGATCCAACATCTGTTTCAAGTGTGGGAGGATTGGGCATATGGCCAAGGATTGCCGAATGGGCAAGTGTTTTAACTGTGGGGAAAGTGGTCATATGAGCAGAGATTGCAAGAAGTCGAGAGCTGAGGGCTCAGGGAGAAGAAGACGGGAGGAGAAGCACCGAGGGCAAAGGCTAGGGCGTTCACCATGACGCAGGAGGAGGCTAGAACGGACCCTGATGTTGTGTCCGGTACGATCCTAATAGACCAAATTTTAGCCTCTATATTATTTGATTCGGGTGCTAGTAGGAGTTTTATTTCTACTACCTTCTGTGCTAAACTACCTATTAGAAGTAAATGCCTCGATAAGTCCTTTGAAGTAGAAACCGCTATTGGTAAATCCACTAGGGTTACGGATGTGATAGAAGGCTGTGCCATAGAATTAGAGGGCCATAGGTTTGCTACCAAGTTACATGTGATGCCTCTAGGAGGATTTGATGTAGTGTTAGGGATGGACTGGTTAGCAACCTACGAAGCAAATATCGTGTGCCGAAAGAAGATGATTAGACTGACGGCGACCGACGGAAGTCCGGTGACAATATATGGCGATCGAGCTACGACGATTCCGAAGGTGATCTCGATGGCGGTGGCGGGAAAGTGTATGAGGCGCGGATGTAGCGCCTACTTATGTTATGTAAAGAATGTAGAGACGCCAACACCACAGCTATGCGATGTGCCAGTGGTGTGTGACTTTCCAGACGTGTTTCCCGAAGACTTATCGGGATTGCCACCTGACCGAGAGATCGAGTTCCAGATCGACCTGATACCGGGTGCCCAACCTGTCGCAAAGCACCATATCGCTTGGCTCCGACGGAGATGAAAGAGTTGATGGAGCAGTTGCAGGAGCTGCTGGATAAGGGGTTTATCAGACCGAGTATCTCACCTTGGGGTGCTCCGGTCCTGTTCGTAAAGAAGAAGGATGGTAGTATGAGGATGTGCATTGACTACCGCGAGCTGAATAAGCTGACGGTGAAGAACAGATACCCCTTACCAAGGATCGATGACTTGTTTGATCAACTTCAGGGTGCCAGTTGGTTTTCAAGGATAGATCTTCGATCGGGGTACCATCAACTGAAGGTGAAGGAGTAGGATATCCCTAAAACAGCCTTTCGTACGCGCTATGGTCACTACGAGTTTCTTGTCATGTCTTTTGGGTTGACTAATGCGCCGGCTGCTTTTATGGATTTGATGAACCGAGTGTGTCGGCCAGTGTTAGATAAATCAGTGATTGTGTTCATCGATGATATCCTGATTTATTCGAGAAGCAAAGAAGAGCATGCCGGTCACATTCGGGAAGTACTGGAAACGTTGAGAAGGGAGAAATTGTACGCCAAGTTCTCCAAGTGCGCCTTTTGGTTACGCGAGGTGCAATTTCTGGGTCGCGTAGTGAATGCAGAAGGAATAATGGTGGACCCAGCAAAGGTTGAGGCCGTGATGCAATGGAAGTCACCGAAGACGCCAACCGAGATTCGCAGCTTCTTGGGGCTGGCGGGCTACTATAGAAGATTTATTCAAGACTTCTCCAAGATAGCCTCACCTTTGACAAAATTGACTCGCAAGGATGTAAAGTTCGTGTGGGGTCGAGAACAGGAGGACGCTTTTGAGGAATTGAAGACGAGACTGACACAAGCTCCTGTCTTGACATTGCCCGAGGGAAATGAAGACTTGGTGGTCTATTCGGATGCATCCTATTCTAGGCTGGGTTGCGTATTGATGCAACGCGGAAAGGTCATAGCCTACGCATCTCGACAACTGAAGACCCACGAAGTCAATTATCCCACGCACGACCTAGAACTAGCTGCGATGGTTTTCGCGTTGAAGATTTGGCGGCACTATCTATACGAGACGAAGTGCACCATCTTCACGGATCACAAGAGCTTGAAGTACTTCTTCGAGCAGAAGGATCTAAACATGAGGCATAGACGGTGGTTGGAGCTGATAAAAGATTATGATTGTGAGATCCATTACCACCCGGGCAAAGCCAATGTGGTGGCTGATGCCCTTAGCCGGAAGGAAAGGCCCGAGCCGATTCGGGTGAAGGCTTATCAGCTAATTATGACCTCTGACGTGATGACGCAGGTTAAGGAGTTCCAAGACGAGGCTTTGAAGGAAGATCGTCTTAACTCTGAAAGGATGAGAGGTCTAGTTACAGAACTGGGTGAGAACACTCTTGGTGTTAAGACCCGATTTGGGCGAGCGTGGATTCCTCGGTACGGGGATGTACGTGGAAAGATCATGGATGAGGCCCATAAGACTCGATATTCCATTCACCCCGGCGCTACCAAGATGTACCAAGACATGAAGAAAGACTATTGGTGGCCGGGCATGAAGCGTGATGTGGTGGAATATGTGAGTAAGTGCATGACTTGTTCACAAGTCAAGGCAGAGCATCAGAAACCGTACGGGAAGATCCAACCGTTGGATATACCCGAGTGGAAGTGGGAGCACATCACCATGGATTTCATCACGAAACTACCACGTACCCCGAAAGGGTATGATGCTATATGGGTGATAGTTGATCGATTGACGAAGAGTGCCCACTTCCTACCGATCCGCGAGACGTATTCATCTGAAAGATTGGCGGATCTATTTATCAAAGAAATTGTAGCTCGTCATGGCGTACCGGTGTCTATTGTGTCTGACCGTGACACCCGGTTTACCTCCAAGTTTTGGAAGAGGTTTCATGATGCAATGGGGACGAGGCTACACATTAGCACGGCATATCACCCCCAGACAGACGGTCAGTCTGAGAGGACGATCCAAACACTCGAAGACATGCTTCGAGCGTGCGTGATCGATTTTGGAGGAAGTTGGGACGATCACCTGCCGTTAGCAGAATTCTCGTACAATAACATTATCATGCCAGCATTGGCATGCCGCCCTACGAGATGTTGTACGGTAGGAAGTGTAGGACGCCTGTATGTTGGGGAGACATTGGGCAGAAGGAACTGGGTGGTGTCGAGGTGATTGAAGCAACGACTGAAAAGTTAGAAAAGATCAAAGCCTTCATGAAGGCGGCGAAAGACAGACAAAAGTCGTATGCTGACAAGAGGCGAAGACCGATAGAGTTCAAGGTCGGAGATCGGGTCATGTTGAAGGTCTCGCCTTGGAAAGGAATTATTAGGTTCCGAAAGCGGGGTAAACTGAGCCCACGGTATATAGGCCCTTTCCGAATTATTGCCCGTGTGGGAGAGGTGGCCTATAGGTTAGAACTGCCAGATGAGCTGAGTGGAATTCACCCGACCTTCCACGTATCTCATCTGAGGAAATGTTTGGCCGATGAAGATATGGTTGTACCACTGGAGGATATTGAAGTAGACGAAATGCTCAACTATGTGGAGCAACCAGTAGCGATCATCGATAGAAAAGAGAAACGGCTAAGAAAGAAAGTGGTTCCTCTTGTGCGCGTACAGTGGAAGCACAGGAAGGGATCTGAGTCTACGTGGGAGACTGAAGAAGAGATGAGGCAACATTACCCACATCTGTTCGAAGAGTAACAGGTTTCAGGGACGAAACCTAAATAAGGGGGTGGACTTGTAACACCCGAAAATTTTCTAATCGAGTCAAGTGATAGTGATGGGCTCGGATGAAAAACCATTTAATAAATATAAATGGTTGCGGATATTACACCGAGTTAACCCAATGGGTCACGAGTTTAACGAGTTTGGGGTCCCGGGAACGCCTGGCATATAAATAGATGGATCAGCTGAGCAACTCTCATTTTCACTCAAACGCCATTCTAGAGAGAGAAAGTGTAGAGAGAGAAAGTGCCGGATTGAAGCTCGGGTGGTCAAGAATCGAAGGCTGGTGTTTGTGGACTCCTAAACTACAAGAATCAAGGTAAGAAACGTATCTAAATTGCTGCATTTGGTGAAAAACCCGAGTTTGGGGTTTTTGGGTTTTAAAGTGGCAAAAATCACCCCAAAACCACGTTTTAGAGTAAGAAAACGTGTAATGAGCTTAGATATAGCTTCCTGGATGATAATCCAAGGGTTTGGGTGGAAAGGATTGGATTTTTGGGCTAAAACGAGCTGATTCGTAAATTTCAGCTCGTTCTGCGAATTTAAGGTCTCGACCAGCGAAACTGTGAGTTCGTCCAGCGAAACTGGAAGGATTTACAGCGAAGTTACAGTTTCGCTGCAGCAAAACTACATATTCGCCTTAGCGAAACTATAGTTTCGCTGATGACTATGCCAATGCCCAAGTTGACCTTAGATATTGCGAAACTAGGGAATTCCAACGAAAGTTGGGCGCTCGAGGTAGCGAATCTGTCCAGCGAAACTGGCAGAATGCTGCCCAGCGAAACTAGCAGTGAAACTGCTAATTCGCCCGGCGAAACTACGGGCGAATTTACGGGCAAATTTACGGGCGAAACTACCTGCGAACTTAGTAGCGAAATTAGGCAGAAATTAACTCTTTTGAGTGTTAACTTATCTGCAGGCAGTGTAGTGTGACCCACGTCTTTAAGGCTTGATTGAGAAGCTGCTTGTCAAGCACAGGTGAGTTCTAGGACCCCTCATTTACTTGTTTCAAATGATTTTGGGGCTGGAACACATATAAACTTGTTTACTGACGTATGTATGTATGACCCATTTGGGTATAATGTTGTGTTATACGTCTAAGGTATGGTTGTGGACTCGGCACGTTATATAAGGTCCTAGTATGAGTCCCCACCGTCTTGGAGGGACAGTTAGTGCTACTGCACCAAGATGACGCATAGTAAGTCCCGGATTCGGGAAGGATACGGGAGTAAGTGCCTAGTGATGATTGATGATGTAAGCTATGTATGTATGAGGTTATGTATGATGATGTATGATGATGTATGTATGATGTGTTGTGTTCCTTATAATCGCATGAATATCTTTCTATGGCTTTACGTAATAATGAACGAACGAACGAAGTATTATGTAACGTAAAGTGAAAGATAATGAAAGAGGAACACGATGATGAATGCATGTATTAATGAATGAACGAATGATTTAAAAGATGATGACTACATGCATTAACGAACGAACGAACGAAAGATGTCTTGCAAACATTGGATAAGGTTACGGGTCCTTCTTAGTGATTGACCATATGTATGGTATCCCTACCGCTTACCTCTAGTACCGCGGCATACGTTTTGCTGTTCATTTAATGACTTCGGCCCGTAGCTAATAACGTTTGGGGTATAGCAGAAGGTAGTGATACAAAAGATTTCCAATGTGCAAGAAAAGATGTAACGGGGTCCTTGTCATTCTACCACAGTAATCATGGCTGCGTGCCATGAAGTGGGTAAAGCCTGACAGGACCTAAACGAGAAGTGAAAGATAACGATGTATGACGAACGAACGAATGAACGAATGAGATAATAAAAATATTATCTATGTGTATGTACGATGTATGATCGCGTGTAAGGGATGAACGGTTTTTAATATAAACAAAGTATGTTTACTATAAAACTAGAACTCACTCAGCAACGCTGACTTTTTATGTGTTTCCAGTTGGCAGGTAGCGTTGCTGGGGATGGCAGGAGGCGGCTACTCAGCTCTTTTGGGATGGCATTCTCCATTTGATAATGCTGCAACGTCATGCGTTGTGGGCCCATAACGCACGCAACTCATCACGTTGCATGCCATTACGAGATTTCTTGAGGATTCCCATAAAAGGGATTACTTAAGAAATCTTCTTTAATTTTGAATATGCTGCCACGCACCGGAAGTGCGTGTGCGCAGCACATGCAACGAAATATGTTGCATGAGAGTGTCAAGAGTGTTCCTTAAGGTTCCGATGTACGGAATTACTTAAGGAATATTCTTTAGTATAAAAATATAATTTTATATTTTTGAACTTAATATCCTCTCTAGAGGTCGCTGTATGACCCTATGAGGGGAGACAAAGTAGAGAAAGCTGTAATTTTTGTAATCATGTCAATTATGTAATGACTTTTATGAATGAATGAGAATGTATATTTTATTAATTCTGCTACGTTATTTTATGATTATATACATTATGTATGTTTTACGTGCGATGAACCACCAACCGTAAGGCGCCCGGGAGCGGGGCCTTACAGTAAAGAATTTACTGAATTGTCAGTGTTCCGTTTGACAAAATTTAATAAGATCCGGATTGGTTCTTGGTTAACAAATTTTGTCTAATAAAGATTAAACCATTTGTGGATTTCTTCGACCGAAACTTGAATATACCGTTCAGAAATATTGGTGTGGACACTTGAATCTAGTGTCGTGCGGTTGTGGAATTATAATCAAAGGATATCAACAATTCAAGGCCAATGGGATTCTAATTAATTAATCTTGGATCTACGAAAGAGATTTCAATTGTTGGAAATAGATTTAATCTTCTATTTTTTATTTAAATTCAAATCTGGATCACTACAAATAAGTTTGATTCAAATGGCAAGCGGGGAATCGGTTCGGGATATGTCTAGTAAGTTTGCAAATTGGAAAATTTTGAGGGTCAAGACTTTAGGCGATGGAAAAAGAAGATGCATTTCTTGTTGACGACATTGAAGGTTGCGTATGTACTTTCTACGCCAATGCCAGACGTAGTGGAAGATGAAACCTTAGATCAATAGAGAAGGAGACTCAAGTGGGAAAATGATGATTATATCTGCAGAGGTCACATAGTTAATGGTATGACTGACTCACTCTTTGATGTGTATCAAAATGCGGAATCTGCCAAAGATCTCTGGGATTCTCTTGAAGCAAATACATGGCTGAGGATGCATCAAGCAAGAAATTCCTAGTAAGTAATTTCAATAATTACAAAATGACAGATTCTAGGCCAGTAATGGAATAATATAACGAACTGCTTCATATCTTGGGTCAATATGCACAACATGATATGCATATGGATGAGTCAATTTCTGTGTCGAGCATAATCGACAAGTTTCCACCTTTGTGGAAGGATTTTAAACATACTCTAAAACATCAAAAGGAGGACTTGACTTTGGTTCAATTGGGTAGTCATATCCGTATTGAAGAATCACTTCGGGCTCAAGAATTGGATAAAACCAAGGGCAAAAACCCAGCATCGTCATCGGTTAATAATGTTGAAGATGATGGGAAATTCAAAAGGTTCAACAAGTCAACGGGTAATAACGCAAGTTTAGCAGTGATAACAAACATCCTAATAAGAAGGCAAAACCTGCCTGTTGGAGATGTGGAAAACCGGGACATTTCAAGAAAGACTGTCGGGTGAAAATGTCAGGTGGAAGTAAGGCTAATATAGCCGGTCCTAGCGGGTCAAAAGACCTAAATGGGAAACCAGGTTTGTGTCCTGTCTCAGTTTTTAATTCTATTAAGAATTATGTTTCCTTAATTTCTGAATCATTCTATGTGCAGGATGATGAAACTGCGTGGTGGATAGACTCAGGTGCTACAAGTCACGTGTGTAAGGATCTAAGGTGGATCGAGGATCTTAAAACAGTTGAAGATGGATCTGTTTTGAGAATGGGAAACGTGGCAACTGAGCCTATCAAGGAATTGGAAATGTCAAACTTGTATTTACTTCTGGAAAACAATTAATACTGTATAATGTATTGTATGTACCAGGGATTCGAAAGAATCTCTTGTCTGGAATTATGTTGAACAGTTGTGGTTATAAACAAGTCATCGAGTCAGATAAGTTTATCTTATCTAAACATGTAACCTTTGTTGGATTTGGGTATTTATCCAATGGCATGTTTAAACTTAATATTCATGTTCCATTTGCTAATGAATCAGCATGTGTTGTTTCCTCTTCATCTAGTAAAGTAGATTATATTTCTAAATTATGGCATGCTAGACTAGGTCATGTTAATTCTTTAGAATGAAAGATATGTCAAAAATGAGTCTGATACCTGCTTTTGACATGCATGTTAACAATTGCCACACTTGTAAATTAACCAAGATTACTAGAAAACCATTTAAGGATATTAAGAGGAAATCTAAGGTGTTAGAACTTATTCATTCTGATTTATGTGACTTTCATAGCACACCTTCTCTTGGTAATAAAAAGTATGTAGTCACTTACATAGATGATGCAACTCGATATTGTTATGTATATCTTGTTAATACTAAAGATGAAGCACTTGATAAATTTAAAGTCTATAAACAAGAAGTTGAATTGTTTCATGGTAATCTTAAAACCCTTCGAACTGACCGGGGAAGGGAGTATTATGATCCAGTGTTTTTCCAGTCCACTGGAATAATACATCAAACAACAGCCCCTTATACACCACAACAGAATGGTGTTGCTGAAAGGAAAAATAGAACATTTGTACAAGAGTGGGCCGATGGCCCACATATCAGATATTAAACTGATAAGAACAGATACTAACTGCTTGCTATTTATTAAATAGAACTCCTAACAAAAGAAATAAAATAACTCCTTATGATGGATTCTGGGGAGAAATAGAACATTAAAAGAAATGGTTAATTTCTTACTGTCATACTCTGGTCTGAGTGATGGATTCTGGGGAGAAGCAATGCTAACTGCTTGCTATTTATTAAATAGAACTCCTAACAAAAGAAATAAAATAACTCCTTATGAGTTATGGAAAAGGAAGCCTCCTAATTTAAACTATTTAAAAGTTTGGGGCTGTAGAGCAGTAGTTCGCCTTACTGAACCTAAACGAAAGAACTTAGGTGAGAAAGGAATAGACTGTATATTTATTGGATATGCTGAAAACTCAAAAGCCTATAGATTCTATGTTATAGAACCCAACGACTTTGTGTCTGTAAACACTGTTATAGAATCAAGGGATGCTATCTTTGATGAAGATAGATTCACTTCTATGCTTAAGCCTAAGGACAACATCACAAATTCTCAAGCAAGGATTCTTGATCCCGTTGAGAATAGAGCAGTTGATTCGGTTAAAGCATCGTCAAATGCTGGCAGTGTATCTAGTCCTTCTGAACCAAGGAAAAGTACAAGAACTAGAAAGGCTAAATCCTTTGGTTCTGATTTTCATCTCTACTTGGTTCAAGGATCCAGGAGTGATATCAGCTATCAATATCAATATTGTTTTAATATCGAAGAGGATCCAAAGACATATAATGAAGCAATGGCATCTCGAGATGTTGCTTTCTGGAAAGAGGCAATTCAAGATGAGATGGATTCTATCATGCATAATAATACGTGGAAATTGACTGACTTACCACCTGGATGTAAACCTCTAGGTTGTAAGTGGATATTTAAAAGGAAAATGAAAGTTGATGGTAGCATAGACAAGTTTAAGGCCAGATTGGTTATTCAAGGTTTTAGACAAAAGGAAGGAATTGATTTCTTTGATACATATGCTCCGGTTGCTAGAATTTCCACTATAAGATTATTACTTGCTTTAGCTTCAATTCATAAACTTATAATTCATCAGATGGATGTAAAAACAACCTTTCTGAATGGTGAACTGGATGAAGAAGTATACATGAAACAACCTGAGGGCTTTGTTTTATCAGGACAAGAACATAAAGTATGTAAACTAATTAAATCACTGTATGGTCTAAAACAAGCTCCCAAACAATGGCATCAAAAGTTTGATGAGGTTATCTTATCTAATGGTTTTCTATTAAACCAAGCAGATAAGTGTGTATACAGCAAATTCAATTCCTCTGGAAAAGGAGTAATTATTTGCCTATATGTTGATGATATGTTGATCTTTGGTACTGACCAAGATCAGGTAGATAAGACTAAGAAATTACTGTCTTCTAATTTTGATATGAAAGATCTGGGGAAGGCAGAAGTTATCCTAGGTATACGGATAAAACGAAGCAACAATGAGATATCAATAACTCAATCTCATTACATTGAAAAGGTATTGAAGAAATTCAATTACTTTGATTGTTCGCCAGTGAGTACTCCTATAGATCCTAATATCAAGCTTATGCCTAATAAAGGTGATTCTATTTCACAGTTAGAATATTCCAAAGCAATTGGGTGTTTGATGTATGCTATGATAAGCACAAGGCCTGACATAGCATATGCCGTAGGAAAACTGAGTAGATTTACCAGTAATCCTAGCACACATCATTGGCAAGCTGTGAATAGGTTGTTCAAATACTTGAAAGGAACCATAAATCATGGTTTATGTTATTCTGGTTTTCCTTCAGTTATAGAAGGGTACTCAGATGCAAGTTGGATAATAAATTTGGAAGATCATTCCTCTACAAGTGGGTGGGTATTCCTACTTGGTGGTGGTGCTATTGTATGGGCATCAAAGAAACAAACTTGCATAACTAATTCGACTATGGAATCTGAATTTGTTGCTTTGGCTGCAGCTGGTAAAGAAGCTAAATGGTTAAGAAATCTGATCTTTGAGATTCCATTGTGGGCAAAACCGATATCATCTATTTCTATCAGGTGTGATAGTGCAGCTACTTTGGCTAAGGCATATAGTCAAGTGTACAATGGGAAGTCTAGACACTTAGGTGTTAGACATAGCATGATTAGAGAATTAATCATAAATGGTTTGATATCTGTTGAGTTTGTAAAATCTGAATTTAATTTGGCTGATCACCTAACAAAAGGGTTAGGGAGAGATCTCGTGAAAAGATCAGCCATAGGGATGGGTTTAAAGTCCATTTAAATTTTCTTATGTCAAGATACCCAATTCCCGTCTAATACAATGTTAGATGCTGAATTCAATGTGAAAAGCTTGTCGTATGGAAATTGGAAGACATTAATACATCATCTCGAGGTTTGTGTTCGGACTGTAAGATAAAGTAGGTTGAAGTATATCTTCTTAATAGTTCTTTGACAAATTGCATTTGCAGGTGCAAGATTTAAAGAACTACCTATAAGAATATGAAGTTTAGCCGCTTCAAAAAGCTTGGACTTGGCTTCGATGTATTCTTTGAAGGATTAGGACATAGGCTAGTAAAATATTGTGTCAAGTGAGAATTTGAATTTGTAAATTTATGTGTATACTCACTTCAGTTATTTATATGGATAGCAAGGGTTCAATCCATAGTGACACCCTTATATTCTAATATTTGAATGTGATGTACTAAGATGAAAATTCAATCTGCAGGATACTTTCATTTATGCATAAGTTTGTGTTTTGAGAGAGATATTTACGTTAATCATGGATATCACTAAAATGGGGGAGGAATGTTGGTAATTTTAGTGTTATCAACAATTTTAATGCTATTGGGTTAACTTGTTGATCTGATTAATTAAATTACTGAGTAAACGAGTTAGGTGACTTAGGAGTGCGGGCTCGTTTTACACTAATATAATTAATTATATATATATGAAATAAAAGATTGAGCTTATTTATTTATTATTGAGTTATGTATGGAGACTAGTTCTTAATTGGTCTCAAATATACATATACATATATATATATATATATATATATATATATATATATATATATATATATATATGTATATGTATATATGTGTGTGTGTGTCATTATTTAAATGAATAATTAAATAATAAAGCCAATTTCGTGGATGTGGATGATGGCAACGTGGATATGAATTCATCCACACATATGTGATAAAGTCATCAGATCAAAATTTATATACAAGGCAACAATACGTACGGTTTCTTTTTCCTCTCGAAAAAACAAGACAACCAATTTCATTCTCTAAACCAAAAATCTCAGTTTTAATCCAATTAAACGTTTGATAAGTACAATCAAATGGTTTAATCTGATAGTGTTCAATCACGTTTCTGAGATTAATCAAGTCGAAGAAATCAATTTCGTTACTTTACAGTTTCGGTGCGAGATTTGGATTTACACAAGATCATTCAACAAATTCAAGTGACTTGCTTCTTCTACCAGAATACAAGCATTAGAAATTCCAGATTTCATTGTGTTCCGGTTACAGTTAGCGGAAAACAAAAGGTTTGAATTTTACTTCCGTTCTTGTTCGCAGTGCTTGTTCGGTGTTGTTGATCGTAAAGAATTTACTGAATTGTCAGTGTTCCGTTTGACAAAATTTAATAAGATCCGGATTGGTTCTTGGTTAACAAATTTTGTCTAATAAGGACCAAACCTGTAATTTCTCAAAAGTTGGGACCAATATTATAATATCGGCAACCCACAGGGACCAATCGTGTAATTAACTCTAATTTATCATTTTCCTGTTTATTTTGTCCTTTGAGTTACGTAACCACAGACGTCGAATTTAAGCCCTGCTTAAACGTAAATCTTTCCCACCTACTGTCATTGACATGAGATTTGGATTGTCTGCACACCTGGTCCAATCAAGAGAATACGTTGTGTAATACCACAATTAAATCAAAATTGAAAATACTATGAACAAAGAACTTCAAAGAAAATGGCAATCAAACTCACCATAGCTAAGAAGATTTGTTGTCTCCAAAGTGAGGTGATACCTACACACAAATTAAACCAAAAAAAGATTCAATTCATCAGCAGATCCATAGGAAAAATTAATTAATGCATATAAGGAGTAAACAGTTTGATAATATGTAGAATTCAAGAACTTTTGCTTTAACATTTGATGGAGAATCCTAAAGATAAAATAAATAAGTTCAAGGATCTGCTGCTTGAATATTTCAAGAATTGTACCAAACCGGCCTATATCGCTTTTATAACCCATCTGGGTATTTCAACAAACATATTGCAAATAGTAAATGAATCTTCAAGTAAACATAGATAATAGATGCATTTTCAAGTAGACTTTTCAAAATCATTCATAAAATGCAACTTTCTGAACATGTCACATTTGTGTATACAATAAATTTATGTGATCCTATAGATTGTTGTTGTTTCCTTTTTGGTTGTTTCACCATTCAAGCTTTGGCAATTTGGATTTTTTCTCTATTATTCATACAATGATAGAGAACTCATGAATTTTGAAAAAGATTAGGCAAATATTTGGATGTGCATTGAAATTTTATAATTTTGAGATGTGGATCAGCTGTAAACTTAAATAACACATGATATCACCTAAGATAAAGACGCACTTTTAAAGCAATAGCATGCAAATATTTGGCTTCAATCACCAAGAAACAGTGAAACAACAAAAGTAGAAAGATGAAAATATTCAAGCTTTTTCTCACAACTTAGAGGTTATGAAATATTTGTACACTTGTAAATAGGCAACGTACTGGTTAATTACCATAGGCCAATGTTGATGATGAGAGAACGAAAAGACTGATATCAATTTCATCATGTGTTGCCTTTTATTTCTGCAAGAATAAATGCACTCTTTTATTAAGCGCATGTGAAAAATTCCACCATGTAAACCAAAACTCATTCCTCGTTAACCCCCTAAGAACATTGACATATGAACTCGTTCTTTTAACCATCTATGTAACCTAGTTCAAACATAAACTTCAATTGTTAACAACTTTTTCATATATAATGGGATCATGATCAGTTTAGCATAGGCCAATGTAGATTGTGTAAACATGAAAAATAAATAATATTATAAAAGAGTATTCAACGCCATAAAAGGGTGGATCAAAAAGTTTGCATCAGCCCAGTATAATTAATACCCAAGATTTACATGATAACGATCATTATGTCAATAATATATTGTGTCAGTGTAATGGGTAAGAGACTAACAATATTTATATAAGATGAAAAATAAGTTAAGTTCTTATCTAAATCTTTATAGATCATTCTGCGCATATAAAAATGTTGTTCATAGTCCAACGCATGAATATACCAATCTCATAAATGTTTCAAGTACCACTTTCTCCAACAAAAACTGTTCGAATGTCCGTATACAAAGTAATTATTGCATGTATAAATATTATAAAGAGAACCGAAATTGCCATTAATAAGTTAATAGCTTGACATTGCATAATCTACCACTTAATGATAGTTTTGAATTGTGATCATGTCATTATCTATTCATATTAATACCTTTGGTCGGTGGCTACAGTGCCACCGTACCAACAAAACCCTAATCCCCAAACCTAAATTCACCCCTGAAGCCATTTCCGAAGCTCTGTTCTTCCATCAAGCTCTTTGAACCCACATCGTCGTCTCGGAGCAGCAGATGTGTCGTCTGGTTTGGAGCTCCATGAGGAGCTTTGGAGGGATGGTGATGAGCAGCAGACGGGGAAGAAGAAGGTGAAGGAGGAGGTGTTTGATCCGCCGCCGGATAAGGAGATGATGAAACGAGGCATCTGCCTTCCTTTTATTGACGGGCGCGTTTCTGTTCTTGTGTTCTAATCGTTGATTTAGGCCCTATTCAGTTCGGTTTCACTGTAAGCAATCGAATTCGTTGCTCATGAACTTATGGGTCACTGATTTTACTGCAAATTGCACCGAACTGCTTAAGATCTGTGGCGATTTTGATGTTGGGTGTTAATTTGATTTGGGTTTTTGTTCTTGTAGGGTGGGTATTCTTCACCAACACAAGTTGCTATTACTCGCGATCTTAAACTCACTGTATCTGAGGTATTCTTGTTAATTTCAGTGACTATTCTTTTGTTGCATTTTGAGGATTTTGATTTGGGTTTGATGAATATTGACTGATTTTAAGTTTTGGCTTTCAGTTCTCTGTGTTTGGGTCTTTATCAAATGTGGGTGCCATGGTTGGGGCCATAGCCAGTGGTCAAATTGTAGAATATATTGGGCGAAAAGGGGTATACCTTTTCTTTTTATTTCATTATTTAATAATATATATTTGCTTCTGCTGGATTCGAGTTATATAAGTCGTATTAATGCAATTTGTAAACAAATTTGATACAAATTGTATACTTTTTGTGGTCATATTTGCAGTCTTTGATGATTGCAGCTATTCCTGACATCATTGGATGGCTTTGTATATCATTTGCAAGAGTAAGCTTTTAATAATCAGTCTTTTTCGTCTATAGTTTCTCAGAATCGTAATCTTGTAGTTATAATGTATGTGGTTTTCGTAGGACACATCATTTCTTTATATGGGAAGATTGTTGGAAGGATTTGGTGTTGGGATTATATCGTATACGGTAAGTTTATTTATTTAAACTTGATTTAGAAAGAGATTGTTTGTGAAAGCATCAAGATAAAGATTTGGATTTATTAAAAAGGTTCCTGTCTATATAGCCGAGATAGCGCCTCAAAACATGAGAGGGGGACTTCGTTCTGTCAATCAGGTAATTATATGCAAAAATTCAGTGTGTGAATTCATGGTGCTATGAGTCAAGATTTATGCCTTTTTATTTGTGATTTGAGGATGTGATTCATTGCTCACAAAACAAACAATCTTTTTATTCAACAAACTCACATCTATTCCTCTAATATTTTGCACAATTCCATCGACTGTCTCTTGAAACTTCGATCCACTGGCCCTTTTAAAACGGGAATGAGTTGGTCTTAAGAATGGGTCGGGTCGATAAGTAGAAAAAAGGGGTGTCAATGGTAATGTGACTGGCCCGTAGCATGCGGCTTGAGGAATGAATATTTAATTTCATCTTAATTTACCCATCATAATTAAGGCTGCACTTATGGTTTTTCTGCAAAAATGTAGTCTGGTTACAAGGCTACATACACATGAGGTTCATATGTGTCGTCTGTCTAATGTGTCTATTATGCTTTGCGATTGTATGGAATTTTTTTAACAAATATCCGTTTCACAGAGGTTTAATAATAAAACCTTTAGAGCACGAAGTAAGTTAGAATAATAAAACATATCATAAAATGGAGATGCGGGGTATCGATCCCCGTACCTCTCGCATGCTAAGCGAGCGCTCTACCATCTAAGCTACATCCCCTTTGTGTATTACTTTCAAATATTAATATTACAATGGTTAGCTTTCACTCATCAGTACTGTGCGTATTTAATAGATTTATAGATATAGTAATTATCCTATAAAAAGAGTTATTGTGAAATGAATCTGTTGTGTTTTGAAATATGCAGCAAGTTAATTTTTATTTTGTCAAATTAGTAGGATAATAGTCTAGATGGTTATTAGCAGTGGCCTTAGTAGTTTGTTATATTTTTATTGAATTTGGCTATATATGTAACAATTGATATTGAATGAAAGTGAGCAGGAGTTTGAAGCAGTAAAACTTTTCAGTTTGTGTGAGTTTCTTTGGTGTAATCTAGGCCTAACCAACGATCGGCATCAGTGTGCTCAGGTTAAATAAGCGGGTTTGGGAGTTAGCTTTGCTGCAGGGCTTCATATGCTGAAATTCAGTGTGTGAATTCATGGTGCTATGAGTCAAGATTTATGCCTTTTTATTTGTGATTTGAGGATGTGATTCATTGCTCACAAAACAAACAATCTTTTTATTCAACAAACTCACATCTATTCCTCTAATATTTTGCACAATTCCATCGACTGTCTCTTGAAACTTCGATCCACTGGCCCTTTTAAAACGGGAATGAGTTGGTCTTAAGAATGGGTCGGGTCGATAAGTAGAAAAAAGGGGTGTCGATGGTAATGTGACTGGCCCGTAGCATGAGGAATGAATATTTAAGTTCATCTTAATTTACCCATCATAATTAAGGCTGCACTTATGGTTTTTCTGCAAAAATGTAGTCTGGTTACAAGGCTACATACACATGAGGTTCATATGTGTCGTCTGTCTAATGTGTCTTTTATGCTTTACGATTGTATGGAATTTTTTTAACAAATATCCGTTTCACAGAGGTTTAATAATAAAACCTTTAGAGCACGAAGTAAGTTAGAATAATAAAACATATCATAAAATGGAGATGCGGGGTATCGATCCCCGTACCTCTCGCATGCTAAGCGAGCGCTCTACCATCTAAGCTACATCCCTTTGTGTATTACTTTCAGATATTAATATTACAATGGTTAGCTTTCACTCATCAGTACTGTGCGTATTTAATAGATTTATAGATATAGTAATTATCCTATAAAAAGAGTTATTGTGAAATGAATCTGTTGTGTTTTGAAATATGCAGCAAGTTAATTTTTATTTTGTCAAATTAGTAGGATAATAGTCTAGATGGTTATTAGCAGTGGCCTTAGTAGTTTGTTATATTTTTATTGAATTTGGCTATATATGTAACAATTGATATTGAATGAAAGTGAGCAGGAGTTTGAAGCAGTAAAACTTTTCAGTTTGTGTGAGTTTCTTTGGTGCAATCTAGGCCTAACCAACGATCGGCATCAGTGTGCTCAGGTTAAATAAGCGGGTTTGGGAGTTAGCTTTGCTGCAGGGCTTCATATGCTGAAATTCAGTGTGTGAATTCATGGTGCTATGAGTCAAGATTTATGCCTTTTTATTTGTGATTTGAGGATGTGATTCATTGCTCACAAAACAAACAATCTTTTTATTCAACAAACTTACATCTGTTCCTCTAATATTTTGCACAATTCCATCGTCTTTCTCTTGAAACTTCGATCCACTGGCCCTTTTAAAACGGGAATGAGTTGGTCTTAAGAATGGGTCGGGTCGATAAGTAGAAAAAAGGGGTGTCAATGGTAATGTGACTGGACCGTAGCATGCGGTTTGAGGAATGAATACTTTAAGTTCATCTCAATTGAACCATCACAATTAAGGCTGCACTTATGGTTTTTCTGCAAAAATGTAGTCTGGTTACAAGCCTACATACACATGAGGTTCATATGTGTCGTCTGTCTAATGTGTCTATTATACTTTGCGATTGTATGGAAATTTTTTTAACAAATATCCGTTTCACAGAGGTTTAATAATAAAACCTTTAGAGCACGAAGTAAGTTAGAATAATAAAACATATCATAAAATGGAGATCCGGGGTATCGATCCCCGTACCTCTCGCATGCTAAGCGAGCGCTCTACCATCTGAGCTACATCCCCTTTGTGTATTACTTTCAGATATTAATATTACAATGGTTAGCTTTCGTATGGGTCAACATGGGTGGTATTGGTTATTGGTCAAAACAGGTGACATTGGTTATGGCTCATGACAGGCGTATAAGTTATGAGTCATAACGGGTGGGATTAATTATGGTCAAAACGATTGATATTTGGTTTAGGCCAAAAGTGGTGGTATTGGTTATGGGTCAAAAATATGGAATTGATATGGTCAAAATGAGTGATATAGGATATGGGTCAACTTTGTGATATTGGTTATGGGTTAAAATAAGTAATATGGTTAGGGGTCGAAATGATTGATATTTGGTATGGGTCAGCTTGGGTGATATCAGTGATATTGGTTATGGCTCAAAACTATTGAAATTTGGTATGGGTCAACATGGTTGGCATTGGTTATGGCGTATGGGTGTAAACGGATGGTATTTGTTATAGGTCAAAACGGGTGGTATTGGTTATGGGTCGGTATGAATGGTGTTTGGTATGGGTCAAAACGGGTGATATTTGGTATGGGTCAAAACGGGTGATATTTGGTATGGGTCAAAATGGATGGTTTTGGTAATGGGTCAAAATGAATGGCGCAAGGTAATTCAGGTGGTGGTCTTGGAGGCAACATGACCAGATATACAACATACAACCATTGACAGTCATGCATCTTCAACCGGGTTAGTTTGTTATTGTGTAGTTTTTATGTTTAGTTCTGTTTAGTGCAATGGTTTAGCCAAATTGTAGTAGCTTTCTTTCACTATTAATCTCATTATGTTGGATTAATAGAGTTGTTAATTTTCAATATACAAACAACAAATCCCGCGGCATCGTGTGGGTATGTTTGCTAGTTTGGTTTAAAAACCATTCAGCTCAATTGCATTCATAGTTAAATAATCACATTTACATGTAATGCTAATCTTTTTCAAATGTGAAGATATATAAATTCAAAACTTCAATAAAAAATTATAGATTTGTAAATCCATAAAGGTCTTGAACCTAATGTTTAAAGTAGTACACCTGATAGATTTGGGTTTGAACTTGAACAATAACAAAATGAGTGAATCCCCCAAGGATCTTTTTCTATCTCTTAATAATAACAAGAAATTATTATTGAATCAATACTCAATAATCATGGTGTGAAAACCTATGATTAATGATATGAAATCTATGTGTTTATGTATGATTGTGAGTGTTTTAAACGCTATGACTGACGGTAACTGCTTTGTTTGATTGATGATTGTTCAAAAGTTCATAAAGTATCAGGATATACTACTATTTATAACATATACAAAAATTTATGTACAGTTACAAAAATACCCTTATGTTAAAAAACATATTAGATATAATCCTAAGTCTAATAAGCTGTTCGTTGTGGATGATGAACTGTCTGTTGTGGATAACAGACTGTCCGGTGTGCTTTGGATGTTGTCCGCTGTGAACACTTGTGTTTGCTTTATTGTTGTCTGCTATGGAGTGTTCATCCGTTATGGACTGTTCATCAGCTGTGTGACTTGGTCATCCGTGATATGTGATTATTCATCCACTGTCAGCACTTAGGCTTCATTCTTTATCCGCTACACCTTTTTGTTCATCCGCTGTGGGCAGGCCTTCATCCATTATGGACACTTAGTAAAAATTATTTTATCTATAAACCAAAGAAAGAAATTTAAACTAAATTAGTGTTTGATATGAATGTTAATCATGTTTGAATGTTATTCAATGGTTTTTTATTTGTTAGAACATATTATGATTGATTATGGCAAGCATTATCCTTTAATGCACTTTTTGAGTCCAACAATACTCCACCTAAGGATGATGCTGCCAATCTTTGATATTTTCTTGTTAATGTTTTGTTTGTTAGTTATAATGTGTTTGTTTATGTTTGATTTGAATGATTGTATGATTTTACTTATAATGAATGATTGCATGATTTTACTTATAATGAATGATTGGTTAATTAAATGCATGATTGTATGATTAACTGATTACACATGTGTAATCCAATTACCTTATATGTTATGGGTCATATGTTTACTTGTTTTTGATTATTAATTGCATAATTGTTGTTATGTATGATAATATGTCTGATATTAATGAGTGATTGATGTTCTGATATATATGTAATGTCTGTTATGTATGGTTGTTTATGTTTTGATTGTCTTGAATGGTTAGATATTTATGTTTATTGTTTTGCTTGTTTGATTATTAGTGAACCTTTAAGTATGAGAAGGACCAACTTCATCTCTATTTTTCTGCATCTCAGATGTAGCTTTAATGGACTCTTCTACATCTTTCTTTGTGATTAAGTCTTTTTCTGCTTCCTTGACTTGATTAGGTAAAGGTGTAATCTTTAATGTATTTAGGCAGTTCATAATGTGTTTAGTGAAGTATTGAACTGCACTCTTCTGATCATCATACTTAAAAGTGATTGGAAGTTGCACCATCTATTCTATGGTGGTTTGATCTAGACTTTGAACATCAATATTACTTACTAGAGTGGTTACAACATGATCACCCTTGAGTATTTCTGGATTGTTGTTCTCTGATATCCTTAGGCTTGTAATATCTTTAATGTGTGTCAGTGATTGTTGATTTGTCTCTGATCTTTTCTTTAATGTAGCATTTAAATACACTATGCCTAGAATCCTTAATATATGTATGAAATAACAATAGTCACTCTTGCATAACACATCTTCAATTGCAGGGAATGACTTTGTATTAAAAAATAACACATAAGATTGTTGTAGAAGTTTGATCTCAACAGGATCAAACAATCTTATGTCTGATGCTTCTTTCCCTTCCAACTTCCTCACCAAAACCATTTCAAAATGGTTTTCATCATAAAACCATCTAGTGATTGGATGGTTGTACTGATTACCATCATTCTTCTTCATGATATGCTTGAGGTCTGTTGGTATAAGAGGATATCCCACTCTTTCTAGAAGCTCACTATCCATGTATTTAGTCTGTTCTACACTTTGTTGTTTCTGTTTACCAGTCGATTGTTGTTCTTTTCTTAGCTTGGCTATATAAAGCATGTCTTCTCTTTTGGCTTTCTTTTTCAATTCATGATGTTGTTTGTTCATATATGATCTCATGATATGAAAGAAGTCAGCACCCCTTGGGTTGTTGGTATGCTTCACCATCCTAAACTGCATCAAATCTAGTTTGTCTTCATAGGATAGTGCACCTATCTGGGATATGTATGATAAGTATTAGACAAGTCCAGATACTCTCTTGATCAACACAGCATCCTACATCTCTTCATACTTCCAAGCAACAATCTTTCTCTCATCAGCTGAGGCTGGAAGTGTTATTCTATCATAAAGCTTTACAAAGTTTGTGATTCTTTTAGATCAGCTTAGTATCTTGCATACATACAAACTGCATACATGATGTCAGGTCTGCTTGGAGTAAGGTACATCAGTGAGCCTATCATGGATCTTTAAAGCTTCTGATCAACTAATGTTCCCTCTGGATCTGGCCCATACTTTATTCTAATTGCAAATGGTATTTTGCTTGATGTGCAATCAGTCATGTTATATTTCTTCAAAATCTGATTAACATATCTGCTTTGATTGATAAAGTTTCCTTCAGCTGGATTGTTGAACTTGAATTCTAAGGAAGAAGGTAAGTTCTCCCATTGAGCTCAATTGGAATTTTGATTACATAAGAGCCTTAAACTCTCTACAAGGCTGTATGTTGGTGGAGCCAAATATGATGTCATCCACGTAGACTTGGACAACTAGCAAGTCTTGTCCTTTTCTCTTTAAGAATAATGTTTGATCAATCTTCCCTCTGGTGTAACCATTCTGTAGTAGAAACTTTGATAAAGTTTCATACCACTTTCTAGGTGCTTGATAAACACCATACAGAGCTTTATCTAACTTGTAGACTCTGTGAGAGAAGTCTGGGTCTTCAAGCCCTTATGGTTGAGCAACATATAACTCTTCATCTATCTTTCAATATAGGAATGCATATTTCATATCTATTTGGAAGGCAGTGAATTTCTTTGATGAAGCATAAGAAAAAAACACTCGGATTGTAAGGCCCCGTTCCCGGGCACCTCACAGTTGGTCATTCATCGCACATAAATCATACTACGGAATCGATCAAAATGACATCTCATTTTATCATAAAAGCTTTTGCAAAATAATACATCGTTAATCGGTTACAAAATACATTGTTACATTACATCACAAAAGCTTTATATAAATGGATGCCATCCAAAAGAGAGCTGAGTAGCCACCCCGTGCCATCCTCAGCAATGTTACCTGCCAACTGGAAACACATAAAAAGTCAGCGTTGCTGAGTTAGTTCTAGTTTTATAATAAAACATACTTTTCTTTCGTTAAACCCGTTCTTTACATACATGCGATCACACATCATACGTACACATAGATAGTATCATTATTATCTTCATCATTCGTTCGTTAACTTTCGTTCATTTAACGTACATCGTTAACATTCGCATTCGTTACTTTCGTTCACATTCATTCATAAACTCTTACTTTCATTCGTACGTTCGTTACTTTCATCCGTACGTTCGTTACTTTCATCCATACGTTCGTTTCTTTCATTCGTACGTTCGTTACTTTCATTCGTACGTTCATTACTTTCATTCGTACGTTCATTACTTTCGATGACATGTACAATACCCTGAACGTTGTGCACGAAGCTGGTTACTGGGCCTGAGGTCTTTCATAGACCTCGAACATTGTGCACGAAGCTGACTCCAGTACCTAGGGCAAGTACATTCACCACTTATCTTTTTTCTTTCATTCTAGATCAATGCCATGTGCTATACCCCGAACATTGTGCACGAAGCTGGTTACTTGGCCTGAGGTCTTTCATAGACCTCGAACATTGTGCACGAACCTGACTCCAGTACCTAGGGCAAGCGGCAAGGATCCCATATATATGGTCAATCACAAGGGACCCCAGTGTGCATCCTTCTGGGGTAGCTAACCTGCACACAATTGAGCTAACACCCTTCATTGGGTGTGAACCTCCATACATTTGCTTGCAAGCCTTTCTTACATTCATTCATTCATTAATGGATGCATTCATTCATCATGTTCCTCTTTCATTATTATTCACTTTACGTTACATAATACTTTCGTTTCATTCTTTAACATAACACGTAAAGTCTCAGGAAAGATAAACATACATTATAATAAGGAACATCATCATACGCAGATAGCATCATCATCATACAGGGCATCAACATACATACATAATCTACATCATGCATAAACATGCAACATCATCATGCCCAACATACCCTCTAAGATCCCAATGGTCATCTTACATATACTTACGGGAACTTGCATGACATAACTCACATCTGCACTTTCCCCCGAAAGTCAGTAATTAAACTATGCTTCCCTTCGGGTACAACAGCCCTATTTGGGCGTATGGGCACCCTTCAGTCGCATGGCCTCCATGTGACTGAACATCATGCGAATGGACTTATGCAGATGAACACCAATGCGGATGAACACCCAGTCGTACGAATGAACCTCATACGGATGGACTCTATGCGAATGGACCTTATGCGAATGGACCTCTGTGGTTGGACTTAATGCGGATGGGTACCTATGCGACTGGGCTCTCAGTCGCATGACTCCCCATGCGACTAGCCCTCCAGTCATGCGACTGAACCTCAATCGTGCGACTGAACCTCAATCGCCCTCCAGTCGGCCTTATGGCCTCTAGTCGGTCGCCTAGCCCTAACTAATGCAGAATGCAGTTCATCCCGAACCCAATCTGCCATTTTCGACCTCCAAGCTCATCCAAACCCATTCTAAGCCCAAATCAACCATTCTAAACCTTAGGAATGTATACTATAACCCCATTCAAGCACACACAAGCCCGAAATCAAACTCCAAACGCACCACACACAATAACACCCAAATGGGTCAAACACACACATACAAAAAATGGGTTTACTATGTGTTCTAGCCCCAAATCAGTTGAAAACGAGTAAAAATAGGGGTCCTAGAACTCACACAAACTACACCAAGAAGAAGAGCTTTGTCTACACCCGCTACACGATGATTTTGCACACTCGAACCAAGCTTTCTTCTTCTCTTCTCCCTTTTCTCTCTTCTTTCTCTCTTTGTTGCTGAAATGTGGGTGTGGGGAGAGGGTAAGGGCTGCCCTCTCCCTTCAAATATCCTCATTCTCCCAGCTTTCTCGCGTTGGCGAGTTTGGTCCCCCGACTTTGGACTTTATTTCTTTTTCTTCTTTCGTCGGCTTCAAAGAAAAATATCTGGGTGTTACACGGATGGCTTCTAATCTAGCTACCAGAGCAAAGATATCATCATAATCAATACCTTCCTCTTGAGTACCCTAGGCAATCTAGCTACCGGAGCAAAGACACTGTCGCACCTCTGCTTCCTCAATTTTTGTAGTTTCTCCTATATGGATTCTATCCAACTATTGTCTTTGAGTGCTTCTATGATGTTTTTAGGTACAGTGAGAGATAGAAAGTATGAAAACAAGCAAATGTTTGTTGTATCATATTGATTTTGTGTCAATCTGACATTGACATCACCAATGATATTCTCTAAAGGATTATGTCTGTGAGCTCTTGTGGTTTCAACCTGATCAACAGGGATAGTTCAATCAAGATTAGTGATTGTTTGGTCAGGTGTTGATAGGTGAGCAATGGTATTTGATGTTGTTGGATTATCAGGATGTGTAGGCTCATGAAATGTTTGTGGTGAATCACGAAAGAAATATAAGATTTTATCATTATGATAGGTGTGTGGTAGTGAATGGTAGTCATCATCATCTTCAACTGTGTCGGGATGGTATGACCTTGTTTGTTTGCTTGGTTGAGGGTCAATACAAGGTTGTGGTTGATTGGTCACTAGAGTTGATGATGATGGAGTGTTTGTTGATGTTCCTCTTGAAGTGTTTGTTGATGTTCCTCTTTAAGTGTTTGTTTAATTTGGAAGAGTTATAACTTTTGTACTTGAAAGAGTAATGTTTGTTCTCCTTGGAAGATCGACAGTTAATGGAACATCAATGTTTGTTGGAGGAACCATGGGATATTCAATCTCATCCTTGGTACCTGAAACATCAAAATAAGATATGGCAAATGATTTTGTTAGTGAATCAATATCAAACAACCAGTCAGATCTAATGACTTTCTTAGTGAAAGAATGTTTATTAAAAACAACATTAGTTATTTCTTCCACTATGTTCAATCTTGGATTGTATACTTTATGAGTTTTTGAGCTTCCAGAGTATCCAATAAAAAATCCACTATCTGCTTTTGGGGTAAAATTAGATAAATGTTCTCTGGTGTTTAATATGGATACAGAACATCCAAATGCTTTATGAAATCTAATAAAAGGTTTTATATTAAACAATAATTCATATGGAGCTGTGGTATGTTCTTTAATTATTGTTATAATGTTTTGAATGTAGCAAGCTATGTCGATGGCTTTAGCCCAAAAGGATATGGGCAATAGAGAGTCAGCTAGCATAGATCTAGCAACTTCTATTAATATTCTATTTCTCCGTTCATCAACTCCATTTTGCTGAGAAGTCCTTGCCACACTGAATTATTGACTTATTCCTTTCTCTACATAAAAGGAAAGAATAATATCATTCTTAAATTCAGTACCATTATCAATTCTTAAAGTTTTGACTTTAAGATCCAATTGATTTTCAATTTTAGTGATAAATGATGTGATGATTTCTGCTATTTCTGACTTATGCAATAGAAAGAAAACCCAAGTGAATCTGGAGTAATCATCTACTATTACTAGACAGTATTGCTTCTTTCCTATGCTCAATATGTTTGTAGGGTCAAAAAGGTCCATATGAAGAAATTTAAGTGGTGTGTGGGTAGAGTTTACCAATTTAGACTTATGAGACACTCTATGTTGTTTGCATTTCAGACATGTAATGTAGTAGTCTTTATAGAAGAATTCTTTTTATGGTAGAACTATTACTAAGTCACCTTTAAGTAATTGATTCATTATGTTAATATTAGAGTGTCCCAATCGTCTTTGCCGTAATTAGAAAAAATCTTCTGATGCTTTTGTTAATAAACAAGTTTTAGGAGTTTATGCTAAAACTATGTTCATATGAACAATGTATGTGTTGATTTGAAGGGGAGTTTTCAAAAGAATACAGTCTTTAGGTACTTAAAAACCCGTCTTAAGGATGTAATAATTATTGGAGTCAAAGAGGGTGGCATATCCTTTATCATAAATTTAGGATATATTGAGAAAATTAAACTGGAGGTTGGAGCAGTAGTTGATATTTTCAAAGCTGATCAACCCATTAGATATTGTTCCTTCACCAATTATCTTTCTTCCTGTCTTGACACCTTCAAATGCTTTATTTCCTACATGTTTGCTCTTGAAATCCTGAAGGAGGGAACAATTGCTAGTCATATGTTGGGAGCATCCACTGTCAACATACCAGATGTTGTTAGGCCTTTTATGATGTCCCTGCATAGATAAAGAAATTAATTAGAGGGTGCAATCCAAGCCAATATGGTCTTGGGTTTTCCGTCTTTTTCCATAACACAAATTTCTTCTAAAGAAGCATTGTCTGCTGGCTTAGGAACTCTAGGTATGCTAGACTTCCTATGCATGCTTTTAATTGTGTTAGGAGAAATACTTTGAGCTCTCCTCCTTTGAGTAAGGTCAGATTGGTGTCTGTTTTGTGACATCTATCTACTGTCTATTTGTTTAAAGTTGCCATACAAGGTTTTGTCATTGTTTAAAACAACTTTTGTATGAGGAGTTTGTGTTTGTACTCCTCCCTTGTTCTTTTTTGGAACAACTATTTGCTTCTCAGTTGATTTCTCAACTTGAGTTGTCTTGTTTTGCTTTTTTGTTTTTCTTATTCAAAAAGCAATTGGCTGTACTATAATTGTTTCTTTCATAAATTGAATAGTAATTGGGAAAATGATATGTTTCTGTACTATAATTGTTCATAACATAGTATTTGCAGAACTTACCCTATTTACACTTTTCTATGTTGTGGGCGTATTGATTACACCACTCACAGTAAGGCATATTTGAATTACTTTGTTTGTTGAAAACTTTTGATTTTAAGTTTGACTTTAATGGAATATCAAAAGTTATAGTTGGTTGTTTAGGCTGAATGAGGGCTTTTCCCTTCCCTTTGTTTGACCTTTTGGGAGAAATAATAGAAGACTCGGCCTTTCTTCCACTTGAGCAGATGTCAAATACTTGTTTTTGCTTTGGTGGTTTTGGTGTTGTATCAATCACACTTGAAACTTTTTCAGTTTTAGTAATTTGTTGATTTGACTTATCATATAGTAAGTTTTCATCATCTTCATCTGATACACATTGGCGGAGCATAGTTAGGACCGGGGGGGGGGGGCCGCCGCCCCCCCTCTTTTTTTCGTCGGTAGTGTTAAACTTTAGTCCGGTAGTGTAAATTTTGGCTCGGTAGTGTAAATTTTCATATAAAACTTGAGTTCGCCCCCCCTAATAAAAATTATTTTCGCCCCCGCCCCCCCTTCGGGAGTGGTCAAGCTCCGCCACTGCTAATGCATGAACATCAAATTCATTGTTTTCCCATGATAGAAATTAGTTGATTTAATTTACGGTAATGCTTGACTTTTAACAAATTTTATCAGAGGTTATTGTGATATTAATGATGATTTAGATGATAATGATGATGATTGTTTGGAGTCATCTATCCTGTCATGAGGGTGGAGTGATTCCCCATGTTTGTTGGTCATTAAGTCGGGTAGTTGGATATAGTTATCATTATAAGATGGGTTAACCTTATTCTATCCAAAATCTAAAGGGTCTTTAAATACACTTTGTTAAGCAAGAAGTTCTTTGAACTTCTTATTGCTCACCAGAAACTTTTGAAGTTTCACTTCAGTTTCAACTTGTTGTGTTTTTACTGAGTCAAAGATTCAGAGAGTTGCTTAACTTGAGTTGTTAGTATTAGCTTTTCAGAAAACAGTTTGTCCAAATTCTTTTTAAGTGACAAAATTTTGATCTCATATTGTTTTTGTTCTAATTTTAAATTGTCATTCAAAATGTTTGTTTTAATAACTTTCTTTAAAACTTGGTCCGCATGCTCTCTGTATCTTGTGACTTCATCAATGAATGCTTGAGAATAAAGATTCTTCTTTACCTCTTTCGAATTTCAAAAATTTTATCCTTAACATGAGCCATAAGGACATGGTTAGGAGATTATATCTATGCCTCATACATTCTCCAGTCACACTCACCATCCTGTTTGATTATCATTGCAGAGGACTTGATTGTTGATTGGGGCTATACTGTGTGATTTGTGTTGGTATTGGTGTAGATGTAATGCTAATGGAAGGTGGAACTTGTTTGTTTGTGTGATAACCACTTGAAGTTTATGGTTGTTGGTTGTTTTTATCAGCCCTGGGTGTTGACATTCTCTTGAGAAGTGACATAGAGCTGACGGTTTTAGCATTTTTCTTTGGTCTTGTCAAAATCAACTTTGGTCTTGTCAAAACAAGAGCCTGATATGCTCTCATACCAATTGCAGGACTAGTTAAGAGTGGTCAATATAATCAGTCTCACAATGTGGATAGTGTTAGAAGACTTAAGAGATCAAATAGGGAACATGGTTTATATAGAAGATACTAAGAACACAAGTAAGTAATGAGACGGAACAAAAGAACAAGAACAAGTTAAGTATGGTTTTCAAGAATGTTGTATATTGCTCTCAAGTTCTATTACAAATGCTACAAAGCATAAGATAAAATACATGAACCTGATATATATTATACTACATCCTACAACCAGCTATACTTTGAAAGCCTGCTGGAAAACTAATCTAGACAAGATCAATATACAGTCAAAAGGTAGATTGCCTTTTAACTTGTGACTATGACATGTTATAGCTCACATCCTAGAATATTACAAAAAGGTTAAAAGGTACAAAGTAGAAAGTTACAGATTCTAAACCTTAATCTATGGTTGTAAAAGCATGGACCTTTTCACCAACTTATACAAGTTAGTGAGTCTTCAAAGTTGCAGCGGGAAGTGGATCAGCTTTATAAAAAAGTTGATCAAAGAAAACATGTCTTCTATGTCTTTGAAAGAAATCAGTTCTCACTTCATTAGTTTCAGAAGACTTTGTCTTTGAAGTTTCGGAAGACTTCATCTTTGGCTTTGGAAGATTTGGTCTTTGGCTTCGGAAGATTTGACACTTAGAACTTTTTTCTATGAAGAGTGTAGAACTTCTGAAGTAACGTCTACCTTATACATCAGTGTATGCATGCTGGAAGCTCTTTGGATGCTTTGGTTGCATCAATTTTTCTAATATAACCTTACAAACTACCCCTAGGCTGATCCTATCAAAACAAAGAAGATTATTCAGGTATTGTTTGTCCTCATTAGGATCAAGACTATTCCCTTTTTTATTAATTTGTCAGGATCCCTCAGCTTCTTATAATACCTTCTCATGTCATAGAGATCATGCAGAGGTAGATCAAGCATGTCTTGCCAGAAATAGACATCTTGACATCCTTGATCTATAGTGACATACCATCTGTTTGGATTTGCAAAAAAAGTCAAGGACAGGATGGGTCTTCTAGTGTCAAGAGGCTGTGCTTGAGTTAGAGTTGGTTTAGCAACCTCTTTTTGCACTTCCTCAGGATGCTCTAACTCATCCTAAGGTGTGGAGGTGGATGCCTTTTACTTCTTCTTTTTCTTAGAAATGCTTTTCATGGCCATCTTTTTCCTTCACTTTGAAGTCTTTAACTAAGAAGTCTGGTCTTCGGCACAAGGTTGTTCTATTGTGTCTTACTCAGTTGGGTCCTCTTCCCTCACAGTTTCAGAAAGAGAGGGAGCAGGACCGTACTGTGGATTAGAAGATGAAGTTGGCTGAGATGCAGCTCTAGGTCTAGGTTGTGTTGTCTTAGTGGGTTCAACCTTGACCTCAACTTCAGGAGGAGCTTGACTTGGTGGAGAATACAAGTCAACAAGATCTCCCCTTTTAATCTTCTGCTTGATCAATCTAATGTGCTCATCTATAATGGAAAGAGACATTGGACCAAGTCTCCTTCCAGAGAATCCATACAGCTTCCAGAAGCTCATCATACTTTGTCTATCTACAGACTTCGTTTGGCTCTTTTGGATGATCGTTCTTGACTTTGCAGCTTCTTCCCTCATCTTTCTCTTGCAGCCTTTTATTCTTTAATAACTTGTTGTTCCAGCTGCTTAAGATACTCGAATTCAATATACTCATATGATAAGGGAAGACATGTAGATGCCTAATAGAGACTTGTGGCGCTCAGGTAGTTGATCATACTTTGCCTATCAACTTGCTTGTCTACCTGAGGTTGTTTAGTTGCCACATCCTCTGTCTCAGAGCTTTCTTGATTTAGGTAGAGGGTAGGAGCATGCTTGTAAAGCCTTTTCCGCATTCTTTCTTCTGTAATCTTAAGAAGCAACTCTGCATCCTCTACCTCCTTCCTCTCCTTTAACAACTCTATGTCTACCAGTTCATTAAATTCCTCTAAGGGAAGAGAGATGACTTCATCCATATTATAGTTCCTGGTCCCCAAGTAGTTTACCCTGCCTGCCCTTAACTCATTATCTTAAGTGTTTGGCTTGGGGCTAGCCCTGATAGTAGCTTTCATGAAGCCTGGGGACCCATTAGAACTCTCTCCCTTAGCTTCCTCTCCCTCTCTCTCTCCTCCTCCTTAATCTCCATAGGAGTTGGTTTTCTTTACCCTTTATCACTCACAGGCCTTGATACTCAGGGTGGAGATAGCTTTAACCTTTATTGCTTGGTTCAACAATCAAGCTCCGGCCAGAGAGAGGCTGTGAGACACCTTCATCAGCTGGTGCCTTATTGAGAGTAATGGGTGCTGAAGAGGTTCCTGTCTTAATGTTCACAGGATAAAGTATTGGGCCTTTAGTCAAGGCTTCTCCTTCAAAGCTAATCTTAGGGTCCACCTCAACATTCAGTTGACCAATAGTCTTACTTGCTAGCCTCTGTCTATATAGTCTAGATCTCAGCTTGAACTCTTCTAGCACCCTTTCTTGAATCCTATCTGCTAACCTTGCAGCTTGCCTTTTTTGACTTGGGTTGGCAAGTGGAAGGTCAATCATATAGGTGCTCTTATAGAATCTCAGGTTAAAGAAGTTAAAGATTAGAGATTACCAGAGCTCTTCTATCAGTGTCATACATCCATCCTATAATTGGATTTTCAAAGTGATGAGTTGGGGTAGGCATAACTCTTGGTATACCCTCCTCAAACAAACTCTGTATGAGTGAGCCCACATCAATGTAGATTTTAGGAGGTTGCTGAGTATGGATAATTGCAAGTGAGGGTGGTGAATCCTTAATGTCCATACTCTGGGAAGAACTCCTAGGTTCTGTGATTGCTTGGACTTTCTCCCCCCTTTTTGGTAGCATCACCCTCTTGCCTGGGTGAGATGGAGGTTAAGTCTATCACATCCATAGGTTCTGATGTTCCTGATTGAGTCCTTCTTAAAGGTCTCCTAGCTAGTTTTTTCTTGAGATCAGAAATCTCAAATTGCGGATCATTTACCCTTCTTTGCAAAGTAGTCACTTGAGATTCCAAATGACTAACCTTGGAGACTAAATAGGTGCATGTTTTGGTCAGTTTTTGCACCTTTAGTCTCATGTTGTCTCATGTTCCCCTCATCTTTATCATAAGAATCACTGGGGGATGAGAGAATAGGACCTAAGTCTTTTTCCTCATCACTAGCACTTTGTTCTTGGTTGTTGGATTTCCCCTACACCATGACAGCTTCAGTTGAAGTGTCAATGGGCTGAGTTGCCATGGTTGAGATCTTAGTAATATAATCACTTGCTAAAGTGAGAGCCTCTTCCATATGGACCTCCTGAACAGGTTCAGGGAGACCCAACTCAGTAGTGGGTGGATGATGTGGGCTAGACATGGGAGAGGCAGGAGTACTCATCAATCCTTGGGCAGGGGTGGAGAGGATAGACTCATGGTACTCACAGAATCCTATGTCTTCATCATCATAGAATTATAGGTTGGGAATTAGTTGGTTTAGATCAAGAGGCTATGTATGGTAACTGTCCCCTGAAAGTTGTTCACTAGAGTTTTAAGACTCTGAGTGAAGGCTTAAGGCTATAGGGGTTGTGAGATTATCATGTTGAACATGAGGAACCTCAGCCCGATCATCAGTGAAACAGGAGTGGTTTGCTCCTCATGGGAAGTGGGAGATTCTATGTCCACTTCCTCCTGCATGGGTGTATGGTGGTCTATACAAGCTAAGAAGCTTGTGTAGGGGTTCGTTTGGATTTTCTTTGATAGGTGATGGTTATTTGTGGCTGTGTGGGTTGTTGTGAGGTAAAAGGTGTTGGTTCAATATTAGCTGGTGCTGGTAGGTTGTCACCCTGAGCCATGAGCTCTAACATTTTTAAGACAAGGGCTGTTTCTACGCCTGAGAAGCCCACAGTAGGCTTTCTCATAGTTTTTAAGATGACGGGCTTCATTTGTCCCAATTTGAAAACATTACCTGTTTCCCTAAACTATGAGCCCAGTTCATAGTTGAAAATATGTCAGACATATCTAGAAAACATGTAATATTCTAAGGAGTTCAAGTTTGCAAGTAAATTAGTATATACAAATTGTAAATACTTGAACTCGACCCCCTGAACCATCCCATGGACTATAAAGGAAAGGTCTTCAAGAATCTAGTCCCATCCTCCATGCTTGTTAGATAAGCTATGAATGACTACATGGAGGAGGCACTTCCATTGAGAGGAGACCTTTCCTTTCCTGAAGGTTCTGAATGAGAAGTCACCTTCATAGCCTATCTGTCCAAAGACAAATCACCTTCGGCATCATCCAGCCAAAGATGAGTGTTTATGGAGGTTGGAGTGATGAAGATTGCCATCTTTTGTACTATGGAAGACAGTGCTCTCTCTCCATCTATGGTGACCTCTTGGCAGGTCCTCTAGAATTCCAATAGTTGATCCTTATAGAGTGGAAGATCTATGGTGAGCGAGGTGAAGTAGTTTGACAAAGTAAGAGGAATGGCAAACCTATGAGAAACCTGGATCTTTCTCAGAGTTCAACAGAGCAACTTGATTATGTTGCCTATAAAGGTGCATGGAGAAATAGGGTTGGTTTCTGCGATCAAGGTTGGCTATTTGAGATAGCTTTGTTGTGAAGGAATATAAGAGCAAGGTAGGTTTGTAAGTGAATTTAGGTTAGAGAATTTGCATATGAAGAAGATAGTGAAAGAGGGGGGAACCATTGAGTGTATATATACGAAATGGATTTGAGACAAAGTTAATGCAAAAGGATAAACTTTGAAATCTGAATGTTAGTCCTACTTCTAAAAAAGGTGCCTAAAAAGGTAGTTTTCTTGGAAGTCAAAAATCTTCCGAAGGTATTATGTCTTCGGATTAAAAACTTTCGAAGCCAGCTTTGACTTCGGAAGATATTACTGAGCTTTATGAAAATTTGTTTTGGAAGAAAAATATTGGAGTATTTTCTCTTATGAGACATATTTGGTTTCACAAGATATTAAAGCTTGGAAGTTTTATTCTTAAGGGAATAAATCTTCCGAGACTTAATTGCTTTAGGAAGAAAATTGTCCAAACACATATAAGTATTCAGAAGCATATTTTTTCTTCGGAAGATATATCAAAATTTCTTCCGAAGGTAAATTTCTTATAAGTAATTATCCGATTTGAAGACTTAATATTCTTCCGGAAATAATATTAATGTCTTCCGAAAGAAAATATATTTAGGATTTCCAGAATTCTAATGAATATCATTTGAAAAAGATGTCTTCCAAAGTAAACTGGGATTATGTGGGTGATAGTTTAAACAACTTAGGACACACATATTTTAGAAATAATCTTGAATTAAGTTTTAATAAAATCTACTCAAAGTTAATCATCTAATAGCTAATACAAGATATTTAAATCTCTGTTAATCAAAAGCCTTTGTGAATAGATCAGCATGTTACTTATTTGTGTTAACTTTGACAAGTTTTATCATTCGCTTTTTAAAATTATCTCTAACTAGATGATACCTAATATTGATGTGCTTTGTCCTTAAGTGTTACACAGGATTACTGTTGTTGTCTATGTGGATTGGAGTCTCCTTGAAGTTGAATTTATAGTCCAACATCTAATTCTGAATACAAAGCACTTAAGCATAACAGTTAGCCGTAACAATGTATTCAACTTCAGTAGTTAATGCAGACACACACAATTGTTTCTTGCATTACCATGAGACTATCCATCGACCAAGGAATTGAAATCATCCAGATGTAGACTTTGCAGTCATGTTGCACCCACCATAGTCACTATACGCATAATCATACAGATAAGAATTCTTTAGATACCAAAGGCCTAAGTTAGAAGCACCTTTGAGATATCTAAGAATCCTTTTGACAGCAACCAGGTGTGACATCTTAGGGTTGGCTTGATATCTTACATAAATGCATGTAGCAAACATGATATCAGGCCTACTGGCTGTGAGGTACATAAGAGACCCAATCATAGCCATGTAAAGGTACATGTTCCCCCTCAAGATCAGGTTCAAGGGAGTGGTTTCTGGCTATGGGTGTCTTTGCAACCTTACATTCAATCATGTTGAATCTTGTAAGGATGCGTTGACGTTCCCCTTTTTTCATTCTAGTTATTGATGCGGGAAGGCATAAAGAAGATTAGAGATACAATTAAATACCAGCCCCCTCTTTTCTCTTTTTTCCCTTTTTTAGAATAAGGGAGGAAAGAGAAAGTGCATTCAACAGCTGTGAGACTCGAGGTCAGGTTGGAATTAAATGAATATGAAATTTCTATGTATTCAATTTCTATGGAAGTCGAATAGAAACAGTGGTTGACTGACTTATGAAGATGTCATTGTCAACTTGCTTCACTTGAATTCCTAGAAAGAAATTCACTTCTCCCATGACACTCATTTCAAATTTATTCTTCATCAGCTTCTCAAGTCTTTGCAGAGCTTTGGATTAGTTCCCCCATCGCACTTATTTTAAATTTATTCTTCATCAGCTTCTCAAAATCTTTGCAGAGCTTTGGATTAGTTGACCTAAAGATAATATCATCTATATACACTTGAACCAGCATTAAGTCATTCCATGTTCCTATGATGAAGAGAGTCCCATCTATATTACCCTTCTTATAGCCATGCTGATAGACATACTAAGATAGTGTCTCATACCACTTCCTTGAAGCTTGGAGCAACCTATAGAGAGCTTTATCAATCTTGCAGACATAATCAGGATGATCTAGGTCTGCAAAGCCAGTTGGTTTTTTTAACATACACCTCTTTATCAATCACCCCATATAAAAAAGTAAACTTGACATCAAGTTTGTAGACCTTAAAATCCTTGGATGCTGCAAAAAGCCAGGAATATCCTAGCAGCTTCAAGTCTTGCCACAGGAGCTGTTGGACCAAAAGAACCAATGAGCCAGATCAGAAAAACCTCTAAGTCCCACAAGTCATCACAACAACTGCTGAAAGCATCATCAGCTATTTGATAAAGTCTGAAAGCCTCAACAGCTGAAGATCAAAGTACTGAAGAACATCAGCTGAAGACTCAAGTACTGAAGACTCAAGTACTGAAGACTCAAGTACTGAAGACTCAAGTGCTAAGGACTCAAGTACTGAAGACTATCAGCTGAAGATCAAAGTACTGAAAATCAACAGCTGAAGTACAAAGACTGAAGACAAAGACTGAAGACATCAGCTGATGACAACTACTGAAGTCATCAGCTAATAAAACATCTGAAGTTAAAGTCTGAAGACAAGTGCTGAAGCTTCAGAGTTTGTCACAACAGCTGAAGAATTATTCTTCAGTTGTTGTGATGGTTTACCTTTCAGCTTTTTCTTATCAGTAGTTGTATTTTCTATTTCGGTAGTTTGTAAAACGACTGAAGAGTATGTTCTTCAGTCATTGTAGTTTTCAGTAGTTTCTTTTCAGCTATTGTAATAAGTTTAACACTTAGTATTTTGTAAGGAGATGTCAGCTGTTTGACATCTTCAGTAGTTAAGGTAGGTTCAGTAGTTTGTTAGAATAACGGTTTGATGTCACTATCAAGTGACATCAGCTGGCGTCATTCTTCCTATAAAAGGAAGATGACCTAATTGTAATCCTCTCCGAAGCGTGTGATCTAATAGAAAACACCTTTTTGTAGAATTCCTCTCTTTCTATATAACCTACTATTACATTGATATATCTCTTGTGTTCTTAGTATAATTTGGTTAATTCTTGTGCTAAATCCACTGCGAATACAACCTAATTGATCAAACTAGATGCTGAGATCCTTTCAAATGGTATCAGAGCTGGTTAATCATTGATCGATTTAACAATTGATCATTAAAACTGCTCTTTTGCTATCTACGTTTGATCGAATTAGCAAATTTGCAACAATCGGTTATAGAGATTGAGTTTCTGCTGCTTCTGGCCATTAAACTTGAGGTTCTCGTGGTTTTGAGCTAGATTTGTTTTGTTTACCTTAAATTTGCTTGAATTCTGAGATGGTGACACCAACTAATGACCCTCACAATACTGGCTCCTCAACAAAGCCTCCGATGCTTGTGAGGAGTGAGTATAACATATGGCAACGTCGTATGCTCCATCACTTGTCTGTCAACAGTGCTGGTTGTTGGAAGTCAGTGGTACATGGACCATACAAGCCTATGGTAAGCATTCCTGAATCAAATGAGAGGGTTGCAAAGAAACCTGATCAATATTCGGACGAAGATCTTAAGCTGTTCGAGATTGATGCTAAAGCCCATGGAATTCTGGCCATGGCACTGCCTAATGAAATCTAATCAGGGCTGATGCATCATGAAACTGCTCATGATCTCTGGGTTGCTCTGAAGGATCAATTCGGAGGAACCAATGAGGTCTTAGAAAATAATAGGGAAATCCTCACCCAATAATATGAGACATTCTGTCATAGGAAGGGTCAGACACTGACTCAACAGTTTGAGCGATTCTCTTGTCTTATTTCTGAGCTGAAAATGGTTAAACAAGAGTATTCCAATAGTCAGATGAACAACCGTTTCCTCAGATCCCTGCCTGAGAGATGGGACACTTATACCATTGTCCTACGCTCCAGTGCAAATTTGGATACTCTATCTCTCACCCAACTTCATGGGAAACTGCTTACATTTGAGAGAGAGATAGAGCAGAAAAGGAAGTTGTCCACCTCTGGCAAACTCACCGATGACTTTGTATCAGGCAATGCTGCACTGATAGGTCAAGAGTCAGAATATGCTGCATCAGAGAGTGCCTATGATGAGCATATTGATTTCTCTACCAATATTGAACATGCTTTTGTTGGTGTTGATGGTAGTTCAGGAGGTAGCAATGATAACCTGTGCTTTTTGATGGAGGACTTGAAGGGCATTCCAGATGATGATCTGGAAGAGATGGATATTTTGAGTCAAATGGCAATGATAAATATCAGATCTCAAAAGTTCTACAAGAGAACTGGCAGGAAATTTCCTGGTCTCTCTGACAAAACCAAAGTTGGTTTTGACAAGAGCAAGTTGAGGTGTCACAAGTGTCATAGGCTTGGACACTTTGCTAGATAGTGTAGATCATCTGGATCTAACTCATCTGCACCCTTTGTGACTTTCCCAAGCAATAGCTCACAGAACAAAGGGCAACATTCCATTAGTTCTGGTCATCCATCACAAGCTCAGTTATCACATGCATACTTTGTTCCTCAAAGTCCTATGCCATATCCTTACCCCTGCTTCTACATGCCACAGACCAGTCAAGCTCAAGCACCCATTGCTCAACAACCACATGCTCTTCCTATGCCTCAACCATCCCAATCTCATCAACAATCTCAACCTCAATAACACAGCTTCTACACCCCAGGAGTTGTTGACTGGAGCAGTTTACCAGATGATTTATCTGGTCATGAACAACTGTTTCCTGGTGCTGGTCAACAAGGTGGTGATCATCCTTTTGGGAACCTTGCTCTCATAGCCCTGGAGTCTGCTGATGGGTCATCCTCCAATGCTTCATCATAGTTATTTTCTTAGGCCAAAGCCAAGCTATGTTCTGAATCTTGCATAGCTGCATTTGCATCTATTAGAGAAGCAAATGTTGCTTTAATTAATAAAAATCTTGAGCTAGAGCAAACCCTTTCCAAAAGAAAATCTGAACTTGAGTCTATGCTTAATGATAAAAATGATGAGGTTTATAAACTTAAATGCCAAATCAAAGATAATAAGGCTAGGGAAGAGGTACTTCTAAAGAAGTACAGAGACCTCAAGGAAACACTTGCAGCTACCCAGGTAGAGTGTGATCGCTGGGTGCAATCCTGCAAGGGTTTTGAAATGCTTCTGAGTAAGCAATCAGCTTCCAATGTGAAGTTTGGCATTGGTTATAATCACACTGCTCCTCCAACAGATTTTACTTTCAGAGCAGAAGTAGAATCTGAAGGAGAAAGCAATAACCAATCCTTCTCATCATGTGACCTACTATCTAATACAACATCATCAGAGGTTGAAGTCAGCATTAATTCCTCACAAAACCAATCAGCTGATGCTATAACAGCTGATGGTTCAAATGCTGACTGTCACATGATCAAAAAGTTTATCAACTCAGGTGTTGTCTCTAAAAGTACTAAAAGTACTGGAGAGCAAGTGATAACACCTAAAGTTCAAACCCCAACTACTGCCAGTACTGAAGGGAAGAATACTGCAAGTAGAAAGGATTTGAAGACTACTAAAGAAGATATCAGGAAAGCAAGTACTGCAAGGAAGAAAACTGCAAGTACTGATAGCAAATTGATGAAGAACAAGTCTTCAGTAGTTTTATCTTCTTCAGTAGATGATCAACTAAAGATGAAGAAGAAGCCATGTGAAATATGTAGCTTGTTCAATCATCTTACTGATGATTGCTGGTACAAAAAGGGCTCCAAACTCAAACAAAAGGAGAAAATTAAAGAGAAAATGAATGTTATGAAAACTGAGTTTGAGACCAAGTTTGTACCAGCAACATCAAAACCTGAAACCCCTAAGTCCAAGAAGAAATCCAAAAAGAAGGATGGGGTTAATCAGGCAACAGCTGAGGTTGCTCAAAAGAAGATGGTGCAACATAGGAATCCATCACAAGCAAGCACTAATGTGTCTGATGAGCTAAAGGCTTTATCACAAAATCAGACACAGCTTGTTATGATGGTTCAACATCTAATGGGAAGAATGAACCAATTAGATGCTCCTGTGTTGAAACCACAGAAAAGGAAATCCAAGCCAAAGGATTCCTCTTCTGCACCATCTCCTTCACCTTAGGCTGTCACACATAACAAACCAGTTAGTGTCACATCTGTTGATGAGAACAGACCTAAAACCAAAAAGGTTTGGGTCTCAAAACCTACCTAATTTGTTGTGATGATTGCAGGGTTCTTCAGCATGCCAAAGAAGCATCTGGTATGTAGAGTGGAGGATCTATGCATGTGACAGGAAGCAGCTCTCTTCTTAATGACTACTCTCAAGGAAAGAAGGGGTCTGTCTGTTTTGGCAATGATGCTAAGGGTTACATCATCGGAAAAGGCTTTGTTTCCGATGGGGAAATAAGGTTTGATGATGTTAACCATGTGGAGAATCTCAAGTACAATCTTTTGAGTGTCAGTCAAATGTGTGATAAAGGCCATGTTGCTATTTTCACCAGTCAGAACTGCAGGATTCTGTCATCCAAATTTTTGAGATTGATTGACAAGGTGTTGGATGATCATACTCTCCTGAAGGCCAACAGGACAGGAAGAGTATATGCCTTAGATCTTTCCAAGAAAATAGATCTAAAAGGCCATCCTTGCCTATTCTCCAAGGCTTCTCCTCAAGAATCTACTCTATGGCATAGAAGGTTGGGTCATGTGAATCTCAAAAACATGAACCAGCTGATACACCATGGTTTAGTAAGAGGGTTGCCTATGAAGGAGTTCAAATGTGAAGACAACTGCACTGCTTGTTTAAAGGGGAAACAACACAAAGTCTCATTCCCTCCAATAGAAGAACCAAAGTCCAATGCCTGCTTGCAGCTTTTGCACATGGATCTTTTTGGTCCTGTCAGAGTGATGAGCATGGCAAAGAAGAAATACTATCTGGTAATTGTGGATGATTACTCCAGATTTGTATGGACTTTCTTCTTGCACTCCAAAGATGAAGCTGCAAAAGCTATAATGAACTTTGTGTTATATGTGGAGAAGCAGTTTTCCCTTCCAGTCAAGTGTGTGAGGAGTGACAATGGCACAGAGTTTAAAAATCACACACTTGATGACTTCTATCTGTCAAAAGGAATCAAAAGGTTGTTCAGCATTCCAAGAACTCCTGAACAAAATGGAGTGGTGGAGAGAAAGAACAGGACCCTCATTGAAACTGCAAGGTCAATGCTGGCTGACTCAGGATTGCCACTGACCTTTTGGGCTGAAGCTGTCAACACAGCTTGCTATGTGCAGAATAGAGTATTAGTGAATCGGAGGTTGATGAAGACTCCTTATGAAGTACTTCATCATTTGTCTCCTTTGATTTCCTTTTTTAGAGCCTTTGTGTGTCCTTCTTTCATTCTCAACACTAGCAATCTACTCCAGAAGTTTGAATCAAAGGTGGATGCAAGGTATTTTGTTGGTTATTCATCAACTTGCAAGGCATATAGAGTTTTCAACTGCAGAATAAAGATAGTTGAAGAGACTCTGCATGTAAAGTTTAATGAATCTCCAAAGGACAAGATTCCATAAAACCCTGTGGAGTTATTTTATCTGGACATACTGCAATATGTTCCTTATCAACCTCCAGCTATTGTTCCTGTCAACAGCTCTCTACCTGGTGGTACTGATGATGATGTAGCCAGTACTCACCTTTTCAGGTTTAGTGACCACCTGCCTGAGTCAACTAAACCTAATGCTCCTGTAACTTCAGCAGCTCCATCCACAACAAATGCTGATGAGATTTTTGAATCCTCTACTTCATTTGAGATACCATCCCCTTCTTGATTTCAAGAATCTACATCACCATCTGTTGCTGCTGAAGGTCCTACAAACACTTGCACTGATCTTATTGTCTATCAAGAGCTGAAGAATCACCCAATGTCTCAAATCATTAGTGATATCCATACTGGAGTTTCAACAAGAAGTCAATTGTCCAATTTCTGCTTCTATGCTCTCTTCATCAGTCAGTAAGAGCCAAAGAACTACCATGTTGCACTAAGAGACAATGGATGGGTTGAAGCAATGCAGCTTGAGCTTCTTCAGTTCAAAAAGCAGCAAGTGTTGGAGCTTGTTCCTTTACCCCAAGGTAAGTGTGCAATAGGCACTAAATGGGTGTTTAGGAATAAAACTGATGAAAAGGGCCAAATTGTCAAGAACAAGGCCAGGCTGGTTGTACAGGAGTTTGCACAAGAGGAAGGCATCGATTATGATGAAACCTTTGCCCCTGTAGCCAGACTGGAGGCAATTAGATTGTTCTTAGCTTATGCTGCCTTTCATAATCTCAAAGTTTTTCAAATGGATGTCAAAAGTGCCTTTTTATATGGTAAAATAAAAGAAGAGGTTTATGTGTGTCAACCACCAGGCTTTGAGGATAATAAACATCCTGATTGGGTGTATAAGCTTGATAAGGCTCTTTATGGGTCGAAACAAGCTCCTAGAGCCTGGTATGAAACATTATCTAATTTTCTTCTAGAGAATAATTTCAGTAGAGGCTCCATTGATAAAACTTTATTCATTAAGAATATGGGACAACATAAGCTACTTGTTCAAATTTATGTTGATGATATAATTTTTGCATCCTCTGATCCTCAGTTGTATGATGAATTCACTAAGCTCATGAAGCAAAAGTTTGAAATGAGTGCAATGGGAGAATTACAGTTCTTTCTAGGTTTGCAAATCAAACAAAGGACTGATAGAATCTTCATTTATCAGTCCAAATATATAAAAGATCTTTTGAATAAGTTTGATTTACAAAACTGTAAGCCTTGTTCTACTCACATGAGCAGCACCACACAACTGGATGTTGATCAGAAAGGTAAAGCGGTTGATGAAACCCTTTACAGATGTATGATTGGGTCCTTGATGTACCTTACAGCTTCTAGACCAAACATTATGTTTGCAAGATGTGTCTGTGCTAGATTTCAGGCTGCACCTAAAGAATCCCATTTGATTGCAGTCAAAAGGATCTTTAGATATTTGCAAGGTACCCAATCTCTAGGTCTTTTGTATTCTACTGGGCATTCTTGCAAATTAGTTTCTTTCTCTGATAGTGACTATGCAGGATGCAAAGTCACCAGAAAATCCACTTCTGGTGGTTGCTAATTTCTAGGCAATTGTTTAGTTTCTTAGCAGAGTAAGAAACAAACATCAATTGCTACATCCACTGCTGAAGCTGAGTACATTGCTGCTGCAAGTTGTACATCCTAGGTACTCTGGCTTCAGAATCAACTCTTGGATTATGGCATTATAGAGACTGAGACTCTATTATTAATGGATAGTGCTTCAGCTCTTTATATTGTTAAAAATCCAGTCCAGCACTCTAGGACCAAACATATTAAGATCAGACATCATTTTATTAGAGTTTGCTATGAAAAAGGTCTGATTGATCCAAAGTTTGTGCCTAGTGCTGATGAGCTTGCAGACATATTTACTAAGCCTTTAGATAGTGCCACATTTCAAAATCTGGTACTAAGGCTTGCTATGCTACAGCTAGAATAATTTGACTAATACTGATGCTCTTAGCTCACAAGTACTGATGAGCATTAGTATGCAAAAGTCAAAAATAAGTACTAATGAGTAATTTAGTCTTCAGCATTTTTCATAACTACTGAAGACTAAAATGCTTCAAAGTACTGAAGTACATTATTTGTTGAAAACAACTGATATAGTTACAACTACTGATGTATAGTTTTCAAACAAATAAGTACTGAAGAACAAATTTTGTTCACAAGTACTGATGTGTAATCTTACACATAAGTACTGAAGACAAAATTGTTCACAAGCTCCGAAGAATAATTTATTTCAAGTTTTTTGAACATTTGTTCACAAGAGCTGAGGAATAAATATTCACAAGAGCTAAAGACCAATGAAACATCTGAAAGTCAGCCAAAGAGCTAATGAGTAAATGTTGAGGTTAGCATGAAACAACAATTAACGACAACAACTGATGAGTAATTTTACTCTTCAGCTGATTTCTTCAGTAGTTTTACAACTATTGATGACTAATACCAAGTCCTCAGTTGCTTACAACAACTGAAGCCAAAACCATGTCTTCAGTAGTTTACAACTACTGATGACTAATACCAAGTCTTCAGTTGTTTACAACGTCTGAAGATAAAAAACATGTCTTCAGTAGTTTATAACTACCGATGACTAACAACAAGTATTCAGTCGTTTGCAACATCTGAAGGACAAAACCACGGTCTCAGTAGTTTCAACTACTAATGACTAACACCAAGTCCTCAGCTGTTTATAACCTCTGAAGGTTAAAACCATGTCATCAGTCATTTCAACAACTGATGCCTAACACCAAAACCTTCAGTCGTTTTCTTTCAGCCGTTTCAATCCGTACCCTATAAATACCCAACCCTACCTTCAGAGTTTTTCTTTCTCTCATAACCTAATATTTCAAAAACTCTAAAACCTCTCTCACACCAATAATGGCGACCATGCAGCTCAAGCCAAGACACAACCGTGTCACATACCTTACCAAATCCCCATTCTGGACAAAGTTTCATAACGCCATAGATCTCATGGTCGATTCTCCTTACCAAACGGCCTTCCTCCTCAATCCCACAATATATGCCGACTCCCTTACACAGTTCTGGACGAACGTCACCATTACTGGAGAGAACGACGCCGAGGTCTCTCTCCAGTCGTTCGTTAACAACCAGAAGGTGGTTATCAATCCGGTAATCATCCGCCAAACCCTAAAATTGGATGATGCCACCTTCCCAATCGAACATCCAAAAGGCACCACTGATCTTTCCTTTGCACACCATAACTATCAGGGTGACCTTCATGCCTCTACCCTGCTCAAGAAACATTTCCATGATCCCGAACGCCTTATATTCCATATGGTGAATGTTTGCTTAGCCCCAAAGACCTCCTCATGGGACCAAATGTCATCAAGGTGGCAGCAGGTATTATTCTCTATCCTTGAGAAACAAAACTTACATTTTTCTGAAATAATCTTTTTGGAACTTAAGGATATGGCCACAAAACCTTTTGCTAACCGTTGGATACTATATCCACGGTTCATAATGGCCATAATAGAGAACCAGCTACATGCTGAGGGACTTGTTGGCCTTGGAGTCCCTACCATGGCTGTATTGCCTGAGGTATACTCCAGGCACAACACTGACCAAACGTTGAAAAAGGCTGCCAAGCTGCGAAAACCCACACAACTGGAACCCATAGCCTCCACCTCAAAATCCAAAGTCCCCACCAAACCCAAACAAAAGAAACCCAAAAAGGCTACTCAGGGAGATGAGTCCCCTGAGGATGCCCCTGTACAACAAAGGCAGGAAGTAATTGCTGGCACGATTCTCCCATCAATTACCACGAGTCCACCAACCACAACCGCATAGGCATCCTCTCTACAGGAGCTTGATGCAACCATTTTCGGGGCCACACATCTGGAACCTTTCTCAATTGAGGAGGTTGCCATTGAAACGCACACATCTCCCCATGTGCATACTGCTTCTACCCCATCTCCCACTGCAACTGCCCCTTAAAGCCCTACATTCATAATTGCAGAAGTGTTGACTCATCTTAACACTCCACCCTCTCCCCAGGAACCAATCACAACTGGGAAAACTCCAACCATAGAGAGGGTGGATTCAAGTGTTGATGGGAGCCCACAACACAGGTAATCAAATGTCTCATCTCCAAGTGTGGCAAAGGAGATAGGATAATCTGGTGAGGCTGCCACTTCCCCTGTATCAGTACATGAACAGGAAGAAGTTGGTACCATCTCTAAGTCCTCACCAGAGGCAACTGCCGATGATGGATCCAATCCGGAGGCAGGAAGTCCCCAGTACCAACAAGGGGCACATGTGATCACTGAGCCACACTCAGCACGTGTACATCCTGATTCAATCAGGAGGTCAGGTGATTCAGTTACAACTGATGATGACCTGAGTTTTTTCTACGATGTAGTAGCTCAAAATACTATTCTTGAGGATGAGGTGAGTAGACTCAAAGAGCTACTCACCAAAATGACTCAAGACCAAAGTCCATCTACCACCATAAACCCACAGATGGCACCTTCACCTGAAGGTCTCACAAACACTCAGCCACTCCCACAAACTCAGCCACCTGCCCTTGCTTCTGGCACTAGTTCTCAGGGACAGAACCCCCCTGAGCAATTAGCTGCTATCTTTCAAAATTCCTTGCCTCTCATCACACCCATTATCACAGATATTGTGATAAAAACCCTTGATAAGAGGCTTCCCTCTACTATACAGCCTTTGGTGGAAGCTGTTGTGAAGAAGAAGCTTTCTGATAGTCAACCCCTTACAACCAATGCAACCAAAAAGGGGGAGACTTCAGTGAAAGCTAAGAGAAAGAGAGTGGAGGAGGAAGTGAAAGAGAAAGAAGTTGAGGATGAAATGGTATATGAGAGGGAGTTGGTGGTGGAGACTGAGAGGGAGAAGGAGAAGGAGAGTGTTGAATTGGAAAAAGTGACTGAAAGTCAAAAAGACTTTCATGTCACATACAAGAAGAAGAAGGGAGAGAAGGAGAAGAAGAAGGGAGAGAAGGAGAAAGATCTTGCTGTTCTTGTCAAGGAGGCTGATGCTAAACATAGCAGGTCAATAGATAACATCATTGATCAGCTGTTCAGGCAAGGCTTTGACACTGACACTGCTGAGCTAGATCAAGAGATAAGGAAGTTGGAGGTGAAAGAGATAGAATACCGATGGTCTTGTCATAGCTAAGAGAAAAAAGAGAGAATTGAGGCTATGACAAGATTCTTTTCGAAGTATCTAGGGAGATCGGTCCTGGAGATCAGATCATGGTCCAGGGACAGCATCTTGGCAATAGCCACCATGATCTGTTCGTCTGAGGTATTCACCAAATGACTGATCATAAAAGCCCTTAGTGAAACCAGTGCTGGGAACAGGACTGAGTTAGCCAAACAAACCAAATCCTCTCTCACATCTAAATTGCTAGCTCAGCCTACCTAATTTCCCACACCAAAAACCTAACCACCACCCACAAAACCAACCCCTTCACCATCAAAACCCATAGCCGATGATGCACCCTTGAAGAGGAAGAGAAGGGTGCTGAGGCTAGAAGAAGAAGAAGAAGAGGATGATGAGGAAGAAGATAGGCTGCCTCTCTCTGCAGTTCTATCTTTGCCTAAAGCCAAACCTTTACCCATCACTCCTTCCTCACAGATGGATGCTGTGAAGGCTAAAATTGAAGAAGAACAGCAGCATAGGCTACATGATGATGAGCTGTTGAAAAGAGTAGATAAAGCTTATGCTGCTTCCTCATCAATCATGAATATGAGGAAACAAGCTCTGAGATTATTCACTTTAAGGCATACATATCAATTTCAAAAGGACAAAGTGAGTATTTGGCCTGATCCCAGCGTGTCTCACAGGATCATTAAGAAAGACATTCCACTAAGATACAATGGCTAAGTAAAAAGGATTGTAGATGAAGTGATCTCTTTGGATATTGTAGTATCACCCTGGGAGATCATTGAAGATTTCAAGAAGACCTATTAGGCTAACCTGCCACCACAAAAGATGTTGGAGAATAGGGTGGTTAAAAAGGGGTTAGTCTACAAGAGGTTTGAGAATCTTAGGAGAAATGAGCTCAAGTTGTTCTTAGAGGGTAATCACCCTGATGAGTTTGCCTATAGGGCTATAACAACTGTGGAGCTCAAAAATGGTAAATAGGCCAAATACATCTCAGAGCTCTATGGGCCTGAAGGATTCTTTGAGGGTGAGGCAGAGAATCTTACCATGGAGGAATAAGTAATGTTTTTAGAAGCCTACACAAGAGAATCCTACAGGCTCATAGTTGGGAAGTAGGTCTCATGGATGGGACAACAACTCTGTGTCCAGTTCCCCAAAACATAGTTCCCATCCATAATATGCCAATCAGATTCTTGAGACCTCTTCCCAGGCCAGTGCTTATATGGGTCAACTTCTGAGCTGATCCAGAAGGAAATAGACCAATCATTCTGCCACAATAAGTAGGACCAACAATAAGCTTAGAGGTTTTGGCTGCATTGGTTCAGGAGGAGTTTGTTGGACCAAAAGAACCAATGAGCCAGATCAGAAAAACCTCTAAGTCCCACAAGATATCACAACAACTGCTGAAAGTATCATCAGCTGTTTGACAAAGTCTGAAAGCCTCAACAGCTGAAGATCAAAGTACTGAAAAACATCAGCTGAAGACTCAAGTACTGAAGACTCAAGTACTGAAGACTCAAGTACTGAAGACTCAAGTGCTGAAGACTCAAGTACTGAAGACTATCAGCTGAAGATCAAAGTACTGAAGATCAATAGCTGAAGTAAAAAGACTGAAGACAAAGACTGAAGACATCAGCTGATGACAACTACTGAAGTCATCAACTGATGAAACATCTGAAGTTAAAGTCTGAAGATAAGTGCTGAAGCTTCAGAGTTTGTCACAACAACTGAAGAAGTATTCTTTAGTTGTTGTGATGGTTTACCTTTCAGCTTTTTCTTATCAGTAGTTTGTAAAATGACAGAAGAGTATGTTCTTCAGTCGTTGATGTTTTTAGTAGTTTCTTTTCAGCTGTTGCAATAAGTTTAACACTTAGTATTTTGTAAGGAGATGTTAGCTGTTTGACATCTTTAGTAGTTAAGGTTGGTTCAGTAGTTTGTTAGAATAACAGTTTGATGTCACTATCAAGTGACTTTAGCTGACGTCATTCTTCCTATAAAAGGAAGATGACCTAATTGTAATCCTCACCGAAGCGTGTGATCTAATAGAAAACACCTTTTTGCAGAATTCCTCTCTTTCTCTATAACCTACTGTTACATTGATATATCTCTTATGTTCTTAGTATAATTTGCTTAATTCTTGTGCTAAATCCGCTGTGAATACAACCTAATTGATCAAACTAGAGGCTGAGATCCTTTCATGAGCAAAGACATTTATGTAGTCAATTCCTTCTTCTTGTGTGTATCTTTGAACAACTAGTCTATCCTTATTCTTGATGACAAGTCCTCTATCGTCCTTCTTGTTTCTAAAAACCCAATTGGTTCCTATGGTAGTCTTCCCTTAAGGAAGAGGACATAGGTTCCAAACCTTTTGTCTTTTGAATTGAAGCAGCTCCTCTTACGTTGCTTTAACCTAGCTTCTATCTTCAAAGTATCATCAACTTTGTTTGGCTCTATCTGGGACAAGGAACAAGAGTATAGATAAACATTTTTATCATGGGTTTGTCCTCTTGTTCTCACCCCTTTGTCAACATCTGCAATGATTTTTATGGTGGGGTGTGACTTGTAGATCCTTAGTTAAGGTATCATAGCAAGTTGATTGGACAGATCTGAAATTGTGAAGTTTAAATATATCAATGAGATGTCAACACCAGATCAACACACTTATCAAGAGAAGCTTGATCCAATGAGTGTGTGACATCATTGATGTTATCTTCCATGGAATGGTTATCAGTATCAAGAAATTCTTAATCACTGTCACCACCCCCATTTCCTCCTACATTTGAAGCTTATTCATTTAGTTTTATACCTCTGAGATAGAATTTGTAGGCACCTTAGATCTATCAGTTGAATTTGTCATGGTTGTGCTGATAGGAACTTCATCTGCAGGGTTAGTTATCCCTGAAGCTGAAGTGGTATTCTTGCTTGGTCTTCTTAGCTCAAATCTTTGGTTAGGATCTCCTGTTGATAAGTTATTTGTAAGCCCTGAAACATTCTCACAAGATTTGTTAAAATAGTTCGTAACTAAATCAAGATCAAATAGCCAAGTAGGACTAGAAACTTTCACACAGGGAGTGTGCTCATTGAAGAGCACATTGGCTGATTCTTTACCTACTATAGTTCTGAGATAGTATACGCTATAAGCCTTCGCCTGAGAAGAGTATCCAATAAAGTGTCCGTCATCTGATTTCTCAAAAAATTTGGCAACTTGATCTTTGGTATTCAAGATGGTGCAAGGACATCCAAATGATCTGAGGAAACCAATGAAAGGTCTCATTTTATGCCATAGCTCATAAGGAGTCTTACCATAAGTCTTAACTACTAAAACTCTATTTTACACATAGCAAGCATTGTTGACTGCCTCTGCCCAGAAGGTAATGGGCAGTTTAGAGTCAGACAAGATGATTCTTGTAGCTTCAATAAGTGTCATGTTTCTCCTTTCAGCACATCATTTCACTGAGGAGTCCTGGGAGCACTTTATTGTCTTGTAATACATTTTTCATCATAAAATATGTTAAGGATTTGGTTCTTGAATTCAGTTCCTTGATCACATCTTATGGTCTTGACCTTGTGATCACATTGATTCTCAATTTTCATAATGAAGTTCTTCAAGATCTCAGGATTCTCATCCTTAGTTTCAAGGAAGAAGACCCAAGTGAATCTTATGAAGTCATCTGTGATCATTAAACAGTATGAGGTCCTTCCTAGACTAATTACACTGGTGAAGCCAAAAAGATCCATGTGTAATAAGCGTAGGGGAGTAGTGATAGAGTTCTTTTTCTTTGGTTTGTAAGACATCGTGTATTGCTTCCCCTTTAGGCATGTAACACAGTGGTCATTACTTGTAAACTCTTTCTTTGACATTCCAGTTACCAAATCATTTTTAATTAATTTATTCTTTTATGCCAAAGAAAAGACTCATCACTATTTGCTTTAGATAGAAAGCAAGAAACTTCTCTTGAAGGAGATGTTTTCTACAAATCCATCGTGTACTTGTTTTCTTACCTGGGGGCTCTGAGTAAGACATGCTCTTGAGGACTGACCACCCCAGGCTTGAGAACAATGCATTTATGCTCAGCAAAGAGCATGTTATGTCTATGATTATAAAATTAGGATACACTTAGTAAATTATACCTAAGATCCTTAACAAAGTTTACCTTATCAATGCTGAAGTTACCATTTGTGACCATGGCCCCTTCCAGTAACGTAACCTCCTGCATCTCCTCCAAAAAAATTGTCCCTCCATCAGTTTTCTCAAAGTTTTGAAGCAAAGATCCATTGCCCTGTCATGTGCTTGGAACAACCACTATTAATGATCCATACATTCCTCTTGGTCTTTAGTTGTTCCTACACAATAAGGAGAAAGTTAGTTACATTTGGAAACCTAAGTCTCATTGATCTTGGGCTTGTCAAAATGGACTAAAGACAATGAAACAGTAATTAATCCTATGTTAAGACTTTGAGGATCATTTGCTGTTGTTGATGAAGAACTTCCAGTCACTTGGTCTTCTTTCATCTTCCACGCCATCTTTGGAAGATTAGACTTGACCTTCGATACTTTCAAAGTTTTAACAACTTTGGAAATTTTGGAAACTGACCCTTTGGAAGATCTTGCTTTCAATGTAACAAGCTTTAGTGCTTCTGAAACATTCCTTTCTACTGAGACCATTTTATCTTCAAAAGACAAGTTTTTACTTTTCTTCATTTCCATTTTGGAGCTTCTGAAAGGAAGAGACTTTCCTTTCAAAGCTTTATTCTTCTTTTTCTTCTCAAAAGTCTTCTTCTTGGTTATGTTGACAATACTTTTAGGATTGTAGATACAATCTATGGCAAGATGAGAAAGTACTGCCACATATAATGCAATCAACTGGCTTTCTTCTTAGATACTTCTTGTGAATAGAAGGTTGAGCTTGATCACTTTCCATCTCCATATTCATCTTCTTAGATGTTGCAGCAAGCTTCCTAGGGTGAGGCTTGCTCTTGGAGGTGGATGGTTCAAGCTGTGTAGTAGTGGTACATAGCTAATCACCCTTCATTCTTTCATAAGGATGAGTTGGACATGAACTTGAACTCTTGGTAATAGAGTTCAGAGTTGAGTCCTCGGTCTTCACCACTTCAAACCCTGTAGAAATAAAAACTTGTTTCTGCTTGGAGTTGAAAGTGGCCTTGATCTCTTGAGCCTTATTTAATTTTCTTTTGGTTGCTCTAGTTAAGTTCTTCCTCTTAGACTTTGTCATTCCTGGTTTCTTCCTCTCCTCCGAAGAATAGTGACCCTTGTGAGGATGATCTTCTTCACTCATCTCAGATCTATCCTTCACTATCTCCTCTTTATCCTCTTCTTCAATGGAGTCAATAAAAGGAAGCTTATCTTGACAAGTTCCACACCTAGGAGATCTTACAGACAATAGAGTGTGTGGAGGAGCTATCTCACTAGATCCTAGTCCCTGCTTGTTTTGATAGCACACTTTTGCATGCAAGGATTAGGATATTATGTTCTTGAAGGTCTCTTCTTCAAGAAAACATTTCTCTACCATGGCTTTCCTGATCATAAGCTCAGCCTGACATTCAGTTAACTTAGTGATACGATCTTCGATCTGAGTCCTGCAGTTGTATGTTCATGCTTAATAATGGAAATAGTTTTCTCTAAATCTTCTATTTTAAGTTTGTAATCATTTTCAACTCTTTTAAAATCAGCTTTTAAGATGTTTAAGGACTCAAGATCAGATCAGATCTATAAGTTATAAGACCTATATCTATTAACTTTAGCAATACATTCTGAGGTACAAATATTATCTAATACCTTGGCTTCTTCATGATCAGCCATCAGTGCTTGGTTTGGGGATGCATCTTCAACCTAAAAAAACTCTAATCAAAGCCTCCTTCTTCAACAGCAACTGCAGCTTACTGCTTGGGCTTCTCAATCTAGTTTGGTCTGGGTTGTGCTTGGCTACCATTTGTCCTAGGGGCCTTACACTCCTTAGCAAAGTGTCCCATCTGGTTACAGTTGTAACACTTCACTTTGCTTTTATCAACTGAAACTTTTCACTTGATACATTGCTAGGAAACTTTCTCCCTATCCTCTTGTATAATTTCTTGGCTCTATAAGTGAGAAGAGCCATCTGTTGGACTATCTTTATATACTCCAGGTCATCTGGATGGATAAGTCCAAATCTTCAAGGGTGAAGAGAAAGTTGCATATGCTTTCATCAGTAGACATAAAGGCTTGTGATGAGATTGTCTCTTGGAATGGACTTCCTTGGATGTATCTCTCCCTTGGTGTCTCCGGAAAGGTGATGAAAGGACACTTTTGTGAGTTGTCCGGGTAGTAGATACGATGATGTTGTGGTTCTCTATAATCCCTTTCAGCCATATAAATGACTAAACTCTGCTGATTGTTAGAGTTACTAGATGGATTTTGCATGTTCATTTCATCTGGTAGCCACTGAGAATACCATACAACTTAGTGAGAGTGAGTGTCTTGAGATTCTCAGTCCTCTTGATGACCATACAATAGTGTCTGGTAAGAGAGGACATGAACTTCTTTATAATGTCTCTATTCTAAAGAGTTACTCCAACATCCATTAGAGCATCCACAATCTCAACATACCTGAAGTATTGTTGAGTGATGGTTTCACCTTTCTTGAAGGTGAAAATTTCAAACTGTTGCTTCTAGAGGTCCTTTTTGTTATCATTTGCTTCAGTGGACCCCTCATACATGAGCTTTAGTGCATCCCATAGTTGTTGAGAAGTCTTGCACTTCTTGAAGCCTCTGTATACGAAATTGGGAAGAGCAGTTTGGAGGGTGGTCATGGCTTTCTGATCTACATCTATTTTCTTCTATTCTTCTTAAGAGTAGTTAGCCACTTCCTTTAGTATCACGCCACCTCTAGCAGCAGCTAAAGAGGTTCATGGTACATGAGGTCCAGAGACAAAAGATCCCCACATCCTGTTGTCTTGAGACTTGATGAAACCTTCCATCCTTTGGTACCAAGTATCAAAATCATCAGGACTGATCCGTTAGGACTTTGTCATGGTACTGGTTTCCATATCAGCCTTTGTGATAGCTGCCATTTGAGATGTTAAGTGATTTGTGAAACTAAGAGGATTTAAGATGATGAGATCTTACAAGTAAGAGCCTGATATGCTCTTATACCAACTGCAGGCGGTTAAGGGTGGTCAATACAATCAGTCTCATAATAAGGATAGTGTTAGAACACTTAAGAGATCAAATAGGGCACCTGGTTTATATAGAAGATACTAAGAACAGAAGTAAGTAACGAGACAGAATAAAAGAACAGGAACAAGATAAGTATGGATTTCAAGAATGTTGTATATTGCTCTCAAGTTCTATTACAAGTGTTATAAAGCATAAGATAAAATACAAGAACCTGAGATACATTATACTACATCCTACAGTCGGCTATACTTTCAAAGACAACTGGAAACACTAATCTAGACAACAAGATCAATGTACAGTTGAAAGGCAGATTGCTTTTTGACTTGTGACTATGACATGTCATAGCTCATATCCTAATGTATTACAAAAAGGATAAAAGGTACAAAGTAGAAAGTTGTGGACTCTAAACCTTAATCTACAGTTGCAAAAGCATGGACCCTTTCACCAACTTATACAAGTTGGTGACTCTTCAAAGTTACAGCGGAAAGTGGATCAGCTTTATGTAAAAGTTGACAAGAGAAAGCATGTCTTCTCTGTCTTCGAAAGAAATCAGTCTTCACATTATTAGCTTTGGAATACTTTGTCTTTGAAGCTTCAAAAGACTTCATATTTGGCTTCGAAAGATTTGGTCTTTGACTTCGAAAGATTTGGTCTTTGACTTTGAAAGATTTGGTCTTTGGCTTTGGAAGATTTTACACTTAGAATATTTTTCTATGAAGAGTGTAAATCTTCTGAAGTAACTTCTACCTTTTACAAAAGTGCATGCATGTTGGAAGCTCTTTGATTGCTTTGGTCGCATCAGCCTTTCTAATATAACCTTAAAATGATTTAAACATGACAAAATGATTCAAGGTGTTTAAAAACAATGTTTGTTTGATGAAAAATTGATAAAACAGTGCTCGGTAATTGTTTTATCAAACCCCTTGAACCGATGAGGTTTTAGAGTTTTGTGTGACATCCGGTAATTTTCCGTTACCAAACTCCGTTAATTCCGTTAAGTTTTGCATACACGTGTCGTAAGCACACACTAGTTGGCGTTTGATGTTGGTGACCTAATAATAATTAATAATGTTAATTTAATAATAATCTAGTGGCTTAGATGATTATTGTGTTATGTTTATATGTTTACGCGATTTAAATTTTAACGGTGAATTTTATCGCGTAACGCGGAAACGCGTGTATTAATTCGTATGTCTTGTGTTTTTACAAAATAAAATATATAAGTGTTACCATTAGTTTATATGTTTATGTTATTAAGTTAAAAACACATTGCAAAGGGTTAAAAGCTTAATTTTGTAAAAATATAAAATGCAAGGGTTAAATGGGTAAATGTGATTAATTAAATTAAAACTAAACAAAACCGTAGCCCCCACCCTTCCCCACGGTCGCGACCTGCCCTCCTCTCTCCCTCTCCCTGCGAATTTCAGCCTAGAACAAGCAATTGGGCACGGTTTTGATCGATTACAAGCATTGCAACACGTTAGAACCTTCAATTACAAGCCATTACAAGTTTAAAGGTTAGATTTTTGTGAGTTTTTCATGTGTTTTGATGAAACCGAAACCTAGGCTGCGAATTGGGGTTAATGGTGCTGAATTTTTGATGTTTTGCTGATGTTAGCATGTTAGTTAGATTGTATGTATGTTGTTTAACGTTGATTATGCATGAATGACAAGTTTGTAATGATTGGATCATGAACCTTGATGAAGATGAACCCTAATTCGAAAATTGTGATGATTATGTGGAATTGATTGTTGTTTGATGTTGTTGGGATGTTAATTAGTTAGTATGGATGCTACAAAACATGAATCATGCAAGAAATTGGTGAATTGAGAACTTTGTTCATAGGTTACTAATAATAGTAACTTTATTTTGCATGATATGATGAATTGTTGGTAAATTGATGTTATGGATGTGTTTAGGATGTTGATTAGGTGCTAGATTGTTGATATGAATGCTAGAAATCTTAGGTTGAATGTTGTTGTTCGTATCTTGCCAAAAGTAGAAACTTTTTAGATATGAATTGATGAATTATGGTAGCTTGATGTTGTTGATCATGGTTAGTTGTTGTTATGAGCTTGAAATAGTATATTATTGATGAATTATGTGTACATTGGGTGTATATTAGATTTTGGGATGAACTTTCCCAAAAGGGAAACTTTATTTTGGATGGACATTGGATATTGGTAATTGGACATGTTCATGACATTAGGATCATGCTAGAATTAATATAGTGTTGTTTACCATGATGAAGTCCTCACACTTTCGAATTGTTAATATTGAATAGCGGGGAAACTTGGGTAGTACTACTGGGTCTGACGAGCCCCACCTGTGTGACTCGAGGTCAACCGGGTGCAATTTGTCCTATGTACATTTGTCACGACATGGTAAGTCGTGACAGGAGGCAAACATATCACAGTCAGCTTCAATTGCGAAATCACTATATATTAATATTTATTTGTTAATGGACTAGCTATCTATTACAATGCACATGCTTATATATATCACGATTGTTAAACTGTTATGTTTATACGCAAACTCTTGAACTCACCAACCATTGTGTTGACTTTTAGTATGCTATTCTTAGGTCGATAATCTGGATTGCCGATAGGAGCACTGCACGAGTCAGCATGCATTCCAAAGATTTAAACTACAAACATAATTACTTGTCTTTTACTTATGGTTATCAAATATTTGGTTGGCACGTGTTTTGCCATATGATACATTTTGCATACTTTGGGTTTGTTTTATTTACAATACGCTTCCGTATGATTTTTAAAGTTTGAACTCTGGTTTGGCTTATGTTAAACGTGGCATATAGAGTCGTTCCGAGTAACTATTGACTGTGATCCTGATTTGTTCACACGCCTCGCGGTAAAACCCCGCACGTGGATTTTGAGGGTGTGACAGATTGGTATCAGAGCCATTGGTTATAGGGACTAGGTTGCATACACACTAGGCTATAACCGCACACAATTAGTTAGTTACTCGTTGCTTATCCTTTTACTGTATACTCATTGGCATACGCATCACATACACTGTAATATGGCATCTTCATCATCTTCATTCCCTGTTCGAAATGCATCGGGAAAGGAACCCGAGGTTATTCCTTCATCATCTACAAGTTATGGTTCTAGACTTCCCATACTTATACCTGATGTATACCTCATGTGCGAGCCAAAAATTGGGCGGGACATGCCTAATTCTGACAATTGGCACTAGTATCGCATTACACTGATTAGGATGCTGGAAAAGGAAAATGTTTCATTTATGATCCCTACCGTGTCTAGAGACACCATATTATACCCTTGACCTCGCACACATTTTAGGGCTATCGCTATGTTGGTGACCTCGTATGATCGACAACAGATAGTAGAGTGTACAAGTAAATGGACAACTTTTGGCTCGATATGCAAGGACGCAAGGATGGTTAGACAGGAGAGGTCCAGGCTTTGCGTGGACAGGTTGCCGAGTTGAAAGCTAATTTGAACGTGATCGTGATCAGCTTCATGAGGCTATCATTCGTATACACGAGTTGGAAAACCAATTCGTGACTCAGGAGGCCCCAATGGAGGAGCCTCAGGATACCCCCAATAGAAAAGCCTTAGCGGGTATACTGGCCTCGTAATAAAGTTCAAAAACTGGAAGCTGAGTTCTGGCAATTAAAGATGGAAGTATTTGACATCGAGGCTTACACCACTAGGTCTAATAAGCCGGTGACACTTTGTCCTGGCATGGTTGGCCCGATGAGTTAATGATTAAGCTCTACTTACGTGGTTTGGTGCCGGAGAAACGGTGACTGCTGCAAATCTCCCTACTATTCAACACGTTATACGACTGGCTCACAAGCTCACTGACCAAGCTATGGAACAAGGAAAGTTACCCAAGCGGGGCGTTGTGACAAGCGGGGCGCTGTAGCAAGTGTGCCTGATAACAAACGCAAGTGGGAGAATAATGCTAGCAAGGGAGCGTCATCTGGTAACCAACCTCAGCACCATCAACCTCATCAGCAGTAGCAACAATAGAGGCGGTTTGATAACAATCGCAACCTCAACAAATCATTTTCATCATCCCAAGGAATAGGTGGATACGTGGGGAGAAAAATCCAAAATGCAACCGATGCAACTACCACCACACCTGCAGGTGTGACTGCTTTCAATGCCAGTGTTATGGGAAGGTTAGACATGTGGCAAAGGATTGTCATGAAGAACTGATTAAGAAGCCTCAGCAACCTCAGCAATCTCAGCAGCCCCAAGAAACACCAAAGGGTTGCTTTGAGTGTGGAAAGGAATGGCATTACAAGAGAAACTGTCCTCAACTGAGAAGAAACGGAAATGGAAATGGGAATGGTGGCTATAACAACAATGGTGGTAATGGTGACAACAATAGTAGCAACAATGGTGGAGCCAACAGGAGAGCCTTTGTCATGGGTTCAGGCGAGCCTCTAAACGATCCTACTACCGTTACTAGTAAATTTCTTGTTAATGGTCGTTTTGCATCTATACTATTTGACACTGGAGCCGATAGGAGTTTATCTCTAATATGTTTTGTAGTCTCTTAAGCGATATGCCTTCTGTATTGGAGACTAAGTATGTCGTAGAATTAACTGATGGTAAGTGAATTTTTGTTACGTATATCCTTAAGGATTGCAAGATAGAACCTGCGGGTGATACCTTCGATATTAATCTTATGCTCGTTACTCTTGGAAGTTTCGATGTGGTCGTAGGCATGGATTGGTTGTCCGAGAAGCAGACAGAGGTGATTTGTCATGAGAAGGCCATTCACATTCCTATGGTAGACGGAGAAACTCTTTCAGTTAAGGGCGAGAAGGGTGGTGCTGTCATAGGTATCATATCACTCATGAAGGCACAAATGTGGCTACGCAAGGGCCATTTAGCCATATTAGCCCTTGTCTCCGACAAGCAACAAGAGGAAAAGAAAGTAGAGGATATTCCTGTGGTTCGTGACTTTCCAAAGGCATTTCTAGAGGATCTGCCTGGACTACCACCTTATTGCCAGGTCGAGATTTAGATCGATTTGACTCCTAGAGCTGCTCCGATTGCGCGAGCAACTTACCGGTTAGCACTGAACGAACCGCAAGAACTATCTACATAACTTCAAGAGCTGTTGGATAAAGGTTTATTTGACCGAGCTCATCTCTGTGGGGAGCACTTGTTCTTTTTGTTAAGAAGAAAGATGGCACATTCTAAATGTGCATTGACTACAGAGAGTTAAACAAAGTCATAGAAAAGAACCGATACCCTTTACCTCGTATCAATGACTTGTTTGATCAACTTCAGGGATCAAGCTATTATTTGAAGATTGATTTGAGATATTGTTAGGACCGTGTACGTACGGAGTACCAACTGATTCTACGTTATACCGAATCAAATAGTGCGGAATCCTATTTGATTGGCGATCCAATCAGGGAGAACGAAATCAAGATCAATCCTAATGATTAGAAAACGTTAAGAATGGATTAGGAATGATCTGGGACGTTCTATGAAGTTGGAATTGACGAACAGGGTGCTCTGGGTCGACTAGGGTTATGAATATTCGAAGTGTTGCGTTTTTCCACGAATTAAGTGGTATTTATAGGTAAGGGTTTCTCATTCAGGCGACTGAACCATTCGCATGGTTCAGTCGTGCGATTGAGCTATGCGGTTGATCCATACGCACGATTGAGCCTTCAATCGTACAATTGGTTCAATCTCATGCTTCAGTCTTACGATTGATCCAGTCTCATGGTTTAGTCGTGCGACTGAGCCATTCGCATGATGTTATTCATGCGTATGGTCCATTTGCATGGCCCATTCGCATGACAACTTCATCATGTTAAGTTTGAATGTGTTAATCAGTTCAACATTATGCATACCAATTCAAACAACCACAAACCTATATAATTAATCCTTACACAACCCATTAATGAAATATCTAAACATTATAACATACACAATCAAATGTATTTCATTAATCAAAGTTCAATTACATATAATCAAGACATTACAAAGATATTACATTAAGCTCAGAATCTAGGGACACATGTATCAACAAACTCCCCCTTAGACCTAGATTCCTCTAATGTCTTGTTTTACCCATAACCTCTTCGTACTTCTTGAATTTCTCCTCTCTGGTTACGCCTGCATGTATTTCAAATACAAAGCAGAGGCGTATGACGTGCTGATACTGGAGAGCTTGTACGATATCCTGCGAGTCATAGAACAGTGGCCACTTGTAGAGTGTATAAACATCATTAGCCGACAAGTTCGTAAGCCACATCAGGTCAAATACCCGAATGACATCCATCTGTCCATCTTTGTTCAACACTATGACTGCTTCAGCTGTTCGCCAATCGTAGTACCACCATTTGAAATGCGAAGTGATGTCCTGAGGCATTTCCCTTAGAGGGATCTTCGACATGGTGTGCGGAGGACGCCACTTCAACACAATCTTTGGCTTCCCGGTTCGTGGATCAACTTCAGACTTTCGAATGTACCTCATAGGTTGCTGAGGCCTGAAGTTCACCCACCAGGTGTGGTACTCTTTCTTTAACGCAGCTTCGAACCAACCTGACATTTTTCTGGGATCAGCATAAAGAAGCTTTAGCTTTGCCAGTTGGTTGAGCTCAAAACCAGGTAGAGTTTTTAGATCGTGTGGGAATCTAAAATACTCGATACCTTTCTCTATCTTAACTGCATAAACGTTAAGGTCATCAAAATACGCCCACGATATAATTTTGCCAGACACCTTTTGATGTTTCTTTACTCTGTAGAGCTTGGTGTAGGCATCAGACATTGGAGCACTTCGTTGGGCACGAAGATCCGCAAAACAAGCAGCCCATTCAGCCTTTCTCACTTTGACTTCCTCCTCAGTGGCTCTGGCTGTATCTTCTTGTTTGTCGGACTCTTTTTCCATCTTATCCAGAGTATCAAACGTCTCGCTGACCAGATTGTCATCCAGATTTGGAATGACATGACCTTCAGTGTCAGTGTACTCTGGATAGCATTGGTCTGTTATATCCTCTATCTCAATCTCATCTACATCGTGTAGTTCTTCTTCACTATCAACATGAACTTCTGGAGCGTCTTTCACTATGTCGTCGACGTTGAGTTTGAACATTTCTGCCAACTGTTCCTTAGTGAAGCTGTGAATAATCTCTCCCTCTTCTGGGGTATACTCAACCGATCTCCTTACGATCCCCTGTAGATCAAGAATCATTGTTAATTGACTCTTGACCTGTTGTAGGGGTTCGACATCATATTCATCTCTTTGAAAGTTTGGATCTGCTTGATTTAAACATGCAACACAATATTTGTTAGTAAGTAATCAAACACAATCATTATTAAGACAAAAGATATAAACATTAATTACACAAGTGTTACACAATTTTCCAAGTACAAAAGCCTTTTAAATACAGAAACATAAATAACTAATCAGTACTTTTGTCTTGAACTTCAGGAGTATCTTTAGGTGGGGCAGACGTAGAGGTTCCTTGGTCTTGACGTTGTTTAGTACGCCTCTCGTCTGCTGCTTCATCACTTTGTTCTCCTGCAGCCTCTCCTCCTTCATCATCATCATCATCTTTCTTGTCATCACTATCACTACCTTCATCACTTTCATCATCCTCATCATCGTCATCCTCTTCATCATCATCCTCCTCTTCATCGTTCCCTTCACCAATCTTGAGGGGCTCACTCTGATTGCCTTTCAGCTTCAGCAATAGAGACTTGTGCGCCGCCTCCAGCTTTCCCATCCTCTTATCAGTCTCAGCCTCGTGTTGTAGCAAGCCTGTGATCTGATCAGTCTGTGAAGTGATCACTTGGGCTTGTGAGGATGTCAACTCCCTAAATCTCTCAATCTCAGTTGTTTGTTTAGAACTTTCTTCTTGCAGCTGTAGAATCTGGGTAGACTTGGCCTTGTCAGAGGCTAGCAATTGGAGCACCATGCTGTTTAGTGCAGCAAGTTGCTCAGCCACAGAGACCGGAGGTATGACTGAACTTGAGGGTGCAGATGAGGGTTGTGATTGGTGAGTGGTGTGAGTTGTGGTGATTGTGGTAAATATGGGAGGAGGTGGAAATGATGTAGTGGGAGGCACAGTGGTGGTGGTTGATGTGGTTGCTGTGGTGGTGGTTGGTGTGGTGGCTGTGGAGGTGGATGGTGTGGCTGTGGAGGTGGTTGTCACAAAGGTAAGATGTCGTTTCTTCTTCTTTTGACCATGGGGTTGAGCCATCCTTTTCTTCCTCGTTCCCATCGAGGTGGATGCTCCCCATACAACCCTGCTGGCTGACTCCGGTGCATAACTCGGATCAGTAGCTATATCTCCTGAGTCTCTTGGGCCTTCACCGACCGCCCTTAGCCCATGTTCTGTGGGAACAACCTTGCTTCCCACAGTACGTGTTAAGGGCTCCTCTTCAGACTCCTCTTCCTCCACATCAGGAATAAAATCCTGATGGAAACCTGCCGACTCAGTTCTATCGTGGGTGGGTGGTGGAGATGGTATATCTGTGGTAGTGGCCCTAGATGGAGCGGGGCCTGTATCTCCACCATCACCACTGTCATCATCATCAGAATCATCTGATGGTATCGCAATCACCTCCGTATCTGATTCGCTGTCATCATGATGCCATTTGCGTCTCCTCGGTGCAACATAATCAGCCCGGGCCAGATGCCCAATCAACCTCTTCATCACAAGCTTTACTTGCTTGCCTCTGTACACCCTCATACGACACAGGGTGGTGTCATCCATGATCTCCAGAGGCACAGCATCACTCTTGTCTTTGGGAAGGTCGGGCAGCTTCTCATCAAATATGAGCTGTAAAAATCTGGGGTACATGCAGAACCCCTCCTTCCCCTTGGCCTCAAGGTTCTCTATTAGATACATGAATATCATGTTGGAGAAGCTGAATGGGTGGTTGAGGACCAATGCGACATAGGCATTCTGAATCTGGTCCGACAAGTCATCAAAACCACCCCTCCTTGACACGATGCACTTTAGAATGACATGTGCTAAGTACTTGTACTGGGGGCTCAGGTTGCTCTTGTTCAGCACACCTGAGCTTATGTCCCCACTGTACCCAATCCTAAGAAAGCATCCACGAACTGTAAGAGGGTGGATCTTGAGTGGGTGAGAATCATCATCTCCAAAGCCTAATACCCTCCTTATATCAGCGGCTATAATCACAATCTCCCTACCGAAGATAGAACTTCGAATGGAGTAGGGCTCCACTGATCGGTCTACTGAAGCTCCCTCCCAAAATGACTGATGTAATGACTTATAAGGAGTACACGGTGTAGATATAGCTTTGAAGATCCGAGATCTCCTCAAGAACTCAATAATCCCTACAAACTCACCACCATTTCTCGAGGTGGAATCCAAGTGAGCACAAATGTTGTCCTTTGGATTAATCAACCAACGGTTAGCCATATTCCTGTAACAGATAACAAACATACGTTAGAAACATGCACAACAGAGCTTGACTAAATCAGAAACCAGTTTAGTTCAATCGTGCGATTGAACTATGCGAATGGGTTTAGTCAGATGGTCATATGTGAGACTGGACTTCAATCTGTTGAACTGTTATGCGATTTAGTTTCAGTCGGATGATGTGTCCTGCGATTGAGTTATCCGACCGAATGAAATCATTCATATGACTCATTCGGCCGATTGAATGTATCACCTCTTTTAATCGGGCTATTGAAGTTCATTCTGGGGAACCAGTCGTATGACAAACTTAACCCATTCGCATTATCCATTCGGCCGATTGAATGAGTCGCCTCTCTCAATCGGTCGATTGAAGTTCATACTGGGAAGCCAGTCACATCGTAGACAACTATTCCATTTCAAACTCAGATTTATGAAATGGCTGAATTAAAGTTTAAGTTCATGTTCATTAGACTCGCAATCATGTAACTAAACCACCTAATCCATTGATTTTAACATTTTATGTGATTAAGATAGTTTATTATCCAGATTTGTTACGGTGCAACTTTTAGGGCAAATGCGGACTGATTTTGCATTATATTTGACATTTTGATTCATCTTTGTGTCGCATATTACCTGTGTAACAGATACAAATGCTCATAAATCAGAAATCACAATAATGATTAAAGATCAAACGAAAAATTGTCAGAGTGACGGTGCGAATCGGGGATATTAGGGCGAATGATGTCTGCGAACGACTGAGGAGTCTATTTATAGACAGAGTCAGTTCAATCGGGTGAATGAACCCATTCGCTCACATCATTCGGGCGAATGAAGTTCGATCGTACGATTGAGTCGGTCGTTCTATTTCATTCGGCCGACTGGAATTCAGTCGATCGTCTGCGGCCATTTCATTCGGCCGATTCAATATCAAGACATACGACCGAGTCTAATCGCATGCTTCATTCGAGCGATTGAAACTGGGTCGTACGATTCACTCAATCGACCAGTTCCATTCGATCAACTGACCTCCATTCGCACGTTTGACCTAGTCGGTCACTTTCAATCATCCGATTGGGCTCATTCGCATGGCCCAATCGTACGATTGTGTTCAATTGTATACCTCATTCGTACGACTGAGTAAGATCAGATTCAATCATGCGATTGGGCTATACTTGTGCCATTTTAGTCAACTATATTTACCGACCCTTAGATTTCTTAACCAATTGATAAAACATTATGTGCCGTTGATCATCTCAGACATGATCCATTTATCCACCCGATCACCTCAGACGTGATCCATTTAACCACCCGATCACCTCAGATGTGATCCATTTAACCAACTTATCACCTCAGACGTGATATTTTTATCCTTTCAGAAACAATTTTTAAATAAACATTTAGCTCGTTTAGTGACGTTAACAGATAACCGTACACACACAGTCCGACATTGACACACTACTACTAACCAATAAATAAAATTTAAACTACGAACAAAATGAACATCTTTTTGTGATTTTTGTTAGGGCAGGTTTGTGTAGCCTATCAGCATTGACATTATATCAGGAACAGACTCCTTTGGAATCAGACAGGCATATACACCATTACTTGGAACATTATGAGTTGATTTCACCTTTCATGATGACATGTCACAGTTTGTTCTGATCTAAGACTTCTAAGTACTAACTGGGAATCATGTTTGATATGATACGTAACACACTTTGATTGTCAACTTCAGTCGGTGCATACAAGACGATTGTTAGTATGCTTGTCCACTTAAATTCATACACAGACTTTTGACATACATTGGTAATAAATTAGGTTATATTATTTCAAACAACATTTGTGTATCCCACACTTATATGGTAATCAGCATTCCTTAAAGGAATTTCGAGCAGTCTTTAGGTATTTTTGCAAGAAAAGACTATTCTTAGATCTTTCAAAGAGAAGCCAATTCTCAGGTCAGTGCCATCGCACAGCAGAGAGGCGGCAAACAACAATGAAGTCTAGAATATGTAGGTTATGCTTATCCTCAGGTCTGTGCCATCGCACAGCAGAGAGGCACACAACCTATCTCCTTGTTAGAGCATTTCTTATTTTCTTTTGCACATAGCGCACCAACAACATAAGTTATCAGCTTGATTACGCTAGTATTCATTTTTTTCGTGCTTTGCTCTTTTTGTGGTCATTTGCACACCTTTGGTGGCATTTGTTTGCTCGTTATCCCTTATCGGAAGAACTGATTGTGTTAACCAATGAAAAGATGGGAACCCACAGTTGATTGAACCTTTTAGTTTAGATGAAGTTTACCAATGAAGTCTACTTGTCTATTATGTTGAATCTACTGACACATCATATAATGAACTTGCACCTCCCTAGATCAACTTTCTCCGTGTAATTACAGTAACAATCAAACGTACTATCATTTTCCCATTTTGTTAGACTTAGACTTCTCTGATTTTTCCATTTTCAGTAAGTTAATTAATATTTTTTATCTCAAAATCATTTTGTTGTTCCAAATAAGTCGATGCCTGTGTACTATCATCTTCCAATTTTTGTCGAATCACATTTCCTGTTTTGTTGTCTTTGCCTTTTCAGCTTTACTCACCTTCCCCTCCCCCCCCCTTTTTTTTAATAAATAAATACTGAATTAAACCTAATCTCCCCCTAAAATTCTAAAACAGAAAATCTTTTTGTGTTTTTGGATTTTATAACTACAAGGAAATTAAAAAATAAAAGAAAATAAAAGACTAAAAATAAAGAAAAACGGTGTCGGACTATGTATCTGTTTCTTCTAATATAACATCACTTTTCTTTTTAACCCCGTTGACCTCTAACAGATAAAAAATCTTGGTTTATCAAATGGTTTAGTGTAGAGGTCAGCGCGTTGAAAATCCGTGTTAATTTTGACCACATCAATTAAGTGTTTTTCATAGCAATCGCGTATGAAATGATACTTTATGCCTATGTGTTTGGTCTTAGGATGTTGAACCGGATTTTTAGTTACTGCAATGGCAGCAGAATTATCAACATAGATAGGAGTAGAAGTGAAATGCAAACCGTAATCCCGTATTTGCTGTTGAATCCAAATGATTTATGAGCAGCAGCTGGCGGCGGCAACGTATTCAGCTTCACAGGTAGACAGAGCAACTGATGTTTGCTTCTTGCACTGCCAAGTTACCAATCTTCTTCCGAAAAATTGACATCCTGCTGACGTAGACTTGTAATTCATCTTGCAGCCTCCGTAATCCGAGTCACTATACGCTGTTAGCTCAAAGTCATCATCATGAGGATACCACAACCCCAGTGTTGGAGTACCCTTCAGATAATGAAAAATCCTCTTGACTCCAATCAGATGATTGACTTTAGGTTTTGCCTTATATCGGGAACATAAACATATGGCATACATGATATCTGGACGAGAGGCAGTGAGGTACATGAGAGATCCGATCATCCCACGATACATGGTGGCATCCACCAAATCCCCATTCTCATCAGGAGCCACATCGTGATTTGTGGTGAGAGGGGTACCGGCTGCAGTGACATTTTCCATATCAAAGCGACTAAGAATGTCACCGACATACTTAGTTTGATGCAAAAAGATGCCGGTAGGTGTTTGGTCTACCTGTAATCCTAAGAAGAACTTCATTTCTCCCATGGCACTCATCTCAAACTCAGCCTTCATCACAGATTCAAACTCTTTACATAACCCTTCATTTCATGAGCAGAAAATGATGTCATCCACATAAATCTGCACCAAAAGCAAATCACCATCCTTCTCTTTGATGAACAATGTACAGTCAATCACACCCCTGCGAAAGCCATGTTTCAACAGATGGGTGGAGAGCTTTTCATACCAGGCTCGAGGAGCCTGATGTAGCCCGTACAGAGCCTTGTCTAGCTTGTAGACTCTGTCCCGATGATAAGGATCTTCGAATCCTTCGGGTTGACTTACATATACTTCTTCACGGATTTCCCCATGCAAGAATGCACTCTTAACATCTAGTTGATAAACTTTGATATTCATGTAAGAGGCGTAGGCTTGAAAGATACGAATTGCTTCCATTCTAGCTACGGGAGCAAAGACTTCATTGTAGTCGATTCCTTCGACTTGTCTGAAGCCTTGAACAACCAACCGTGCCTTGTTTCTGATAACGACACCCTGGTCATCCTTCTTGCACTTCAGTACCTATTTGGTACCAATTACCTTGACTCCTTTGGGTCGGTCAACAAGAGTCCACACTCCAAGTTTCTTGAACTGTAGCAACTCCTCTTGCATAGCATTGACCCATGCTTCATCCTGAAGGGCATCTCTTACGTGTTTGGGTTCAATTTGAGAGACAAAACATCTGTAAGCTCCATCATTCACGTAGCCCTTTTCCATTACATCAGCGTAATATGCAGTGTACAATCGACTTCTAGTCTGCACGCCGGAGTGGAGATCACCAATGATAGCATCTGGCGGATGACTTGTACTTATCCTAGTCAAAGGAGTTGTAGGAACGATAACTTCAGAGTCCATAGTCGTGACTGGAGGTTCAGTGTCTGTGGTTCCAGATGCAGGTGAAGTACCTGAAGAGCTCCCTTCTTGATCAACATTAGGTGTTTGTGCTGGTTCAGATGCCTCTTCATCCTCTGATAAGTCTTCACTATCATTCTGATCAGCTGAGGCAGATCCCGATGACCCACTTGTAGGAGTGATATTGCTAGTATCCAGATTCGGTGAGTTGAGAACATCGTGCATCATCTGAGTAGCAATATCATCATCTGAAACTATCTGAGGAAGATTGAATGATTTGAAAAAGCCATCGTAGTCAAAGAATGACGATGGACCTTTTCCAGCAGGGGGGATAGTGAAACGTTGAACATCAACGTTGCACCATACTTCTACCTGACCAGTGGAGTTGTTGTAAACTCGTTTGTCGGGTATACTGTATCCCAGAAAGATCCCCTGATCTGCCTTTTCATTGAACTTGCCTTCTTGAGTTTTCTTCAGAAGAGTACAGGGAGCACCGAAAGGTTCCAGATACTCCAGGTTTGGCTTATGCTTCTGTAGCAACTCATAGCAAGTCTTCCCGTGCCTCTTCACTACTGACACACAATTAAGTGTGTAGCAGGCGTTGGCTACAGCCTCGTTCCAGAACTGTACTGGCAGTTTTGAGTCTGCCAACATAGTCCTGGCTGTCTTAATTAGACTCCTGTTCTTTCGCTCAGCCACTCCATTCATCTATGGAGTGTATGCAGAGGTGAATTGATGAACAATTCCCTTTTCTTTGCAGAACGCATCCATCCACTGATTCTTGAACTCGGTTCCATTATCTGAACGAATCTTTCTCACTTTAAGCTTGTAAAGTGACTCCAGAGTGGTGACCAGCACTTTGAATGACTCAAATGTTTCTGACTTAACTTTCAAAAACATAACCCACGAGAATCGTGAGTAGTCATCGGTGACTACGAAGCAGTACCAGTCTCCAGCGATACTCTTCGTGCTAACTGGACCGAAAAGATCCATGTGCAGTAGCTCCAGGGGTATCTCAATAGAATGGACATTCTTGGTCTTGTGAGATTTCTTGGTTTGCTTTCCTTTCTTGCATGAGACACAAAAATCAGGAAGCTTGATGTTCTTGACAGGAACTCCATCAACTAGGTTGTTATGAATCAGGTGATTCATCTTCCTATGATTAATGTGTCCCATTCTTCTGTGCCATGAAATGGAGTCCTTCTCTGTAGCTTTAGATAAGAAACATTGAACAGTTGAAGCACTAGTAGAGGCGTTAGACATATCTAGAACATACAAGTCATTATATCTAGATGCTGACATTAATACCTGTTCCTCTGGAATATCCATTTCTTTCTTCAGAATGTAACATTTGCGATTATCAAACATGACTTTGAATCCCTTGTCGCAAATCTAAGACACAGAAAGCAGATTGTTTTCTAACTACTGAACAAAGTTGACTTTGTCGTATCTTACCTTGTCATTACCTACTTCGCCCTGAGCGGTAATGTATCCTCCTTTATTACCAGCAAATGAAACGTGTCCCCCTTTAATTTGTTTGACATTGAATAGAAGAGACTTTTTTCCCGTCATGTGCCTGGAAGCTCCGCTATCTACTATCCATGTATTTGTAGAAGCACTATAGCGGACAACCTGCACATATGAGAAAATCATCAGTTAAGGATGGGGACCCAAGCCTTGACTGGCTTGGGTTTCCCAGAGGAATCAACCATCATGAATTCAACCCACTGTCCTTTATTAGTGGGTGGAATCTCAACTTTCAGATTGTCCTTGCTTTCAGACACACCAGTTGTCTTGGCTTTCCATAAACCATCCCTGTGAAAGGATTATTTGTGGTAAACCTTAGACTGATTTATGGGTTGGGTATATGGTTTAGATTCAGAAACAGGTTTTACCTCTGGCATCACGGACTTGTCTGGGACTTGTCTGTTTTGCCTTTGGCGAGGTGGAGACGAAAAGGACCTAGAAGGTGTTTTAGACCTAATAGGTGTTTTCGATCTGACTGGAGTCTTAGAACGCTGTTTTGAATCTACTTTGACTTTGTCGTATAGCTCAACCTTAATTCTTGGTGTCTGATAGCGAGGACAATTAGTCGAAATATGACCGCGCTGACCACAAGTATAGCAGGATCTCCATTCATCAGGGCTAGGAGATCTCTTGTGTGGCGGTGAATAAACCTCAGATTCTTTCCTTTTATTATGACTTTTAAGATTTTCACCTCCTTTGACAAATTTAACTTGTTTAACATGATTTGTGTTAGGTCTTGGAAATTGGTGATTATCTTGCTTCACTGGTTTAACTTGAGTGTCTTTGGTAATCTTAGGTTGTTTGGAAGTTGATTTTTTACCCAACCCATGAGATGTTTGAACATTCTCTTCCACTCCCTTGCCAGTGTTGTTTGTGCTTGATGCAGAAGCTGTCTGGTCAGGAACCGAAGGAGCAGAGTTGACTGCTGTATCCGGATCACGGACTAGAGGAGTTGTCACCACATGATCCTTTATGGGGTTATCATTAATTCGACGTTGTTTGGTGTTCAAAAAGGACTCATGTGGTTGTGGCACAACTTTATAACCCAAACCCTCCCCGTTGTTGCGTTCTTTAACCAAGTTTTTCAAAATATGTGAGGAACTAGCTAGACTGTGGAGTCTTTGTTGCAAAGACTCGTTATCTACTTGTAAAACCGCTCGTTCCTTCTTAGTTTCTTCTATTGTCTTTAAATAAAACTTGATATCATTTTCTTGGTTAAAGGCAACAACTTCAGTTTCTTTTAACTGTTTCTTTAAAGCATCAATCTTTTCTTTATAATTGTTTTCATTATGTTTTAAGATTTTGTTTGCTTCAGTGCACAATTTTAAATCCTGTACTAAGTTATCATTATGATCTAATAACCTAGCAAATTTCAGGTCAATGCTTTCCCTAAATTTTTCACATTCAACACAAGCATGTTTAGTAAATAATTCATCCTTTGATTCTACCTGTGCCGATGTAGATGTTCCAGCCATGAAAGTATTTTGGGGTTCAGATTGTGCTTTAGAAGCAGCATTCAGTTCATTCTCCACAAGCTGATCAACATCAGCTATGTCATCATCCAATTCAGCATTGTCAAGCTCAGCTGAGTTCTCCCCCTCACTTGCTGAGTCTTCATTTAGGTCCTCGACAGAAGCTATGTTGGCTTCACCATCAGATAAGAACCGGAAGGACCAGTCCTGCCCTTCATCACCTTGTGCCACCAAAGCCTTGGAATCACTTCCTGCTGGAACTGGCTTCTTATCTTTATCTTGCCTGTTGAACGAGGAGAATGGATTTCCGTTCCCAGTCTTTTTAGGCTTCACACATTCCCTCTTGAAATGTTCTTTCTCACCGCAGTTGAAACACGTGACTTTGGACTTGTCAAACCCAAAAGTAGTATCTTTTGTAGCCACGAGATTCTGCCCTGTCTTCTTCACAAACTTCTTTGCTCGTCGTACAGCACTTGCGAGAGCCCACATAATGTCCATCCTCTCCAACTCATTTTCATCCACCTGCTCATAGTCTTCATCAGCCAAGTGGCAGTTTCCTATCTTCCCTGCAATCAACCCATCATAGGAATGAACCACTGCAGCAAGTAGGTCCATGTGTTCCTTGGCAACTTCCACAGTGACTTTACCCAGGTTCTCAGTTATTAACTTTGTCGAGTGAGCTTCAGTAATACTGTGTTGAACCCCTGATGAAACAGATGACTCACCCCCAGACGATGAGCTTTGACCAGATGTATTAGAAACAAATGCAGTCTGCAGAGGAGCATTGGAAGACTTTGCAATTGGAGTTGGAGTCACATTGTAAAGAGTAAGGTCCTGAGCATATGCACCCTTCTTCGCCTTATACTTATGTCTGACCTCTTCCTCTCGCAGTTTCATAATAAAGTCATTTATGTCCAAAGTCTCGAGAACTGAATTGTGTCTCAAGGCTGAAATAAATGAATCCCATTTTTCTGGAAGACCTTCAGCTAAACTGGCGACCTTTTCTTCTTTAGACGTTGTAACCCCATGAGTTTGAAGTTCACTCATTAGATGATAGAAGCGGTCGATGATGTCGTCCGAGCTCTCGTTTCCAATAGCAGAGAAATTGTCAAACTCCTTTTTGAGAGCTTTGGCCTTCAAGGATTTCAGAGTTGAGCTCCCTTCATATCTTTTCTAGAGAGCTTTCCAGAATTTTTTACTCTGTTTCTGATCCGAATACTGATGGAAGATTTCCTTAGGAATTGACTGGGTGAGCATAGCATAAGCCTTCTTTTCAGCATTATAGGCAGTCTTTTGAGCATCCGTCATTCCACTCAACGTTAATGGCAAACCATCAGCACCAACTGTCATGGTGTAACCAGTCTCAATAGAATTCCATAGATTAGTGTCCACACCATTGAGATGAATCTCAAACCTTTGCTTCCACTGCGGGAACTCATCAATGGATAGAAGCTTAGGCGGCTTGTTGTGATTACCAATCTCATTCTCCAACAGCAGTAGGTTTTGGATCCTTGAGTCCTTTCCAGCTGACATGGCATAATTTTCTGAGTCCATTCTTTTATTAATTTAACTTGTGAATTAAACTGCTAATGCGATTGGGGAGTACGACTGGGATGCGACTGACACTAGCTGTATGCGATTGGACTCAAACGTACGATTGAACGGGCGACTGAACAGACCGAACGACACAACCGTGCGATAGAACTGGGCGATTGACTCACTCGGGCGATTGGACAAGGCGACTGACTCAATCGGCCGAATGAATGTACGATTGGGCTTTAGTCGTACGATTGAGATAATCGTGCGACTGGGTCGGCTGAAAACGCGATTTTTCACACACTTTGACCTAAAACGCAAGTTTTTGCACCCTAGACGGCTGAAACTCGAAAAAGATTGATTTTCCAGAACATGCACACGTAAAAATCGATTTTTTTGAGTAGAAAGAACGGATCTTTTCGCTAAAAACGTAGACTTTTTCACAAAAACGATTGAATCAACGAAGAATCAAGAGCCTAAGCTCTGATACCACTTGTTAGGACCGTGTACGTACGGAGTACCAACTGATTCTACGTTATACCGAATTAAATAGTGCGGAATCCTATTTGATTGGCGATCCAATCAGGAAGAACGAAATCAAGATCAATCCTAATGATTAGAAAACGTTAAGAATGGATGGATTAGGAATGATCTGGGAAGTTCTATGAAGTTGGAATTGACGAATAGGGTGCTCTGGGTCAACTAGGGTTATGAATATTCGAAGTGTTGCGTTTTTCCACGAATTAAGTGATATTTATAGGTAAGGGTTTCTCATTCGGGCGACTGAACCATTCGCATGGTTCAGTCGTGCGATTGAGCTATGCGGTTGATCCATACGCACGATTGAGCCTTCAATCGTACGATTGGTTCAATCTCATGCTTCAGTCTTACGACTGATCCAGTCTCATGGTTCAGTCGTGCGACTAAGCCATTCGCATGAAGTTATTCATGCGTATGGTCCATTTGCATGGCCCATTCGCATGACAACTTCATCATGTTAAGTTTGAATGTGTTAATCAGTTTAACATTATGCATACCAATTCAAACAACCACAAACCTATATAATTAATCCTAACACAACCCATTAATGAAATATATAAACATTATAACATACACAATCAAATGTATTTCATTAATCAAAGTTCAATTACATATAATCAAGACATTATAAAGATATTACATTAAGCTCAGAATCTAGGGACACATGTATCAACAGATCTGTTTATCACCAACTTAGAGTCCGAGAAGAAGACATCTCCAAAACTACGTTATGTACTCGTTATGGTCATTACGAGTTCTTGGTCATGCCTTTTGGGTTGACTAATGCACTTGCGGTGTTCATGGACCTCATGAATCACGTGTGCAAACCCTATCTCGATCAGTTCATCATTGTGTTTATTGATGACATACTGATATACTCTAGGACCAAAGAGGACCATGAAGAGCACTTACGATTGATCTTAAAATTGTTGAAGAATGAGAAACTGTACGCTAAATTCTCCCGGTGTGACTTTTGGATACAAGAAGTGCAATTTTTAGGTCACATTCTTAATAAGAAGGGGATACGTGTTGATCCTGCCAAGATTGAGGCGATAAAGAATTGGGCTATACCTAAAACGCCGAGCGAGATAAGGCAATTTCTGGGATTAGCAGGATATTACCGACGATTCATAGAGGGATTCTCTAAGATCGCACAACCTCTCACAGCCTTGACCCACAAAGGAACGGCATACAAATGGGGTGAAAGTCAAGAGGTGGCTTTTCAGCTATTAAAATAGAAACTCTGTAGTGCACCGATATTGGCACTTCCAGAAGGAATAGATGATTTCGTGGTGTATTGTGATGCATCCATTCAAGGATTGGGTTGTGTGCTGATGCAACGTGACAAAGTAATAGCTTACGCCTCGAGACAACTAAAAGTTCACGAGAAGAACTATACCACCCATGACCTGGAATTGGGTGCAGTGGTTTTTGCCTTAAATATTTGGAGACATTACTTGTACGGTACCAAATGCACTATCTACACCGATCACAAGAGTCTTCAGCATATCTTTGAGCAAAAGAAGTGGAAAATGAGGCAACGACGTTGGGTGGAACTCCTGAACGATTATGATTGCACTATCAAGTACCATCCTGGAAAGGCGAACGTGGTTTCCGATGCCTTAAGCCGGAAAGAAATAGCTAAACCCAGGAGAGTACGAGCCTTACGGCTTACAATCAGTACTCATCTGCCTGAACAGGTTAAGGAAGCACAGATAGAAGCCTTAAAAGCGGAAAATATTGGTTCTGAGTCATTACGGGGAATGGATAAACAATTAGTGGTGAAAGAGGATGGAATTCGGTACATTATGGATAGACTTTGGGTACCTGTCTATGGAAGTCTAAGGGATTTAATTATGAGTGAGGCACACAAGTCTAAGTATTCTATACATCCTGGATCTGACAAGATGTATCATGACCAAAAGGCGCACTACTAGTGGCCTAACATAAAGGCGGATGTAGCCACGTATGTGAGCAAGTGTTTGACCTGCTCAAAAGTCAAGGTAGAATACCAAAAACCATCTGGACTGTTACAACAACCCGAGATACCAATGTGGAAATGGAAGCAAATCTCCATGGATTTTATTACTAAACTACCCCGGACTAATACTGGTTATGACATAATATGGGTTATTGTGGATCAGTTGACAAAGTCTGCTCACTTTCTTGCGATTAAAGAAACTGACAAGATGGAGAAATTAACCCGACTGTACCTTAAGGAAATCGTTTCGAGACACGGTGTACCGATCTTAATTATTTTTGATCGCGATGCTCGTTTCACGTCACACTTCTGGCAATCACTACAAAAATCTCTGGGTACACGATTGGATATGAGTACTGCTTATCATCCACAAACTGACGGCCAGAGTGAGCGTACCATACAGACTTTGGAGGATATTCTTCGTGCTTGTATGATTGATTTCGGGAACAACTGGGAAGTTCACCTGCCATTGGTGGAATTTTCCTATAATAACAGTTATCACACTAGTATACAGGCAGCACCTTTCAAGGCTTTGTATGGGAGAAAATGTAGATCATCAGTTTATTGGGCTGAAATTGGTGATAGTCAACTAACGGGTCCCGAGCTAATACATGAAACCACTGAGAATATCATGCAGATACGGAATCGTATGGCTGCAGCGCGAGATAGACAGAAAAGTTATGCTGACAAGAGACGGAAACCTCTAGAGTTTCAAATTGGCGACAAGGTCTTATTGAAAGTCTCACTGTGGAAAGGCGTAGTTCGGTTTGGAAAATGAGGAAAGCTAAATCCAAGGTATGTTGGACCATTCGAGTTATTGGAAAGGATAGGTCCAGTGGCCCATCGGCTAGCTTTACCCGATTCAATGAGTGGAGTCCATAATGTGTTCCACGTTTCAAACCTGAAAAAGTGTCTATCTGACAAGACACTAATTGTACCACTAGAAGAGGTTCAAGTGGATGAAACATTACGTTTCATCGAAGAACCAGTCGAGGTGATGGACCTTGAGGTGAAGACACTTAAGCAAAGCAAGATACCCATAGTCAAAGTTCGTTGGAACTCGCGACGTGGACCGGAATTCACGTGGGAACGTGAAGATCAAATCAAACTTAAGTATCCTCAACTATTCGAGACGGTGCCTGCAGACAAAGGTATTGATTTAAATTTCGGGATGAAATTTCTTTCAACATGGGGATGATGTGACAACTCATCCAAAACTCACTCGATTTCGATTTCTGTGTGCCAATGCAGTAGACCAGTGATGGAACACTCTCACCATGGATGGAACACTCTCACCATGTAACGCAATTTTCGTAAATTCTTTCAACATGGGGATAATATGACATCCGGTAATTTTCCGTTACCAAACTCCGTTAGTTCCGTTAAGTTTTGCATACACGTGTCGTAAGCACACACTAGTTGTCGTTTGACGTTGGTGACCTAATAATAATTAATAATGTTAATTTAATAATAATCTAGTGGCTTAGATGATTATTGTGTTATGTTTATATGTTTACACGATTTAAATGTTAACGGTGAATTTTATCGCGTAACGCGGAAACGCGTGTGTTAATTCGTATGTCTTGTGTTTTTACAAAATAAAATATATAAGTGTTACTATTAGTTTATATGTTTATATTATTAAGTTAAAAACACATTGCGAAGGGTTACAAGCTTAATTTTATAAAAATACAAAATGCAAGGGTTAAATGGGTAAATGTGATTAATTAAATTAAAACTAAACAAAACCCTAGCCTCCACCCTTCCCCACGGTTGCGACCTGCCCTCCTCTCTCCCTCTCCCTGTGAATTTTAGCCTAGAACAAGCAATTGGGCACGGTTTTGATCAATTACAAGCATTGCAACACGTTAGAACCTTCAATTACAAGCCATTACAAGTTTAAAGGTTAGATTTTTGTGAGTTTTTCATGTGTTTTGGTGAAACCGAAACCTAGGCTGCGAATTGGGGTTAATGGTGCTGAATTTTTGATGTTTTGTTGATGTTAGCATGTTACTTAGATTGTATGTATGTTGTTTAACGTTGATTATGCATGAATGACACGTTTGTAATGATTGGATCATGAACCTTGATGAAGATGAACCCTAATTTGAAAATTGTGATGATTATGTGGAATTGATTGTTGTTTGATGTTGTTGGGATGTTAATTAGTTAGTATGAATGCTACAAAACATGAATCATGCAAGAAATTGGTGAATTGAGAACTTTGTTCATAGGTTACTAATAATAGTAACTTTATTTTGCATGATATGATGAATTGTTGATAAATTGATGTTATGGATGTGTTTAGGATGTTGATTAGGTGCTAGATTGTTGATATGAATGCTAGAAATCTTAGGTTGAATGTTGTTGTTCGTATCTTGCCAAAAGTAGAAACTTTTTAGATATGAATTGATGATTTATGGTAGCTTGATGTTGTTGATCATGGTTAGTTGTTGTTATAAGCTTGAAATAGTATATTATTGATGAATTATGTGTACATTGGGTGTGTATTAGATTTTGGGATGAGCTTTCCCAAAAGGGAAACTTTATTTTGGATGGACATTGGATATTGGTAATTGGACATGTTCATGACATTAGGATCATGCTAGAATTATTGTTGTGGATGCCTAAAGTGATAGAATCTGTTAATTGGGTTGTATGGAATGTTTATTTGGTTATTGGGTGATTTATGTACTTTGATGATCATGTCTGGTTTTGAATATTGATTAGTAACTAGGACATCATATTTGGGACTGGAAATCAATAATCTTGATGTATGTGGTAGGTATTGGACATATCGAATGTGTTGTGGTTAGTATGGATGATTATTTGGTAAATTATCTGTTTTGACCCGTATATGCTAATTCATGGTTATAGGTCATATAAGTAGGTAATGCATGATCGGACCTTTTATATGATACACTGGTTGTGTTATGAACACACTGAGTATGCTAGATGCTAAGAACTTACATGACTTGTATGATATGTATATATATGATGATTTAAGCAATGCATTAAGAATGTAGCATCATATGTGATTCACTAGAATGTTAACCATGAATAATATGTGATCATGTCTGTCTAAATGGTTTACAACACATAATGTCACCAACGGGTCAAACGGGTCAACTGGGTCAAACATGTCTATTCTTCTAAAACCTTAATCCTGGTTATAGTGCACTTAGGGTTTACATATTCTCTGTTTACACATACTCATGTACTTACATGATTTAGGTAACCTCTGAGGGTTGACTGTCCCTTGTTCTTTCAAGTAAATCTTAAGTACTCAATACGCGTATCAGGTGAGTTCATGCCCCACTGTTTACTTAACCTCTTTTGGGGGAGATAGCATACTGGTAATTTTACAAACGCTTTATTTATTTAAGATGTGTATAATATTAATATAGTGCTGTTTACCATGATGAAGTCCTCACACTTTCGAATTGTTAATATTGAATAGCGGGGAAACTTGGGTAGTACTACTGGGTCTGACGAGCCCCACCTGTGTGACTCGAGGTCAACCGGGTGCAATTTGTCCTATGTACATTTGTCACGACATGGTAAGTCGTGACAGGAGGCAAACATATCACAGTCAGCTTCAATTGTGAAATCACTATATATTAATATTTATTTGTTAATGGACTAGCTATCTATTACAATGCACATGCTTATATATATCACGATTGTTAAACTGTTATGTTTATACGCAAACTCTTGAACTCACCAACCATTGTGTTGACTTTTAGTATGCTATTCCCAGGTCGATAATCTGGATTGCCGATAGGAGCACTGCACGAGTCAGCATGCATTCCAAAGATTTAAACTACAAACATAATTACTTGTCTTTTACTTATGGTTATCAAATATTTGGTTGGCACGTGTTTTTCCATATGATACATTTTGCATACTTTGGGTTTGTTTTATTTACAATACGCTTCCGCATGATTTTTAAAGTTTGAACTCTGGTTTGGCTTATGTTAAACATGGCATATAGAGTCGTTCCGAGTAACTATTGACTGTGATCCTGGTTTGTTCACACGCCTCGCGGTAAAACCCCGCATGTGGATTTTGAGGATGTGACATTTTGTGATGATTCTGTTTTGAAAAGAGTGTATGAATGATATTTAAAGCTTTAACAACAACAAAAACACACAATCTTCTTCAAAATGTACTAAGAATGATGATTAACTCATGTTTTTGAAAATTTGTTGAATGTTTGATGTAGAAGAGGGTTTTTGTGTCGATTTTCAGCTCAAAAATGGATGATATGAAGCTAATGAACCATAGAGATCATTATATAGATTGAGAGGATCAAAAATTAGTTGTATGATTTGAGCCAAAGCTCTAATACCACCTGATGGATTTGGGTTTTGAACTTGAACAAGAACAATATATGTGAATCCCCTAAGGATCTTTTTCAATCTCTCAATAATAACAACAAATTGTTATTGAATCAATACTCAATAATCATGGTGCGGAAACCCGTAGTTAATGATATGAAATCTATGTCTGTGTGTATGATTGTGAGTGTTTTGAATGCTTTGAATGATGATAACTGCTTTGTTTAATTGATGATTGTTCAAAAGCTTATAAAGGATTAGGATATACTACTATTTATAACCTATACAAAGATCTATGTACAGTTACAAAAATACCCTAATGTAAAAAAATAGACTACACATAATCCTAAGTCTAATAAGTTGTCTATTGTGGATAATGAACTGTCCGTTGTGCACAACAGACTATCCACTGTGGATGTTGAACTACTTGTCCACTATGCTTTGGATGTTGTCCGCTGTGAACACTTGTGTTTGCTTTGTTGTTGTCCGTTATGGAGTGTTCATCGGCTATGAATATACAACCGTCGTGGATTGTTCATCAGTTGTATGACTTGGTCATCTGTTGTATGTGATTATTCATCCGATGTCAGCACTTAGACTTCATTCTTCATCTGTTATGCCTTCTTGTTCATCCGCTATGGGCTGGCCTTCATCTGCTGTAGACACTTAGCAAAAATTCCTTTTATCTACAAAACCTAAAAAATTTAAACTTAATTAGTGTTTGACATGAATTTTAATGATGTTTGAATGTTAGTCAATGGTTTTTTGATTGTTAGAACACATTATGATTGATTATAACAAGCGTCATCCTTTAATGCACTTGTTGAGTCCAATAACACTTAAAAACTCCAATATTTTACATAATTAAATAAACTTTTATGCAAATTTGGCAAGTGTTAGATACCTTGAATAGCCTAAAGATATCATTCCTGTCTTTGAAGAAAGTTTCATAAATTGCCTGAAACTTTATAGTCTAGCAAGTTCTAACACTCTATGAACATTATGTAGATCTCTTGTGAAATCACATACTCAAACCTCAAATATTTATTCAACGATAGGCTGTTGAAATGAGCTATTCCAGCAGCCCTGACTATTATTCCAAAATAGATAATTCCTAATATTGCCGTAGAATCTAACAACATAAAATCTATGGGTAATTCAGATAAAATCAAAGTAAAAGTATTAGTATGAATAGAGGCAACAAATTAAAATTTGCACTTCAATTTAAGCATCTTACCTCATGAACTTGTACGTCCATCGTCCCCTTCTTATTATTCCCCTTATTTTTTGTCTTCTTTATCTTTTCAATCATGGAGCCATTATATCGTCAAATTTAGAAATAACGGCAGGGGCCACAACATACAAAAATAGATTGATAAAATAGTTTCTCAATTGGCTCTTTCAGTCACCTTAGAATCCATTATATTTCAAATGAAAATTTAGAAATTGAAAAAAATGTTTACAATTAACTAAAATCCACCTATTCTGCAAAACAGGGTTTCTCTACTTTCGTAGATGAAAAGATGTTAGGGTGGGAAGGTTTCTAAGGGTTTTTGCCTCTTTCTGATACACATTATAGGTGTAGTGTTTTGCTTAACAACAACGAGGTCATTTGTATATGCATATGTTAACAAGGGATGTTGCCCTTTTCTGGTACAACACACATTCTTCTTAACGGGAATCACCATCTGTATTGCAACCTTTCCTTTTGTACAAGTGTTTAAAGACGTTGTGTTTATTAAAATTAGGGTTGCCTTTACACAATTTGTGTAGGACGATAGGATGGTTTATAAGGGCTGTTGACCATTTCCAGGTGATTAGGATATGAAACTGTCTTATGTTCTTCATCACACTCCAAGTAAAGAAGTTTGAAAAAAAATGAGATGGTGATTTTAAAGTGATAAAAACTATCCTTTAAAAATAACAAATACAGAGAAGTCGTTTTTGTCAAGCAACATTGTCAGAGAAGAAAGCGTAGGGCCGAACACTACCAGAACCACCTCCGGGACCTCAAGCCTCAATATAAATATATGTGTGTGTGTGTGTATATATATATATATATATATATATACACATATACATATATATACATATATATACATATATATATAGAGGGAGGTTCCACTAAAAAATATATTTTGCCTAAGAATGCTAAGAAATGATGTTAGCCTTCCATTTTTTAATTAATTGCTAAGATTATAAGTTATAAATAAAAAGTGGGAAGGGCATTTTGGGTATGTAACAACTTTTGTTGACTTTTTTGAGTTTCTTCTAATTTTTTTTAAACGTTTATAGCTTTTTCATGCTAGATTATTTTTTTTAAAAAAATTCACCATAAAATCAAGCATTTTTTTCTCTTTAAATTGAGTATAGTATTGCTATAATTTTTTACAAAAAAAACAAATTATGTGAAATTGTGCTGCATTCTAACGTTTTTGTGTTGTATTTCATAAAACAGCATAAAATTATGCTGCATTTCATAAAAGAGCACAAAATTGTGCTGCATTTCATAAAACGGCACAAAATTGTGCTGCATTTCATTAAACAGCACAAAATTATGCTGCATTTCATAAAACATCACAAAATTATGCTGCATTTCATAAAACAGCACAAAATTGTGCTGCATTTCATAAAACAGCACAAAATTGTGCTGCATTTCATAAAATAGCACAAAATTGTGTTGCATTTCATAAAACAACATAAAATTATACTGTATTTCATAAAACAGCACAAAATTATGCTGTGTTCATAAAAACAGCACAAATTTGTGTTGTATTTCATAAAAACATCATAGTTTTGTGCTGTTTTACGTCAAAGAGCACAGTTTTGTGCTGTTTTGTCAAATAGCACAGTTTTTTGCGGTTTTACATAACATGTTCTATGTTGTTTTACGTCAAAACAACAAGGTCTCATGTGTTGTTTTCGTGGTGTATTATGTCAAAATATCAAACAAAATAGAAATAACACTTTGTTTGCTATTTTAATGTTCACTATTTGCGTTAATATAACATGTTTCGTGTTGTTTGGCTTTAAAAGAACAATCTATATATTGTTTTGTGTTTGAACAATCATTGTGACAACTAAGTGTGATAAAACGAATGACATTTGAGTATCATTAATCATTGATATCATCCCCCGTCATTATTCATTATCTCCAATTATCACTATCATTGACTACCGAACCATTGTCTTAAAACATTACCGATTAATGCCCACCGCTCAAGTTAACATCTCTAATCACCGATTATTTGTTGTATGTAGTTATGAAGTTTAAGACAACGAGAGACATTTAGGCTTTGGTTGTATTTTAAGGTTAATTTTTCATAGGATTTGTGGGTGAATAAAGTGTGTAAAAGAAAAGTGCTACATTTTTAAAAGGAGAAAGAGAATTAGATTAAATGATTAATAGACCAAAATACCCTTTAACCTTATTTTCTAGTTTTGCCACATGTCATCACCTTATTTCTTCTTAGCCATCTTAGGCAAAATATATTTTTTAGAGGAACCTCCCTCTATATATATATATACTAGCTTTAGTAAACCCGTGTACTACACGTGTTGAATAAATAAAATATTAATATAATAATATTTATTAATTATAAAATGATATTTTAACATATAACAAAATAATAATATCAACTTTTTAAAATTTTGTTTTTAAACTTTTTCCTAAAAATAAATAAAACAAATCGTATAAAAATATTATTTTTAATAATTTTTCAATTATAACTCTCAAATTTGATTATTTTTTGTTTTTAAAAAAGTGACTATTTAAAAATACCAATTTTAAAAAAATTTGTATTTGAAAAAAATATGCTTTAGAAAAATATATTATTTTATAAAAAAATTATTTATTAAAAATAATATTAATAAATAGATTTATTTCTTAATTTATTAAATCTAGAAAGTTGTTAAGGAATATTATTAATAATTAAAGTAATTATTTAATAGGAGAGAGAGACGGGAAAAATTTGATGAAAATAATTGTGGTGCTGCGACGTGTCATCTTAAGATACCTTTTTATTAAAGTAGGTAGATATATATATATATATATATATATATATATATATATATATTTATAAATATATATATATAGAGAGAGAGAGAGAAGTAGGATCTAATACAAACACTTTTTTTGTAAAAACCATGACAACCAATACATGTGTGTCATGTGGATTACTAATAACTAGGGATTAGGGTACATTAGGAATTGCATAAAAGTTTGTTTTTATCAACCCTTAATTTAAGCATTTTCCTAATATAACTTTAACAATAATCAACATTAAAAATTAACAATGGTTAACAGTTCAAAATTTTACAATTTCATTTGCATCTTCCTCCTCTATCATTTAAAAGTTGTGAAAATAATAAACGACTACCATCATAGTATTAGTGCTATTTTCGGGGTATTAGTGCTATTTTCGGAGTATCAGTGTATTTTCGGAGTACCAATGTATTTTCGTAGTATTAGTTCTATTATTATACTAAAAATGCTAACATTATAATATCAGTTCCTACTACCATAATATATATGCTACTATCATAGTATTAGTGTTATTTCCGTACGATTAGTATTATTTATCATACCAAAAGTGATAACATCATAGCATCAGTTTTCATTCTTCATTATAACTATAAGCTGATATTTTTATTAAGTGTTATTTTTACGAAAGTAGCACCATTTATATTTATATTGTGCTACTTTAAAAACAAGTTGTTATTTTTTAAAACATGTTGGACCAAAAGAACCAATGAGGCAACATCAGAAAAACCTCTAAGTCCCACAAGACATCACAACAACTGCTGAAAGCTTCATCAGCTGTTTGACAAAGACTGAAGACTTCAACAACTGAAGATCAAAGAACTGAAGATCAACAGCTGAAGACTTCAAGTACTGAAGACTCATCTACTGAAGCATCAAGTACTGAAGACCTGAAGTACTGAAGCCTCAAGTGTTGAAGACAAAGTACTGAAGATCAACAGCTGAACAACTGAAGTACTGAAGATCAACAACTAATGTACAAAGTCTGAAGGCAAAGACTGAAGACATCAGGTGATGACAACTACTGAAGTCATCAGCTGATGAATCATCTAAAGTTAAAGTCTGAAGAACAAGTGCTGAAGCTTCAGAGTTTGTCACAACAGTTGAAGAAGCATTCTTCAGTTGTTGTGATGGTTTACCTTTCAGTCTTTTATTTTCAGTAGTTGTAATTTTCCTTTCAGTAGTTTGTAAATGACTGAAGAGTTTGTTCTTCAGTCGTTGTAGCTTTCAGTAGTTTCTTTTCTTATCAGTAGTTTATAATAAGTAGTAACACTTAGCTTTTTGTAAGAAGATGTCAGCTGTTTGACATCTTCAGTAGTTTAGATGTTTTCAGTAGTTTGTTAGAATAACGGTTTAATGTCACTATCAAGTGACATCAGCTGACGTCATTCTTCCTATAAAAGGAAGATGACCTAATTGTAAACGGTGCCGAAGCGTGTGATTCAATAGAAAACACCTTTTCGTAGAATTGTTCTCTCTCTCTATAACCTTACTGTTATATGCAAAATCATTTGTGTTCTTGCTTGTTTGTTTAATTCTTGTGCTAAATCTGCTGCGAATACAACCTAATTGATCAAACTAGAGGCTGAGATCCTTTCAAATGGTATCAGAGCTGGTTAATCATTGATCAATTTAACAATTGATCATTGAAACTGCTCTTTTGCTATCTACGTTTGATCGAATTAGCAAATTTGCAAGAATCGTTTATAGAGATTGAGTTCCTGCTGCTTTTGGCTATTAAACTTGAGGTTATCGTGGTTTTGAGCTAGATTTGTTTTGTTTACCTTGAATTTGCATGAAATCTGAAATGGCGACACCAACTAATGATCCTCACAATACTGGTTCCTCAAAAAAGCCTCCGATGCTTGTGAGGAATGAGTATAACATATGGCAATGTCGTATGCTCCATCACTTGTCTGTCAACAGCTCTGGTTGTTGGAAGTCAGTGGTACATGGACCACACAAGCCTATGGTGAGTGTTCCTGAATCAAATGAGAGGGTTGAGAAGAAACCTGATCAATATTCGGATGAAGATCTTAAGCTGTTCGAAATTGATGCAAAAGCCCATGGAATTCTGGCTATGGCAATTCCAAATGAAATCTATTCAGGGCTTTTGCATCATGAAATTGCTCATGATCTCTGGGTTGCTCTGAAGGAACAATTTGAAGGAACCAATGAGGTCTTAGCAAATACTAGAGAAATCCTCGCCCAATAATATGAGACATTCTCTCATAAGAAGGGTGAGACACTGACTCAACAGTTTGAGCGATTCTCTTGTCTTATTTATGAGTTAAAAATGGTTAAACAAGAGTATTCCAATAGTTAGATGAACAACCGTTTCCTCAGATCACTGTCTGAGAGATGGGACACTTATACCATTGTCCTACGCTCTAGTGCAAATCTGGATACTCTATCTCTCACCCAACTTCATGGGAAACTGCTTACATTTGAGAGAGGGATAGAGCAGAAAAGGAAGTTGTCCACATCTGGCAAGCTCACTGATGACTTTGTATCAGGCAATGCTGTACTGATAGGTCAAGAGTCAGAATATGCTGCATCAGAGAATTCCTATGATAAGCATATTGATTTCTCTACCAATTCTGAACATGCTTTTGTTGGTGTTGATGGTAGTTCAGGAGGTAGCAGTGATAACCTGTGCTTTCTGATGGAGGACTTGAAGGGCATTCCAGATGATGATCTGGAAGAGATGGATATTTTGAGTCAAATGGCGATGATAAATATCAGATCTCAAAAGTTCTACAAGAGAACTGGTAGGAAATTTCCTGGTCTCTCTGGCAAAACCAAAGTTGGTTTTGATAAGAGGAAGTTGAGGTGTCACAAGTGCCATAGGCTTGGACACTTTGCTAGAGAGTGTAGATCATCTGGATCTAACTCTTCTGCACCCTTTGTGACTTTTCCAAGCAATTGCTCACAGCACAGAGGGCAACATACTACCAGTTCTGGTCATCCATCACCAGCTCAGGCATCACCTGCATACTTTGTGCCTCAGGGTAATATGCCATACCCATACCCCTGTTACTACATGCCTCAGCCAAGTCAAGTTCAAGCACACACTGCTCAGTAACCACATGCACTCCCTGAGCCTCAACCTTCTCCATCTCATCATCAAACCCAACCTCAACAACACAGCTTCTTCACCCCAGGAGTTGTTGACTGGAGCAGTTTACCAGATGATTTATCTGGTCATGAACAACTGTTTCCTGGTGCTGGTCAACATGGTGGTGATCATCCTTTTGGGAACCTTTTTCTCATGGCCCTGGAGTCTGCTGATGGGTCATCCTCCAATGCTTCATCACAGGTATCTTCTGAGGCTAAAGCCAAGATATGTTCTGATTCATGCATAGCAGCATTTGCTTCTATTAGAGAGGCAAATATGGCTTTAATTGATAAAAACCTTGAGCTAGAGCAAGCCATTTCAAAAGAAAAGCTGAACTTGAGTCTGTGATTAATCACAAAAATGATGAGATTTATAAGCTTAAATGCCAAATCAAAGATGATAAGGCTAGGGAAGAGGTACTTCTAGAGAAGTACAGAGACCTCAAAGAAACACTTGCAGCTACCCAGGTAGAGTGTGATCGATGGGTACAATCCTGCAAGGGTTTTGAAATGCTTCTTAGTAAGCAATCTGCTTCCAATGTGAAGTTTGGCATTGGTTATAATCACACTGCTCCTCCTACAGATTTTACTTCAAGAGCAGGAGTTGAATCTGATGGAGAGAGCAATAACCAATCATTCTCATCATTGACCTACTATCTGATACAGCATCATCAGAAGTAGAAGTCAGCATTCATTTCTCACAAAACCAATCAGCTGATACTAAAACAGCTGATGGTTCAAATGCTGAATGTCACATGATCAAAAAGTTGATCAACTCAGGTGTTGTCTCTAGAAGCACTGAAAGTACTGGAGAGCAAGTGATAACACCTGAAGTTCAAACCCCAACTACTATCAGTACTGAAGAGAAGAAAACTGCCAGTAGAAAGGGTTTGAAGACTACTAAAGAGGATGTCAGGAAAGCAAGTACTGCAAGGAAGAAAACTGCAAGTACTGACAGCAAACAGCAGAAGAACAAGTCTTCAGCAGTTTCATCTTCTTTAGTAGATGATCAACCAAAGATGAAGAAGAAGCCATGTGAAATATGTAGCTTATTCAATCATCTTACTAATGATTGTTGGTACAAAAGGGGTTCCAAACTCAAACAAAAGGAGAAAATTAAAGAGCAAATGAATGTAATGAAAACTGAGTTTGAGACCAAGTTTGTACCAGCAACATCAAAACCTGAAATCCCCAAGTCCAAGCAGAAATCCAAAAAGAAGGATAAGGTTAATCAGGCAACAGCTGAGGTTGCTCAAAAGAAGATGGTGCAATACAGGAATCCATCACCAGCAAGCACTATTGTGTCTGAGGAGCTGAAAGCTTTATCATAAAATCAGACACAACTTGTGATGATGGTTCAACATCTAATGGGAAGAGTCAACCAATTAGATGCTCCTATGTTGAAACCACAGAAAAGGAAACCCAAGCCAAAGGGTTCCTCTTCTACACCATCTCCTCCACCTTAGACTGACACACATAACAAACCAGTTAGTGTTACATCTGTTGATTAGAACAGACCCAAAACCAAAAAGTTTTAGGTCTCAAAAACTAACTAACTTGTTATGATGATTGCAAGGTTCTTCAACATGCCAAAGAAGCATCTGGTATGTTGACAGTGGAGGATCCATGCATATGACAGGGAGCAGCTCTCTTCTTAATGACTACTCTCAAGGAAAGAAGGGATTTGTTTCCTTTGGCAATGATGCAAAGGGTTACATCATTGGAAAAGGCTTTGTTTCTAATAGGGAAATAAGGTTTGATGATGTCAACTATGTGGAGAATCTCAAGTACAATCTCTTGAGTGTCGGTCAAATGTGTGATAAAGGCCATGTTGCCCTTTTCACAAGCCAGAACTGTCAGATTCTGTCATCCAAATTTCTGAGTTTGATTGACAAGGTGTGGGATGAATATACTCTCCTAAAGGCCAACAGGACAGGAAGAGTATATGCCTTAGATCTTTCCAAGAAGATAGATCTAAAAGGTCATCCTTGCCTATTCTCCAAGGCCTCTCCTCAAGAAGCTAATCTATGGCATAGAAGGCTGGGGCATGTTAATCTCAAAAACATGAATCAGCTGACAAGCCATGGATTAGTAAGAGGGTTGCCTTTGAAGGAGTTCAAATGTGAAGACAACTGCACTGCTTGTTTAAAAGGAAAACAACACAAAGTCTCATTCCCTCCAATAGAAGAACCTAAGTCCAATGCTTGCTTGCAACTTCTGTACATGAATCTTTTTGGTCCGGTCAGAGTAATGAGCATGGCAAAGAAGAAATACTATCTGGTAATTGTGGATGATTACTCCAGATTTGTATGGACTTTCTTCTTGCACTCCAAAGATGAAGCTGCAAAAGCTATAATGAACTTTGTATTATACGTGGAGAAGCAGTATTCCCTTCCAGTCAAGTGTGTGAGGAGTGACAATGGCACAGAGTTTAGAAACCACACACTTGATGACTTCTATCTGTCAAAGGGAATCAAAAGGCAGTTCAGGATTCCAAGAACTCCTGAACAAAATGGAGTGGTGGAGAGAAAGAACAGGATCCTCATTGAAGCTGCAAGGTCAATGCTGGCTGACTCAGGATTGCCATTGACCTTTTAGGCTGAAGTTGTCAACACAGCTTGCTATATGCAGAATAGAGTATTAGTGAATCAGAGGTTGATGAAAACTCCTTATGAAGTACTTCATCATTTGGCTCCTTTGATTACATTCTTCAGAGCCTTTGGGTGTCCTTGTTTCATTTTCAACACAAGCAATCCACTCCAGAAGTTTGCATCAAAGGTGGATGCAGGGTATTTTGTTAGTTATTCATCAACTTGCAAGGCATACAGAGTTTTCAACTGTAGGACAAAGATGGTTGAAGAGACTTTGCATGTGAAGTTCAATGAATCTCCAAAGGACAAGATTCCACAAAACCCTGTGGAGTTATTTGATCTGGACATACTACAATATGTTCCTTATCAACCTCTAGCTGTTGTTCCTGTCAACAGTTCTCCACCTGGTGGTACTGATGATGAAGATGCCAGTACTCACCTTTTCAGGTTTAGTGACAACCTGCCTAAGCCAACTAAATCTGATGCTCTTGTAGCTTCAGTAGCTCCATCCACAACAAATACTGATGAGATTTCTGCATGCTCTACTTCATTTGAGCTGCCATCTCCTACATGGTTTCAAGAATCTTCATCAACATCTGTTGCTGCTGAAGGTCCTACAAACACTTGCATAGATCTCATTGTTTATCAAGAGCTGAAGAATCACCCAATGACTCAAATCATTGGTGATATCAATGCTGGGGTTTCAACAAGAAGTCAATTGTCCAACTTTTGCTTCTATGCTCTCTTCATCAGTCAGCAAGAGCACAAGAATTATCATGTTGCCTTAAGAGACAATGGATGGGTTGAAGCAATGCAGCTTGAGCTTATTTAGTTAAGAAAACAGCAAGTGTGGGAGCTTGTTCCTTTACCCCAAGGTAAGTGTGCAATAGGCACTAAATGGGTGTTTAGGAACAAAACTGATGAAAAGGGCCAAATTATCAAGAACAAGGCCAGGCTGGTTGTACAGGGGTTTGCACAAGAAGAAGGCATCGATTATGATGAAACCTTTGCCCCTGTAGCCAGACTGGAGGCAATTAGATTGTTCTTAGCTTATGCTTCCTTTCACAATCTTAAAGTTTTTCAAATGGATGTCAAAAGTGCTTTTCTATATGCTAAAATAAAAGAAGAAGTTTATGTGTGTCAACCATCAGGCTTTGAGGACAATAAACATCCTGATTGGGTGTATAAGCTTGATAAGGCTCTTTATGGGCTGAAACAAGCTCCTAGAGCCTGGTATGAGACATTATCAACTTTTCTTCTAGAGAATAAGTTCACTAGAGGCACCATTGATAAAACTTTATTTATTAAGAATGTGGGACAGCATAAGCTCCTTGTTCAAATTTATGTAGATGATATAATTTTTGCATCCTCTGATCCCCAGTTGTGTGATGAATTCACTAAGCTCATGAAGCAAAAGTTTGAAATGAGTGCTATGGGAGAATTACAGTTCTTTCTAGGATTGCAAATCAAACAAAGGGCTGATGGAACCTTCATTCATCAGTCCAAGTATACAAAGGATTTGTTGAATAAGTTTGATTTACAAAATTGTAAGCCCTGTTCTACTCCCATGAGCAGCACCACACAACTAGATGTGGATCAGAAAGGTAACGTGGTTGATGAAACCCTTTACAGATGTATGATTGGGTCCTTGATGTACCTTACAGCTTCTAGACCAGATATCATGTTTGCAACATGTGCCTGTGCTAGATTTCAGGCTGCACCTAAAGAATCCCATTTGATTGCAGTCAAAAGGATCTTTGGATATCTGCAAGGTACCCAATCACTAGGTCTTTGGTATTCAACTGGGCATTCTTGCAAATTAGTTGCTTTCTCTGATAGTGACTATGCAGGATGCAAAGTCACCAGAAAATCCACTTCTGGTGGTTGCCAATTCCTAGGCAATTGTTTAGTTTCTTGGCAGAGTAAGAAACAAACATCAATTGCTACATCCACTGCTGAGGCTGAGTACATTGCTGCTGCAAGTTTTACATCTCAGGTACTTTGGCTTCAGAACCAACTTTTAGATTATGGCATTACAGAGACTAAGACTCCATTATTAATGGATAGTGCTTCAGCTCTTTGTATTGTTAAAAATCCAGTCCAGCACTCTAAGACTAAACATATTAAGATCAGACATCATTTTATTAGGGATTGTTATGAAAAAGGTCTGATTGATTCAAAGTTTGTGCCTAGTGCTGATGAGCTTGCAGACATATTTACTAAGCCTCTAGATAGTGCCACATTTCAAAATCTGGTACTAAAGCTTGGTATGCTGCAGCTAGAATAATTTGACTAATACTAATGCTTTAAGCTCACAAGTACTGATGAGCATTAGTATGCAACAGTCAAAAATAAGTACTGATGAGTAATTTAGTATTCAGCATTTTTGACAACTACTGAAGACTAAAATGCTTCAAAGTACTGAAGTATATTATTTGTTGCAAACAACTGATGTAGTTACAACTACTGATGTAGTTATAACTACTGATGTATAGTTTTCAGACAAATAAGTACTAAAGAACAAATTTTGTTCATATGTACTGATGTGTAAACTTACACATAAGTACTGAAGACAAAAATTATTCACAAGCTCTGAAGAATAATTTATTTCATCAAGTAATGAACATTTGTTCACAAGAGCTGAGGAATAAATATTCACAAGAGCTGAAGGCCAATGAAACATCTAAAAGTCAGCCAAAGAGCTGGTGAGTAAATGTTGACGTCAGCATGAAACAACTGAATTGACGACAACAGCTGATGAGTAATTTTACTCTTTAGCTAATTTCAACATATGCTTTTTCATAACCAAACAACTGAAGGACAAAACCATGTCATCAGTAGTTTCACAACTACTGATGACTAACACCAAGTCCTCAGTTGTTTACAACAACTGAAGCAAAACCATGTATTCAGTAGTTCACAACTACTGATGTCAGTAGTTTACAACTACTAAAGACTAACACCAAGTCTTCAGTTGTTTACAACGTCTGAAGACATGTCTTCCGTAGTTTATAAACTACTGATGACCAACAGGTCTTCAGTCGTTCACAACATCTGAAGGACAAAATCAAGGTCTCAGTAGTTTCAACTACTGAAGACTAACACCAAGTCCTCAGATGTTATAACCTCTGAAGGTTAAAACCACGTCATCAGTCGTTTCAACAACTGATGACTAACACCAAAACCTTCAGTCGTTTCCTTTCAGCTGTTTCATAACCCCTATAAATACCCAACCTTACCTTCAGAGTTTTTCATTCACATTTGACCTAAAATTTCAAAAACTCTGAAACCTCCCATATACCATTAATGGTGACCATGCAACTAAAGCCACGACACAACTGTGTCGCATACCTCACAAAGTCACCATTCTGGACAAAGTTTCACCACTCTATCGATCTTATGATAGATTCTCCTTTCCAGACGGCATTTTTCTTGAACCCCACTATATATATGTCGATTCCCTATCACAGTTTGGATGAATGTCACCATCCAAACTGGAGCGAATGACGCCGAGGTCTCTCTCCGGTCGTTCGTCAAGACCAAACAGGTGGTCATCACTCCAGTAATAATCCGACAAACCCTAAAACTGGATGATGCCACCTTCCCAACCGACTACCCCAAAGGCACCCTTGATCTTTCCTTTGCTGCTCATGACTATCAGGGTGACCTATCAGCCTCTACCCTACTCAAGAAACATTTCCATGACCCCGAACGCCTCATCTTTCACATGGTAAATGTTTCTTTATCCCCGAAGACATCCTCATGGGACCAGATGTCCACAAGGTGTAGCAGGTATTGTATTCTATCCTTGAAAAACAACCACTAAATTTTTCTAAAATAATTTTCTTAGAACTCAAGGACATGGCCACAAAAACTTTTGCCAACCGTTGGATTTTATATCCACGGTTCATAATGGCCATGATAGAGGACCAGCTTCATGCTGAGGGACTAGTTGGCACTGGAGTCCCTGCCATGGCTGTATTGCCTGAGGTATACTCCAGGCACAACACAGACCAGACACTCAAACAGGCTGCCAAGCTGCGCAAACCCACGTAGTTGGAACCCACAGCCTCCACCTCCAAGTCCAAAGTCCCCACCAAACCCAAACCCAAAAAGAAACCCAAAAAGGCTACTCAGGTAGATGAGTCCCCTAAGGATGCCCCTGCACAACAAATGCAGGAAGTGGTTGCTGGCAAGATTCTCCCAGCAAGCACCATGACTCCACCAACCACAACCGCACAAGCATCCTCTTTACAGGAGCTGATGCAACCATTTCTGGGGCTGCCACACATCTGGAACCTTTCTCAATTGAGGAGTTTGCCATTGAAACGTACACTCCTCCCCATGTGCATACTGCTTCTACCCCATCTCCTACTACAACCGCCCCTAAAAGCCCTACTTTAATTATTGCAGAAGTGTTGACCCATCTTAACACTCCACCCTCTCCCCAGGAACCAATTATATCTGGGAAAACTCCAACTGAAGAGAGGGTGGAAACAAATGTTGATGGGAGCCCACAACACAAAGAATCACAGGTCTCATCTCCTAGTGTGGCAAGGGAGATGGGATATTCTGGTGAGGCTGCCACTTCCCCTGCATCAGTACATGAGCAGGAAGAAGCTGGTACCATCTATAAGACCTCACCAGAGGCAACTGCCAATGATAGATCCAATCCGGAGGCTGGAAGTCCCCAGAACCAAGAACAAGGGGCACATGCGAATACTGAGCCACACTCAGCGCATGTACATCCTGACTCAGTCAGGAGGTCAGGTGATTTAGTGTCAACTGATGATGACCTGAGCTTCTTCTTTGATGTAGTTGCTCAAAACACCATTCTTGAGGCTGAGGTGAGCAGATTCAAAGAGCTGCTTGCCAAAATGTCTCAGGAACAAAGTCCATCTGCCACCATACACCCACAGATGGCACATTCATCTGAAGGTCTCAAATACACTCAGCCACTCCCACAAACTCAGCCACTTGCCCCTACTTCCGGCACTAGTTCTCAGGGCCAAAACCCCCTGAGCAATTAGCTGCTATCTTTCAACAATCCTTGCCTCTCATCACACCCATAATCACAGACATTATGATAAAAATCCTAGATGAGAGGCTTCCCTCTACAATACAGCCCTTGGTGGATGCTGCTGTGGCTAAATCGCTTTCTGATAGTCAAACCCTTACAACCAATGCAACCAAAAAGGGGGAGACATCAGTGAAAGCTAAGATGAAGAGAGTAGAGGAGGAAGTGAAGGAGAAGGAAGTGGAGGTAGAGGTGAAAAACGAGAGGGAGTTAGTTGAGGAAACTGAGAGGGTGAAGGAGAAGGAGAGGAAGGAGAAGGGAGCTGAATTGGTGAATGTGGTTGAAAGTCAAAAAGACTTTCATGTCACTTACAAAAAGAAGAAGGGAGAGAAGAGGGAGACTGATCTAGCTGTCCTTGTCAAGGAGGCTGATGCTGAACATAGCCGATCAATGGACAACATCATTGATCAGCTGTTCAGGCAAGGCTTTGGCACTGACACTGCCATGCTAGATCAGGAGATACAAAAATTGGAGATGAAGGAGATTGAGTGCCGATGGACCTATTATAGCCAAGAGGAAAGAGAGAGACTTGAGGCTATGACAAGGTTTATTTCGAAGTATCTAGGGAGACCAGTCCTAGATGTTAAATCATGGACCAGGGACAGCATCTTGGCTATAGCCACCAAGATCTGTTCGGATGGGGAATTCACTAAGGGACTGGTCATAGAAGCCCTTTCTGAAACTGGTGCTGGGAACAGGACTTTGCTAGCAAAACAAACCAAACCTTCACTCATATCCAGATTGCTAGCAAAACCTGCCCAATCTCCCACACTAACACAAACCCAAACACAACCCATAAAACCAACCCCCTCACCATCAAAACCCATTGCCGATGATACATCCTTGAAGAAGAAGAGAAGGGTGTTGAGGCTAGAAGAAGAAGAAGAAGTGGATGATGAGGAAGAAGATAGGCTGCCTCTCTCTGCAGTCCTATCTTTGCCTAAACCCAAATCTTTATCCATTACTCCCATCACTCCTGCCTTACAGATGCAAGCTGTGAAGGTAAAGATAGAAGAAGAATAGCAACAGAAGCTTCATGATGATGAGATGCTGAAAAGCATAGACAAAGCTTATATTGCTTCCTCATCAATAGTTAATATGAGGAAAGAAGCTCTGAGACTATACACCCTTGCTAACACATTTCAATATCAAAGGGACAAGGTGAGAACTTGGCCTGATCCCAGGTTGGCTCACAGGATTGTAAAGAAAGATATTCCACTGAGATTCAAGGGCCAGGTAAAGAGGATTGTAGATGAAGTGATCACTGTGGCCCTTGTAGTATCACCCTGGGAGATTGTAGAAGACTTCAGGAAGGCCTATGAGGCTAACCAGCCACCCCAAAAGCTATTGAAGAATAGGGTGGTCAGGAAGGGGTTAGTCTACAAAAGGCTTGAGAACTTCAGGAAAAATGAGCTCAATCTGTTACTTGAGGGTGTTCACCCAGATGAATTTGCATATAGACAGATAACAACAGTTGAGCTCAAAAATAGTAAACAGGCCAAGTATGTCTCAGAGCTGTATGGGCGTGAAGGATTGTTTGATGGTGAGGCTGAGGATCTTACCATGGAGGAACAAGTTATATTTCTTAGAGCCTACACCAGAGAATCCTACAGGCTCATATATGGGAAGTAGGTCTCATGGATGGGACAACAGCCCTGTGTCCAATTCCCCAAGTCAGGGTTCCCATCCATACTATGCCAACCAAATCTCAGAGACCTCTTCCCAGGCCAGTGCTTAATTGGGTCATCTTCTAATCTGATCAAGAAGGAAAAAGACCAATCTTCCTGCCATCAATAAGTGGGACAATAAATTGCTTAGAGGTTTTGGCTACATTGGTTCAGGGGAGATTGTTGGACCAAAAGAACCAATGAGCCAAGATCAGAAAAACCTCTAAGTCCCACAAGACATCACAACAACTGCTGAAAGCTTCATCAGCTGTTTGACAAAGACTAAAGACTTCAACAACTGAAGATCAAAGAACTGAAGATCAACAGCTGAAGACTTCAAGTACTGAAGACTCATCTACTGAAGCATCAAGTACTGAAGACCTCAAGTACTGAAGCCTCAAGTGCTGAAGACAAAGTACTGAAGATCAACAGCTGAAGAACTAAAGTACTGAAGATCAACAACTAATGTACAAAGTCTGAAGACAAAGACTGAAGACATCAGCTGATGACAACTACTGAAGTCATCAGATGATGAATCATCTGAAGTTAAAGTCTGAAGAACAAGTGCTGAAGCTTCAGAGTTTGTCACAACAGCTGAAGAAGCATTCTTCAGTTGTTGTGATGGTTTACCTTTCAGTCTTTTATTTTCAGCAGTTGTAATTTTCTTTTCAGTAGTTTGTAAACAACTGAAGAGTTTGTTCTTCAGTCGTTGTAGCTTTCAGTAGTTTCTTTTCTTATCAGTAGTTTGTAATAAGTAGTAACACTTAGCTTTTTGTAAGAAGGTGTCAGCTGTTTGACATCTTCAGTAATTTAGATGTTTTCAGTAGTTTGTTGGAATAACGGTTTGATGTCACTATCAAGTGACATCAGCTGACGTCATTCTTCCTATAAAAGGAAGATGACTAATTGTAAACGGTGCCGAAGCGTGTGATTCAATAGAAAACACCTTTTCGCAGAATTGTTCTCTCTCTCTCTATAACCTTACTGTTACATGCAAAATCATTTGTGTTCTTGCTTGTTTGTTTAATTCTTATGCTAAATCCGCTGCGAATACAACCTAATTGATCAAACTAGAGGCTGAGATCCTTTCAAAACAGTATAGCATTATCATACACATATTAAAGAGAAACAAATACTTAATTTTATGGTATAATTTTTTAAAAAAATAATAAAGTATATAAAAGTTATTTTAGTTTAAAAATTGGTGAAGATAGTTATTTATAGAGAAAAGTCAACATTTAAACTAATTGAAAGAGTTATATATGAACGTTATTTGTTTTCTTTTTGTAAGGCCCGTCCCCGGGACGCTTACAGCTGGTCGTCATCGCACTTAAAACACATCATTATATAATCTTTACTAAAATCATGCAGCGGAAACTGTGAAATAACTTTTCATTTTACTATAAATGTTTTTGCAAGTTAATACAACGTTAACCAATTACAAAATATATATTATTGCATTACATCACAAAAGCATTATACAAAAGAATGCCATCCAAAAAGAGCCGAGTAGCCGCCCCGTGCCATCCTCAGCAACCTTACCTGCCAACTGGAAACACATAAAAAGTCAACGTTGCTGAGTGAGTTCTAGTTTTATAATAAAACATACTTTACTTTAATTTAAAACCGTTTCTTTACATCATGCTATCACACATTATACGTACACATAGATAAGATCATTATTATCTGTAGGATTCTATGTGCCCAAGACACTTAGAATATTGATGTGGTTAGTACGTTATGATCCAAGTCGGGTTATACCCAATAACAAGCTTAGCAAACACCAATTAATATTTAATTGATGATATGATCATGCAATTAAATATTTACACCAATTTAGAAAATGGGTTTTCTAAATAAGTTGCATATGATATGGAACAATTTATTAGGATATTTTGTTCAATAATATTATTTGTAGTGTTATTTAAATTAGTTGTATAACACCAAATAATAATGAGAGTATACTACTTATACAATTAATTAGTTAATTGTATAAACTAGCTAAAATACTAGACAATACATGTGTGTTATTGTTTGAAGTTTATAAAAAAAAGGGAAAGCTTTTTTTTTAAACAAAAACCGTCCAAGAGCAAGCATGCATGTGCATGTGTGTGTAGCTTTCTTTTGGTCTTTTATTCTCTTGGTAAGACAAACACATGTATGCCCATGCCCTTTGTGTTCCACCAAGTTAACATTGATTGACACACACACATGCTCATGAACTAGTTCCACTAACTAGAAATACTCTCCATCCTTCTCATTCAAAGATATACATGAAAAACAACACACAAGAACCTTTCTCTCTCCCTCAAAGAAACTACGGGTTCCAGCAGCATTTTTAGGGTTTTTGAAGTGCCATTTTGTGTGTTCTTGGTGTCCTCTACCTAGAAAGAGTGGTGTTTGATCAAGGGCTTGGGGTATACAAAGCTTGAGGATCTCTACTTTGAGCTCTTGGCCAATTTCAAGCATCTAAAACCTCTCATCTTAGTCGACTTTTCTGCTGGAGAAAGGTAGAAAATCATAGCTTCATATGGCTGTGATTTTATGTACATTTGTGTATTGTTCATAGCTTGTTTCATTCACATATATGATCCTTTGTTCTTTGGGTTTGTTTTATACATCAATATGGTCATCTAATGAACATATTTTCAGCTTATAAAAGGTTTTATAAAGTTGTAATTCCGCTGCGTTTTCAGAAAGTTTAAATGGTTAAACTATGATTTTATGTTCTAACAAACCCAACAATGGCATCAAGAGCCGGTTATGTGAATAGCATGCTTGTACTTATCCTTTAAAAATCATTTTAAAGGATGTTAATCAACTAATTAGGGGCTGATTTTAGTTGATTTAATAAACCCCAAGTCTTTCAAAGTTATATCTTCATGCTTATGATTAAACTTTGAAAGATAGGAATGTCAATTGGTTGATATATTTGGTTGTTGTTTGTTTGGACAAACAAACCCAAATTTTCAGTTTATGTTGGCTGAAAATTTAGGGTTTGATGGGGTTTATTTTGTTTATTGAATAGTATTAATGATTGTTCATATGATAGTGCATAACCTAGCCTTTGGCCTTATGTTATTTGGATGATTGGAATGGTTGTTTTAATTCATTCAATTGGGTTGTAATATTTATGTTTATTATTTGGGTTGTAATTATTTATTCATTTGGTTATGTAATAAATATATTAGGTGCATTTATTTTTATTAGAAAAATGTATTAGGATATAATTTTGTAAAAGGAAGATGCACAAGATCAAGACCCAAAGATGGACATCAAAGACATGGACCTTGAAGTATTTGGATGTGGATTCAAGTGGGAGTCCATGGACACATATAATGTGTCATTACAAACCCTTAAGAAAGACCTTATGACAACACTTGTGATGGCAAACAAGTGTTGTCAACTTAGTAGCTATGGTTATGCACTCATGTTTATATGTTTATGCTTGTTTGAATGTTTGTTGTTTGATTGTTTGGTTGATATTTAGACATATATTACAAACTCATAAACAAACTAAACAAGCTGAAAATTAATGGTTCTTAATCATTAAAAGTTAATAAAAGGTTATTAAAAAGGATTAATGATTTTATAATAAAATGGGTTTTATTAAAAGAACTATAGGGTACATTGTATTTGAAAGCATGCAAATACAAGTACATAGAGTTTTCTAAACTAGAATTATGAAACCTCTAAATGTTCAAATCCCTTTTAAAATAAGTCAAACACCATCCTCTTATACAACACTCAAATCATTTGAGAACTTGATGTGGGATAAAGGTCACCTAACCACATTAGAGGGAACTTATGAGTTTGAGGTGGGTTTGCCATATTTATGGGATAAAGGTCACCTAACCACTAATATTAGCAAATCCACATGTGTGTCTAAGTAGGACAACTTAATTTGGAAATCATGCATTAGGATCACCGAAGCATGACGTACAAAGGGTGTTGATGGGATAAACATGCCAAACAAACATAAGATGTTTATCCGATCCCATATACTAGAAATTGTAATAGGTTACAATTGTCAAAAATTGACTACCTTGTTAATTTAAATAAAGGGATAAAGGTCACCTAACCGATATTTAAATGTAACGTTGGATTCTAGATTTTAATTACTAATTGTCTATGAGACGTAAAGGGTATTAATGATTAAAATGTAATTTTTAAGAAATACTAATAAGAACTTTGTTAATTTTGTAGAATGGCCGCAAACAACAACAACACAAACCCGACCGTCCATAACCTATCACTAAGAACAATCCTTGAAAAGGAACGTCTAAACCATGGGAACTTCATGGATTGGTATCGAAACTTGAGAATCGTTTTCAAGCAAGAAAAGAAGTCCTATGTGTTAGACGATCCCATTCCCGATCAACCCGATGAAAATGACGATGAGGCCTTTGCCGAGTGGGTCAAGTACACCGAGGACTCTGTGCAAGTCGCATGTCTCATGCTAGCAAGCATGATTCCCGATTTGTAAAAGGACTTTGAGGACCATAATGCCTATGACATGATCACCCAGTTGAAGGAAATGTTCCAACAACAATCAAGGGTGGAGCGCTTCGAAACGGTTCGAGCACTTCATGCATGTCAAATGGACGAGACCCAATCGGTGTCATCTTACGTTCTTAAGATGAAGAGCCACATTGATCGCCTCGAAAGGCTTAACTGTCGCGTGTCCAATGAGTTGGCAACGGATTTGATCCTTAACTCACTATCCAAGAAGTTTGATAGCTTCGTTATGAACTATAACATGAATGGATGGGACAAGAGCATTGGTGAGCTTCACTCAATGCTCAAAACGGCCGAGGCGGGCATGGGTAGAAAGGTTCTACCGGTCCTTACGATCAATGAAGGAGGTAGTAGGAAGAGGCACCTCCCCGACCCTAGGGCAAGTGTTGCAAGAGGGAAGGGGCACGTCAAGGGGAAGGGAAAAGGAAAAGCAAAAGTGGAGCCACCCAAAAAGAAGCAAAAAGTTGCTCAAAATGACCCGTGTTTTGAATGTGGTGAGGTAGGCCATTGGAAACGCAATTGCCCGGTCTATCTCAAAGCATTGAGAGAAAAGAGGGATGCGGGGCAAACCTCAGGTACAATCTTTATGATACATGTTGAGCTAAATGTTATTTCTTCTAACACATGGGTACTAGATACCGGATGTGGAACTCATATTTGCAATTTATTGCAGGGGTTCAAAAGAAGTGAGCATTATGCAAAAGGGGAAATTAGTCTCTTCATGGGGAATGGTGCAAAGGTTCACGTGGAAGCCTAAGGAGACTACATTTTGAAGCTTCCAAGTGGTTTGGAAGTTATTTTAGAGAATGTTTTGTATGCTCCTAGTTTAACTAGGAACATTATTTCTGTTTCCCGTTTAAGACAATGTGATTATGATTTCAAGTTTGTTGACAATGATATTCATGTTTCTTTCAATCATATGTTTTATTTTAAGGCTATACCTTGTAATGGTATTTATGAATTGGTTCATGAAAACACAATATATGATAGCTCAATGTACCAAGCAACCACCAAAAAGCTCAAATTAGATTTGAGTGATTCCTATCTTTGACATTGTTGCCTTGGTCACATAAACAAGAATCGTATGCAAAAACTCCAAAAGAATGGTCTTTTGAAAACAAATGAAAATGATTCATTTGATGTATGCGAGTCTTGTTTACAAGGTAAAATGACAAAGGCCCCTTTTAATGGGACTAATGAAAGGGCAAAGGATTTATTAGGAATCATACATTCGGATGTATGTGGACCTTTTAAACCAATAACTAGGAATGGTGAAAGATACTTCATTACCTTTACCGATGACTATAGTCGTTATGGGTATGTGTACTTGTTAAGACACAAACATGAATCTTTTGAAATATTCAAAATCTTCAAGAATGAAGTAGAAAATCAACTCAACAAAATGGTCAAAATTCTTCGTACAGATAGAGGAGGTGAATACCTAAGTAGTGAATTTCAAGAGTATCTTAGGAGTTATGGGATAGTCTCACAACTTACTCCACCTGGAACATCACAACATAATGGTGTGTCTGAGAGGAGGAATCGAACTCTATTTGATATGGTTCGATCTATGATGGCTAGAAGTACACTACCTCTATCATTTTGGGGTTTCGCTTTGCTCTCTGCGGCCCGTATTTTAAATATGGCCCCAACTAAGAAAGTGGAAAGGACACCTCTTAAAATATGGCATGGAAGGGTTCCATCATTGTCATATTTAAAAGTTTGGGGGTGTGATGCTTATCCTAAGCAATACACTCAAAACAAACTGGAAGCCCGATCCACAAAGTGTATCTTCATTGGATATCCTAGAGATTGTATTGGATATTATTTCTATGATCCGACAGAACAGAAAGTGTTTATTGCTCGAAAGGCAGAGTTCTTGGAAACTAAGTTTCTTTCAGAAGAAACTAGTGGAAGAGCAGTGGAACTTGAAGAGGTTCAAGATTCACAAGACGATACACAATTGGTTGATACTAGCAACCAATATGAGGATGTTGAGAATGATCATGTGGATGATCAAGATACACAAAACGTTCGCAGATCTGGTAGAATTAGTGTTCCTCCTGAGAGATATGGATTTTTCATGGATGGATGCTATATGGTACATTCGAATGAACCAACCACATACCAAGAGGCAATGTCAAAACCTGATTTTAACAAATGGAAAGAAGCCATGAACGTTGAGATGCAATCCATGTATGATAACCAAGTTTGGGAATTAGTTACACCACCTCTTAAGTCCAAGATAGTTGGAAGTAAGTGGGTTTTCAAGAAGAAAACCGATATGCATGGAAACTTGGATACCTATAAAGCTAGACTTGTAGCAAAAGGTTTCACTCAAACTCAAGGGGTTGATTATGATGAAACCTTTTCGCCTGTGGCAATGCTAAAGTCTATCAGGATATTGTTTGCCATAGCAGCATATTATGACTATGAGATTTGGCAAATGGATGTCAAAACCGCTTTTCTCAATAGATATCTTGAGGAAGATGTCCATATGAAACAGCCTGAAGGTTTTGTTGATCCAAAACATCCAAACAAGGTATGCAAGTTTAAGAAATCAATCTATGGATTGAAACAAGCATCAAGAAGTTGGAATCACCATTTTGATAATGAAGTAAAGAAATTTGGCTTCATCAAAAACGCTGATGAAGCTTGTGTATATAAGAAAGCTAGTGGGAGCATTATTACTTTCCTTGTATTATATGGCGATGACATTCTACTAATTGGAAACGACATTCCAACCTTGGAAGGTGTAAAAACCTAGCTTGGAAGCTGTTTTTCCATCAAGGATCTTGGTGAAGCCACCTATATTTTGGGAATAAAGATCTATAGGGATAGATCAAGGCGGTTAATAGGTTTAAACCAAAGTACATACATTGAAAAGATCTTGAAAAGGTTCAAGATGGAGAATTCTAAGAAAGGTTTGGTACCTATTCAAAAGGGGACTATATTGAGCTCATCTCAATGCCCTAGTTCAAAGGTTGAACAAGAAAGAATGAATGGAGTCCCATATGCATCTGCTATAGGATCCATCATGTATGCAATGATATGTACTAGGCCGGACGTGTCATGTGCTCTAAGCATGACAAGTAGATATCAACAGAATCCTGGAAATAGTCATTGGATGGCTGTTAAGAGTATTTTGAAATACCTTAGAAACACTAAGGATATGTTCTTAATATATGGATCTGGTGAGGAGGAGCTCGTTGTAAAGGGTTACACGGATGCGAGTTTCCAAACTGATCGAGATGATTCTCGATCACAGTCGGGATATGTCTTCATTATGAATGGAGGAGCAGTCTCTTGGAATAGCTCAAAGCAAGTTGTAGTGGCACTATCTACAACAGAATCAGAATACATCGCCGCTTCATTGGCAGCTCAAGAAGCTGCGTGGCTTAGGAAGTTCATTGCTGATCTAGGGGTGGTTGCTACCATTCAAGACCCCCTAGAGATCTTTTGTGACAACGAAGGTGCTATTGCTCAAATCAAGGAACCTCGTGCTCATCAAAAGACTATGCATATTGAACGGAGATTCAACTACATTAGGGATGAAGTTGAAAAGGGGAAGATATGTATTCGCAAAGTTCATACCGATCAAAACATTGCGGATCCATTCACGAAGCTCCTAGATAGGTCAAAGCATGAAAATCACACTTGTGCCTTAGGACTTCGATATTCTAGTGATTGGACTTGATCGAATTTTGTATTTCAACATGTGGAACTCTTTATTATTGAATAAAATTATTTGGTTATAATGTTTCAATTAATATTCCAATTTAGCATGTTTAATCCATGTGTAAATTATTTACTCTAAATGTCCGTAGTCGTTCATACTTGTGGGAATAAGTGTGAGGGTAAGATTATTATAAACTTGGATTGGTTGATATTCATAAGGATGAATATAGAGTAATGGGTTGCTACCAAGGTTCATAGATATTTGTGGGATACAAATATTGGACTAACCCGCATCTCAAATTTTACTACATGGAATCTTATCGATTGATCATAAGTAAATTTGAGTAAAGGCGAATATCATTTGGTATCCTCCGACCTGAGATACATATTGGGTTTGATATTCACTAAGTATTATACCTTGAGCTAATTCTTCACTGTCCTGAAATAGTGGACAGTACATAAGGGTATGTTCAGGTATAACACGAGGTGTTTGTGAGAAACGTATGTAGTCAAGATGGAATTTGTTCCTCTTATTCGTTGAGAGTTAGATGTCTAAGGCCTGATTAAGTTAAATCAACAAGGAATGATCACTCTGTGTCCTTGGATTTAACATGACATTTGTAACAAAAGGATAGATGATTGATTCACCTAAATCATTTCAAGTAGAGTACTTGAATGGGATGATGTTATTGAATGGCTATAAGTCATGCGTCTTAAGGGTAGTAAACCGTTGTTAGGCGTCATTTACTGCTTGCATCAATCTTCTATGAATCTTGGGCAAGTGGGAGATTGTAGGATTCTATGTGCCCAAGACACTTAGAATATTGATGTGGTTAGTACGTTATGATCCAAGTCGGGTTATACCCAATAACAAGCTTAGCAAACACCAATTAATATTTAATTGATGATATGATCATGCAATTAAATATTTACACCAATTTAGAAAATGGGTTTTCTAAATAAGTTGCATATGAGATGGAACAATTTATTAGGATATTTTGTTCAATAATATTATTTGTAGTGTTATTTAAATTAGTTGTATAACACCAAATAATAATGAGAGTATACTACTTATACAATTAATTGGTTAATTGTATAAACTAGTTAAAATACTAGACAATAAATGTGTGTTATTGTTTGAAGTTTATAAAAAAAGGGAAAGCTTTTTTTTTAAACAAAAACCGTCCAAGAGCAAGCATGCATGTGCATGTGTGTGTAGCTTTCTTTTGGTCTTTTATTCTCTTGGTAAGACAAACACATGCATGCCCATGCCCTTTGTGTTCCACCAAGTTAACATTGATTAACACACACACATGCTCATGAACTAGTTCCACTAACTAGAAATACTCTCCATCCTTCTCATTCAAAGATATACATGAAAAACAACACACAATAACCTCTCTCTCCCTCAAAGAAGCTACGGGTTCCAGCAGCATTTGCAGGGTTTTTGAAGTGCCATTTTGTGTGTTCTTGGTGTCCTCTACCTAGCAAGAGTGGTGTTTGATCAAGGGCTTAGGGTATACAAAGCTTGAGGATCTCTACTTTGAGCTCTTGGCCAATTTCAAGCATCTAAAACCTCTCATCTTAGTCGACTTTTCTGCTGGAGAAAGGTAGCAAATCACAGCTTCATATGGCTGTGATTTTATGTACATTTGTGTATTGTTCATAGCTTGTTTCATTCACATATATGATCCTTTGTTCTTTGGGTTTGTTTTATACATCAAAATGGCCATCTAATGAACATATTTTCAGCTTATAAAAGGTCTTATAAAGTTGTAATTCCGCTGCGTTTTCAGAAAGTTTAAATGGTTAAACTATGATTTTATGTTCTAACAAACCCAACATTATCTTCATCATTCGTTATCTTTTGCTTTTTATATAGATCCTGTCCAACTTTACCCTCTTCACGGCATGCAGCCATAATTACAGAGGTCGAGTGGCAAGGATCTCATTCCATACTTTATCATTATACTCTTCCGTTCATTACTTTCATTCGTTCATTCTTTAACTTTCATTCATTCTTTGTATATCTTTAACTTTCTTACTCTTTCATCTTTACTTCTTTTCTTTACTTCACCCATAAACATTACCTTTCTGTATCGTGGTACTGGACCTAGGCCTATCATAGACCTTCTATAACGGTGCATCGCACCTCCTGGCCACAGCACCTAAGGTAGAGTTTAGGGGTACCATCACTATATACAATACCTTTCTGTTTCGTGGTGCTGGGCCTAGGCCTATCATAGACCTTCTATATCGGCACATCGCACCCTCCTGGCCACAGCACCTAAGGTAGAGATTAAGTGTACCATTGCCACATGCATTATCCTTCTGTATCATGGTACTGGGCCTAGGCCTATTATAGACCTTCTATATCAGCGCACCGCACCCTCCTGGCCACAGTACCTAGGATATGCAGCGATGGTTCTATACAATGGTTAATCCCAGTGTCAGGATTTTACCCTCTTCGTAGCACACATCCACGATTACTGAGGTCACAAGACAAGGATTCCATTTCGAGTCTGTTGCAACACAAGGTCGCTCACCTCCTTTAGTTTCTTGCAAGTCTTTCTTACTCTCATTCTTTATTAATGCATGCATTCATTCATCATGTTCCTCTTTCATTATCTTTCACTTCACGTTACATAATACTTTCATTTCATTCATTAACATAAGACGTAAAGCCACGAGAAAGATAAACATACATCATAGTAAGGAACATCAACATACACTATGGCATTACTATACAGGACATCATCATACATACATGACATACATCATGCATAAACATGCAACATCATCATTATCATGCCCTACGTAACTTCTATGATCCCCACGGTCATCTTACGTGTACCTACGGGAACTTCCACGTCAAAACTTACATCTGCACTCTCCCCCGGAAGTCAGTACTTTAACTATGTTCTTCCTCGGGTACAATAACCCTATTTGGGCGAATGGGCACCCCTCAGTCGCACGACCTTCATGCGACTGAACATCATGCGATTGGACCTATGTGGATGAACACCTATGCAAATGAACACCCAATCATGCGAATGGACTCTCAATCATGCGAATGAACTCTCAATCGTGCGAATGAACCCTCAATCGTACGAATGAACACTATGCGAATGGACCTCATGCGAATGGACCTCATGCGAATGAGCACCAATGCGACTGGGCTCTCAGTCGCATGACTCCCCATGCGACTGGACCCCCAGTCGTGCGACTAAACCTCAATCGTGCGACTGAACCCCAATTGCCCTCCAGTCGGCCGTATGGCCTCTAGTCGGTCGCCCAGCCCTAACTGGTGCAGAATGCAGTCATCCCGAACCCAATCTGCCATTTTCGACCTTCAAGCTTATCCAAACCCATTCTAAGCCCAAATCAACCATCCTAAACCTTAGGAATGCATACTATGACACCATTCAAGCACACACAAGCCCAAAATCAAACTCGAAACGCACCACACGCAATCACACCCAAATGGGTCAAACACACACACATACAAAAACGGGTTTACTATGTGTTCCAGCCCCAAATCAGTTGAAAACGAGTAAAATAGGGGTCCTAGAACTCACACAAGCTACAAGAAGAAGAAGAGCTTCATGTTGACTCGCTACATGACGATTTCCAAGCCCGAACCCTCTCGAACCAAGTTTTTTCTCTCTTTTCTCTCTTCTTTCTCTCTTCTTTCTCTTTTTACTGGGCTTTCACAAGAGTGGAGGGGATGTGGCTGCCCTCCCCCTCTAAATCTCCCATTTTTATGAATTTTCTCCCGTTTGGCAAGTTCGGTCCCCCGAGTTTGGACTTTATTTCTTTTTCTTCTTTCGTCGGCTTCAAGAAAAATATCCGTGTGTTACACTTTTTAATAGCATAAATTACTAATTTACCTTTTCACTCATTACCTATAAAACTAATTAAAGATTGATTACTTATCATGAACCTTAGCCATTAATTTATTTAATAAACGCACCAGATCTGTTCTCATGATTTTTAGATAATATAAGGTTTGTACCGAAACCATCCCTTCTCTCTCTCTCTCTCTCTCTATATATATATATATATATATATATATTTATATATATATATATATATATATATATATATATATATATATATATATATATATAGGTTCTCATGGTTTTTTAGATAAAACTAATTAAAGATTGATTACTTGTCATGAATCTTAGCCACTAATTTATTTAGTGTGTGTGCATGTCTTTCCTTTGATGCCATGAAGCACTTTTGAGGACACATGGTATAACGTAAACCAAGCCACGCAACAATAGATTCTGACCGTAGATATAAGATGAACGACCCTGATTTAACTAACTGATATTCATTCAACTTCTTTTTCATATAGATAGTATAATATAATATAATGTCTTGTCTTTTGTAAATAGATAGTTAACTTCTCTTAGAGTTAAGGGAGTTCCATCGGTAACGGCACTGGAGAATTGAGTTGGCTCTTATCTCACGCACCCTAGAGCAAGGAACACTGCTCCACCCTTGATGTAGCCTCGGGACCGCCAAGCTCTCTTGAGCCAGTCACGCATACATTAGAGAATGAGTATTGTGGTTTAAATGTTTTACTTCTATTGAAAGAGTGTAGTGACTCGAAGGGCATTATGGTCTACAAATTGAGTTAAAAGATGTCTAAACTTTAATTAAAAATTAGTGTCTTTAGAAGGGAAAAGAGATAAGAAAAAGGAATTAAATTTATTTATTAAAATATTAAATGTGTCATTTTAAAAGTTTAACTTAAATGTATTCAATTGAAAAAGAAGATTAAAACATAAGTTAAGAAAAGTAAAAGAGAAGTACCTCGCTGCTACAAGTTGTTTATAAGAGAAAAAATAGTTCAAAAGTCAAAAAAATAGATAAGCAAAGGTGCTTAATCGCTTGTTTTAAACCTGTAAGAGGAGAAAATTTGTTTTTTTCTCTTACAAACTGAAATTAACAATTGGTGTTGCTATACATACCCCTTTTTAACCTTTTTTTACTTTTCATATCCCCTTCATTCAAGCTTTTAAAAAATACAATTTGATCCTTTGGTTTTCATTTTATCCATTTTGAAATTTATTGTGATAGTAACAAATAAATTTTTATATTATTTTTAATTTGTTTCTATTCTAACAACATATATATATAATATATATATATATGTATATATATATATATGTGTGTGTATATATATATATGTGTGTGTATATATATATATATATATATATATATGTATATACATATATATATGTATATATATACACACACATATATAAATATATATATATATATATATATATATATATATATATATATATATATAGGTAGAGGTTCTAATAAGAAATAATTTTTGCCTAAGTATGCTAAGAAAGAATAAGAAGATGATATGTGGCACTCTTAAAATTAGGGTTAAAGAGCATTATGGTCCTAAAACACACTCATTAGTCCCGTTTGTATTTCATCAAAATGCACCACAATCTGTAACCAACCACCATCTCCCCCAACCATCTCCCTCCATCACATCCGATCGATTGGGGCTTCAATCGAGCAGGTGGTTAAAGCACATCCGATCGATTAGGGCTTCAATCGAGCAGGTGGTTAAAGCTTCAAACGAGAAGGTGGTTAGGGCTTCAATCGAGCAGGTCTACCTTCAGCACATTGGCACAGGTGCATCCTCTCCTCTGCTTCGATCTTCTCTCTGATCTCATATCCTCCATTGATGAAGAGCCCAAGGTCTGTGTATCTAACTATCTATGACTCTGTACGGTTGATTGTGATTGTGTGATTTGTTTCGCTTCAATACTGATACGGTGATTTTGTTCGTTAACGGTTCTAAAAAGTCTGTGTATCTAACCGATCTCATATCCTCCATTGATGAAGAGCCCAAGTTCTGTGTATCTAACTATTTATGAAAGCTGTGCTGTTTTATGAAATATAGCACAGCTTTGTGCTGTTTTATAAAATACAGCACAACAGCACAGCCTTGTGCTGTTTTATAAAATACAGCACAGCCTTGTGCTGTTTTATGAAACACAGCACAACCTTGTGCTGTTTTATGAAACGCAGCACAGCCTTGTGCTGTTTTATGAAACACAGCACAGCCATGTGCTGTTTTATGAAACACAGCACAGCCTTGTCCTGTTTTATGAAACACAGCACAGCCTTGTGCTGTTTTATGATACACAGCACAGCCTTGTCCTGTTTTATGAAACACAGCACAGCCTTGTCCTGTTTTATGAAACACAGCACAGCCTTGTGCTGTTTTATGAAACACAGCACAGCCTTGTGCTGTTTTATGAAACAGAGCACAGCCTTGTGCTGTTTTATGAAACACAGCACAGCCTTGTGCTGTTTTATGAAACACAGCACAGCCTTGTGCTGTTTTATGAAACACAGCACAGCTTGAACTGTTTTATGAAACACAGCACAGCCTTGTGCTGTTTTATGAAACACAGCACAGCCTTGTGCTGTTTTATGAAACACAGCACAGCCTTGTGCTGTTTTATGAAACACAGCACAACGTTGTGCTATTTTATGAAACACAGCACAGCCTTGTGCTGTTTTATGAAATACAGTACAGCTTTGTGCTGTTTTATAAAATACAGCACAAAACGTTAAAAATGTAGCAGAACTTCACATAATTTGATTTTTTTTTGTAAAAAAACTATAGTAATACTATACTCAAATTAAAGAGAAAAAAATGCTTGATTTTATGGTGTAATTTATTTAAAAAAATAACGTCGTATGAAAAAGTTATTAGCATTTAAAAAAAAGGGGGGAAATTTTAAAAAGTCAACAATTGTGGGTAATATAATAAAATACCCAAATTACCCTTGATTACTTATTTTTTCTACACTTTGATCTTAGCCCTTAATTAGATAATTAGAAGGCTAAGATTACTTCTTAGCATACTTAGGCAAAAATTATTTTTTAGGGAAACCTCCCTCTATATATATACATATATATATATATATATATGTATGTAGATACATACATATATGTATGTATATACATATGTACGTATGTACATACATATGTACGTATGTACACATACATATGTACGTATGTACACATACATATGTACGTATGTACACATACATATGTACGTATGTACACATACATATGTACGTATGTACACATACATATGTACGTATGTACACATACATATGTACGTATGTACACATACATATGTACGTATGTACACATACATATGTACGTATGTACACATACATATGTACGTATGTACACATACATAAGTACGTATGTACACATACATATGTACGTATGTACACATACATATGTACGTATGTACACATACATATGTACGTATGTACACATACATATGTACGTATTTACACATACATATGTACGTATGTACACATACATATGTACGTATGTACACATACATATGTACGTATGTACACATACATATGTACGTATGTACACATACATATGTACGTATGTACACATACATATGTACGTATGTACAGATACATATGTACGTATGTACACATACATATGTACGTATGTACACATACATATGTACGTATGTACAGATACATATGTACGTATGTACACATACATATGTACGTATGTACACATACATATGTACGTATGTACAGATACATATGTACGTATGTACAGATACATATGTACGTATGTACAGATACATATGTACGTATGTACAGATACATATGTACGTATGTACAGATACATATGTACGTATGTACAGATACATATGTACGTATGTACAGATACATATGTACGTCTGTACAGATACATATGTACGTCTGTACAGATACATATGTACGTGTGTACATATACATATGTACGTATGTACATATACATATGTACGTACGTATATGTATATGTATATGTACGTACGTACATATACATATGTACGTAGGTACATATACATATGTACGTAGGTACATATACATATGTACGTAGGTACATATACATATGTACGTAGGTACATATACATATGTACGTAGGTACATATACATATGTACGTAGGTACATATACATATGTACGTAGGTACATATACATATATGTATGTACATACATATATATATATGTATGTATGTATATACATATATATATGTATGTATATACATATATATGTATGTATATACCTATATATACATTTATATATATATATATATATCTGTGTGTGTGTATGTGTGTATATACATATATAGATGTATATATATATGTATATATATATATAAATGTATAGATGTATATATATATATGTATATATATATATGTGTGTATGTATATATGTATATATACATATATATGTATATATATATACATATATATAGGGGGAGGATCCAATAAAAACCTAGTTGTAAATGAAAACCTTATAAACCAAATCTTAGCCATTGATTGTTTAGATAAATGGTCTTTAATGAGTAGTGTTAATTTTATAGTTATTTGTTAGTTAAATATGACAAGTATTAATAGTAAGGGGTACAATAGGTAAATTCTATTTTTTATTTTTGATACATGCTTATAAAAAAGGAAATCATAATAGATTTCTTATTCTCTCCCTCGTATATATTAGTTTAGATCAAAAATTGTTCTCCCTCATTATATATTATTTTATTATATATAAAATTATCAAATTCTAATAAGATGTGGTGTTCGAGGTTTTTCAATAGCAACAACGATTTATATAATACATATATGTACCAAAGAGAGTTTGTATAGGTAACAACAAAACTATTAAAAAATTTTAATATATATATATATATATATATATATATATATATTTAAATATGAATGAATATCCAAGTTACAATATATAACAAACAAAGTTACATATATCTCAAAAACAAACCTAAGCATGCATATAGTAAAGGTACAAAATCATTAGAACAATAATCTTAAATAAACACAATAACATAGAGGTACATATATGTAACAATAGAGTTACGTACATGTAACTACAATGTTAAATATATGTCAATATAATAAAATTAAAAATCTTCATGTTCTTCGTGTTTGACTTGTTTATCATGTTTAGTAAATCTCCTAAAAAATTTATCTCTCCTAATCTCCTAATCTTTTAAACAAAACACATAATATTAATTGATTTTGAAAATTAAAGGATACTTAACAAATGGATAGCTGGTATGTGTACATACGTTTCGTATATATAAGCATATAGGTATATTTTTGTTTGTTTAATAGAACGACTAAAGTTTCCTTATATACTAAAGAAGGTTTGGTACATATATGTAAGCATATATTGTGTACATTATATGTGTTCTAAAGAAGGTCTGATTACTAAGAAACAGAACATAGCATGGTACGTATATGTATGTTCCATACACGCAAGCTACAAATTATTGTACACTATACGTATGATGAACAAAGTGTTACGATGGAGAAGAACTAAGAAAAAAATATTAAGAAGAAGAAGCAATCCAATTAAATATTCAATGTTTCTATATAAATGTACTAGTAACAGTTACATATACGTAACACTTAATGTTGTGCTCCACATCAAAAAAAAGAATGTCCGTACATATACGTAAATCACCATCATCGTTCTTGAAAGCTTCATTACGATGAACTAAAACATATAGAATAATTAAGTGCAATAGATAATGCTTTTAAAAATGTTAAAACAAAAATAATCTGTTGAACTTGTATTAATTCTAGAATGACGGAATGATGAGCACATAAATGTGTTGTTTTGGGCTTTTGATCGCAAATCATAATCTAAGGACCACAAACTTTAGCTTGTCTTGTAGACTCTGAATGCACTTGAATTGTTATTCATAGAATTGAACAAGGATCAATTTAAAAAAATAAGTGAAACTTTATTCATGTAACATGTGACAACCCTAAAAATAGATAGACAATTATATATATTATGACTAAATGTCTTATGAATATTAGTTAATACATTATATTATTATGCATGTCAAGTATATAATTTTTACGTATGCATGTTTACATGCATGTATAAGAATGGAAAATATATGTGTGCATGCATGTATATGTATGTATATATATATATATATATATATATATGAATATGAATACATTTTACATGAGCATAGGTGAATGTATTATTATTTGCATATTTTCATGTATAAAGACCCTCCATGAATGAACTTTATGTATGCATGTTTGCATGCATATAGTATTTTATGTATGCATGCATGTATAGATGAATATATATATAAGGATAATAGGATACCATGCATACATAGGCAATGTAAGATGTATATGTACCTAAAAACTATGACACCTACAAATACATAATAAGCTAAAATTTAATCAAACCCAACCAAACATTTAAACACTAATTAAAAGCTTCACTAACACTTTAAACTCGGTTCGTTATCGACCCAATTTAAACACCTAACCCCTCGGTTAAATGACTAATTAAGTCATTTACACCCAAGCCGATACTTAACACTAAGCAATCCTCTTTGATTGCCACCTTAATCAACCTTGCCTTCCAAACTGCCACAAACATACCTAGAACTCTCGGTCCATATGCATCATCAACCATAGCCACTAACACTCTTCTCAAAGTGCAACCTAAACCTACCTAATGACTAAGCAAACCTAAGAAGGACACTCACCAAGGCTAGGTGTTGAAATCATGATGGCAACCGGCCCCTTTGCATCCTTAAAAGCTCTCAGATATTTGAAACATCCACACATCACAACCAAAAACCAATTCCAATCTCTTTGTATCTCTCGGCTTCTACACCAACCGCGATCACCACCACTTTGTTCTCTAGTTCCCGGGTTTTTCTTGGAACACCTCACAACAACCGCATACCACAACCATCTACAACACCATCATCACCCGCAACCATCACCTCCCACCACCTTTGTTCCCTCTCTATATCTTGGTCACTCTAAGCACAAACACCACAAAAACCTCTTTACCTCTCGATTATACAAGTAAAACCAACATCCAAGTCCCGCCCTCTTCTCAAGTAGTGAACTCAAGGCACTCACGACCATCCCTCGATCATCAGCAGCCCCTTTCCTCGTCTCAATTACAAGGTTATTATCACTTTCTAAAGTATTAAAAACCAAGGATTACATATGTGTTATAAACACATATATAAAAATTAGTTTTGGAACAAACACACCAAAACTAATCTTAAAAACCTTAATATCCATCAAGACCCAGTAATAAATTTTTTGACAAAAAGGATATTTTGGAATTTATGAGAATTAATCTTAAAATATTAAGAAAATTTAGTAAAAATAGTAAATAATTGAGATTGTGGGCATAAACATTGGAAAATATTTAGAAAATATTAACTGAACATTCTGTAAATTTTAGTAAAAATATACTAAGTGAAATAATTTATACAAATTATTTAAAAATCAAGAAAATACTCAAAAATACAAATAAATTCTGAAAAATTCGGTAAAAATCACAGAATGACTCTTTTGAGATATATAAGCTCCAGAAATTATTTGGTAATTTATTTCCTAATTATGATTGAAAAATAAATTTTTAAGTAATCTGTAAAAGAAAAATCTAAATAAATACTTAACAATTAAAATAAATAGTAAAAAATTCAATGAAGCTATAATAAATCAGATTCAATATATGGCATAATTTTCATGATATTTGGAGTTATATAACTATTTTTATTGAATTTTGGGAATATTGTAGGATTTACAGAAAAAAATTTGTTGCGAATTAGACATCATAAACTTTATGGGATGATATAAACTGTTGAAATAATATTCTGTAAATTTTTTATAGTTTTTAAATAACAGTAGCTATTTTTGGTGATTTATGGAGACTTTAAAATAACAATAACAATTTATATATAGTGAAATAAAAGTTGAGAGTTTTATGGTAATATTATTTGACTATTTTAAAGATAAAATTTTAAGAATTAATAAGATCTGAGGTTCTAAAAATTTTAAAGAAATTTATGTCTAACATATAAAATTTATTTTTATAGGTTACCAGTCGAAGAACAGGTGAGACTCATAGTCCCATTTTGGTATTTGTAAAGTTTTTGGGGGAAAAAGCATACCGGTTATGTTGATGCATTATTTTTGAAATTATTTTGAAATATACTGTCATTTGTGATACAACCATTAATTCGAATGAGGAACCGTCTGATAATATTAGGAGCACTACTTAGGAGAATATTTTGCACCAACAGGATGAGTGTTGTGATGCTATTTGAATATTTCCTGCACCAACCGAATGAGGGTTGAGACGTAATATTATCTGATCTTGCGAATTATTTCGTGACAGTATGATTATGTGTGTGAGCAGCTTTGGTTGTAATTGGTGCATGAATAAAATATTTTGTCTGAAAATAAACCTATGATCTCACCAACTTTATGTTGACTATTTGAGTGTGCTTTTCAGGTGAAAATGACTAATAATATAGACTTTTCCTTTGATGTTTACAATGGATGGGGTGAAGTTGTGGGACGAGTATGTGTAAGCCTAACCGTTAATATCTACGATGGCAGCATGGTAGTGGATGCGCATTTTCATCGTACATGAAGATGTTAGCTAAATAATATATTGTAATAAGGAATTATGTCAAATTTTGAGGCTATATGTAATGATGTAATTCCAACTTTCAATATCTATATGATTAAGTTAAGTATGTTATGTACTAATATTGTTGTGATTAAGTTTCTTATAATCAATTGCGTTCTGAACAAACAAGTCACATCCAAACATCGCTTCACGCTTCCGTCGGGATGTGACAGGTTGGTATCAGAGCCATTGGTTATAGAGAATTAGGTATAATGAAAATACCTAGACTATAACCATAAGCTCAAATTAATGGTAAATATATATATATACTTGTGTGATATAATTTTATGTGAAATTCTATGATTCTATGCTTAACTTTAATAATTATAATGACATGTGACTAACTATTTTGTGAAACATTATAAAGAAATTCATGCAGTTATAAATTCAGATAGTTACTACAATGAGACCGATCCTTCCGAGTGTCCAGACCATAGCAACTCTAAGGAAATAACACCTGAACCAGAACCCCAACAAGCTATGGAAATTCCTCAACTAGAAGTGGAAAAAGAGCCAAAATTCTATGTTTGACGTGCACCGGTACACATTGGAGGATATACAATTAAGACCCCTAGGAAAAAGATACAACGTGAAAACAGATTCATGACTAAGCAAGCTAAGGATATAGAAATACAACATTCTAATTCCTCCTGAAATGAAGAAAAGATAACTAAAAGACAAAAGTTGGACCAAGTGAAGACAGCTCAGCTGACTCTTAGAAAACTTAAGAAAATACAACTAGGAATCTGGAGAATCCAGAAGGACATCAAGAAACTCAAAACACCTAGGAAAAATATCTTCACAAAGATATGGGAATGGATTCGCAAGAAGTAGAAAACTATAGTCTAACTTTTCAGAATAAAGAAATAAGAGCTTAAATGATATAAATATATGTATCTTTATGTTGAAATATTTATTTGATATATGCTAAATGAATTTGTGTTAGAATATTTAATTATGATACTAATATTATAATTCACTATAGTGAATCATGCCGCCAAAAGGAAACACTCAGCCTGTACGAAGAACAGCTCGAGTGGGACGACCGAGAACCCGACTTGGGGAAGAAACACCTGTGAATACTGAGACAAATGAGAATGATAGAATTTCTCAGATAGTAGCCTAACAAATAGAAGCTACCTTACCTACCCTGATAACCTAACTACAACAACATCTGAACTTTGGAACGACCTTACACCCATAGGAAAGGCCTGAAAATATTAATACAGGGGAACGACAAGAAGAAGAAATCCTAAATGGAGTCTCGAAAGGATGTTCTTACAAAACCTTCATGTCCTGCAGATCCCGGGAATTCGATGGAAAGGGAGGAGCTGTGCAAGCCTTACGATGGTTAGATGAAATGGAAGGAGTCTTGGAAATCAGTAACTGTGCTGAAAATTACAAGACATTGTTTGCTTCGCATTCACTAAAAGGGGAGGCACAATCCTGGTGGAAAATGGAGGTACACACTAAAGGTAGGCATATTATGAATAAGATAATTTGGGAAGATTTTAGAAATCTAGTGATAGAAAAATATTATCCTTATAATGAAATAGAAAAATTAGAGGCTGGATTCTTAGCACTAGAAATGAAAGGAGCTCCACACCGGGAATATACTGATAGGTATAATGAACTATCCAGGTTAGTATCGCATGTGATAACCCCTGAATCAAAAAGGATAGGGAGATATATCTAGGGGCTAGTACGACAAATAAGAGGGTTAGTGAAATCCGCAAGAACCAAAACCTTTCAAGAAGCAGTAATCCTGTCAGGGAGTCTAACAGATGAAATGATCAGAAATGGATCATTAAGCCATTCACAAATAGGGGAGAAAAGGAAGTGGAATGAAAACCACTCAGGAAGAAGACCTGGAGAAAACCCTCAGAAAAGGATAACCCGACCCCCACCCATAAATTTCATAGGAGCAGCCCAGGGAAGGAAGATGGATAAACAACCACAGTGCAATATTTGAATTAAATGGTGAAATAGGATTAAGTTTAATAAATACAGAAAAAATATTATCTAAGAATAAATAGATTACCTAAAAATAAACAAAATAAAATAAATTATATACATATAGGAGCAGTACAAATAATATTACTTTTTCTAGTCCTATATCATTAATTTGTTCAAAGTTTGGTGAAATAGGATTAAGTTTAATAAATACAGAAAAAATAAATCTAAGAATAAATAGATTACCTAAAAATAAACAAAATAAAATAAATTATATACATATAGGAGCAGTACAAATAATATTACTTTTTCTAGTCCTATATCATTAATTTGTTCTAGAAATTTTACTTTTTCTATTCGTTGGTTTCTTTTTGGGCATCTATTTGCATAGTGTCCTTCTTCATGACATAACCAACATTTACACGTTGATTTCTTTTCTGGACAGTATTTTTTATTTTCATTTACTTCTCGTTTCTTAAAATATCTTTCTTTGTTTTTTGGATTAAATCGTTTTTTCCTAAACGAGTATTTTCGTGAATAAATTATTCACGAAAATAAATGGTGAAAATTAAAGGACATAGTTTTCAAATTTTTGTTCTAACTGTTGTATATTATTATTTATATTATTTATTGCTTGTGTTATTGTTACATCTTCCATTTCCTTAATCTCCTTAAGCTCTGATACCCAAACTTTGAAAAGTCAATAGTTGCCTACTAGAAATAAATTAGGGAATATGAACTATGGAATATAATAATATAAGTTTCATTTGAGAAATTCGTAACTAATAAAATATCATTTTATAAATGGAGGAAATACAATTTCAAGAAACATTAACTAAGGAATACTATAGTCAAGAGGTACAAATAGAAAGAAAGCAATTAAAAGAATTAGAAAAGAAAGCAGAAGTAGATTTAAAAGAAAATGAAGGAATAAATACGTCTATGCTAAGAAAAGCGTTAACTCTCTTTAGAGAAAATATAGTTTATCTTGGGAGATATATAAATGAAATACTAATAGAAATTAAAGAATCAAATGGTGAAATAGGATTAAGTTTAATAAATACAGAAAAAATAAATCTAAGAATAAATAGATTACCTAAAAATAAACAAAATAAAATAAATTATATACATATAGGAGCAGTACAAATAATATTAAAAAGCACTTATGGAAATATAGATACTCCTATTGATTTAGCCGTAGTAGACAATAGAATTACATCAAGAAATATTAATGAAAAGATAATTGGAAGGATATCAGGAAACTTAAAATACTCAGTTATGAAATTTAATGTAAATCTACAATATGGAATACCATTAATTACAAATAGTCTAGATGAATCGATAGCCATAATGTATAAATTCCATAGACAAGACTTAATGAATACAGGAGATCATCCGTTTTCAATAACTTATGCAGTAAACTATGCCTTAACTAATAGTCATCATAGTATAACTTTTATAAATAAAAATAAAATAGAAATAGATCAATTGTTTGAAAATACTAGCACACAATTAGTTACTAATCAACCAGTACATCCTCTTATTGGAAATTTTAGAACAGCTTCAAAAAGAAATAATATAACCAATCTAAAACCAAAATATTTAGAACCATCACAAATCTTCACAAATCAAATTGTTAAACAATATAAACCACCAAGTCTAAGAATATTAACTGAAGATATACAAGAACAACTTGTAGAGTTAAGACAAAATATAAATGAGCTCAACAATAGAATATAAAAATTTACAATACGATTTATATTTAGAAAAGAAACTCGTAATTATTTAAAAACTAGATTACAAAAATTACCATTTTTACAAATAAATAAAATATCAAAAGAAGTATCTAGAAAAATGATTCAACAACAAATTGAACAAATAAATAATAGAATTATTAATATAGAAAATAAGTTAACACAATTATCTCTATAAATAATAAAATGACAAATGGTTTATTTGCTATTCAACAAGAATTAAAAGAAAACTCAAAAAGAATTTCCAAATATCTAAGGAAATTAGCAAATTAGAAGATGAGTTGGTAAGTAATTATTTTCGATAAAATCTAGAAATCAAAGAGGAACTTTCAATACAAATTTCGTATTTAAGAACCTTAAAAAGAAATATTAATCTCAAAATTTACTATGAAAATAATTTTTCGTAAAAATAAATAATTCTAATAATTAATTCTGCAATTAACCAATCCCATAACCGATCATCTAAAGTTTTGGCATCTAAAGTTTTGGTATCAGAGCTTAAGGAGATTAAGGAAATGGGAGATGTAACAATAACACAAGCAATAAATAATATAAATAAAAATATACAACAGTTAGAACAAAAATTTGAAAACTATGTCCTTTGGACAATAGGAGATATTAATGTTTTAAAGGAACCAAAACTAAAACAGGCATCGCCACATGAAAATTATTCAATAGATAATATAAAAGGAGAATGCTATCAAGGATTTGGATACCCACATTTATATCCTACTAATAATCCACAATTAAATAATATAACTGATCTATTAAATTATTTAATAAAAAACTGTTGTAAAGAAGGTAAAGAACAACATAAAAAGGATAAAGTAAAATCAGAAGTAATACTAAAACCAGAAGAAAAAATTAGAGAATTAGAATTAAAGTTGAAAGAATACGAGGAAAACCCACATAGATGTATAACACTAGATGATTTAAAAAGATTCGAAGAAAGAATAGAAAAGAAGAAGATAAAAGCTCCATTTTCGTTAAAATTATAATGGAAATAATAGATAAAAGAATAGAAGAAGTAAGAAAAATTATGGAAGGAATAAAATTAGACGATACAAATGATTTAATCTTTGCAGAAGAAAATGAAAATAACGATATAAATAAAATAGGAGAAGCAAGTGAGGTTAAAACAGAACAAGATACATACGACCAATATGCTTATAAAAATAATTATTATAAATCAAAAGACAATAAATGGAAAAAGAGGACTAGATTTCAAGAAATGCAATCAGCTGATGGTTTATATCGAACAATTTAAAAGGATAGCGAAACACTAAATCTAGATTGTAGACGTGATATAAAAGAGGTATTACAAAGATGGGCAGTTAGACAAGGATTAATTTTAAGTATAGAATCTGGTATAAGAGAAATGAATTCAACTGATTATTTAAATTATTTACAATATAAAACAGAAGGAATAGTATTTGAATACTTAGATGAATTAAATTTTGAAGATGTAGATCCAAATAACACAAATGAAAATATAGTGATTTTAAAAGCAATCACAAGACAAATATATAAAGAATTTGGAGGAGAAGACCTCGAGGGTCAAAATCCTTTAATGGATTCATATAGAAATGATAAGATAAAATATATTTTAACAAATATGAGAATATGCAATATGTGTTATTTCCAAGATTTTAAATGCCACTTTCAAAAATATTACTATTTGTTACCACATGAATTAAGAGAACCATTTAAGGAAACATTTATAACAAAATTACCTCATCCATTAGGACAAAAAATTAAAGAAAAATTTAATCTAAGAAAGCAAGCTCAAACGGTACCTGATACCCTAGGAGGAATAATAAAAGTAATCGAAGACTATCAAATAGAGTTATGCACTCAAAAGTCCTCAGAAAAATTGGCACGACAAACAACAAAGTGTTGTGATCAATTCATTGATGTACCTCAATCATTTGGATGTAGAAAACATCCCACACAACGAGGGAGAATAAGACGACGTCAAACAACATTTATTACAAAAAGAAAACCATACTATAATTCACGAAAATACTCGTTTAGGAAAAAACGATTTAATCCAAAAAACAAAGAAAGATATTTTAAGAAACGAGAAGTAAATGAAAAGAAAAAAATACTGTCCAGAAAAGAAATCAACGTGTAAATGTTGGTTATGTCATGAAGAAGGACACTATGCAAATAGATGCCCAAAAAGAAACCAACGAATAGAAAAAGTAAAATTTCTAGAACAAATTAATGATATAGGACTAGAACCAATAGAAAGTGATAGTAGCAATTATGAAAATGAATATTATTATATGCAATATTCATCGGATAATTCTGAAGAAGAATTTGAGATAGAAGAAACTGATTATGAGTCAGAGAAGTAATCCAAATAGTACATTTGTAAAAATAAAAATAAAAAGTAAAGACGTATTAGCATTCTTAGATACTGGTGCCTCAGTATGTTTAGCCCAGGAAAAGTATCTAGATAAAGAATGGAGAAAATTACGAAAACCAATTTATATAAGAGTAGCAGATAAACGGAAACTAGCAATAGTAAAAGCAGCACAAAATATTATTATAGAAATAAAAGCAAAAACATTTAATGTACTAGTCATATATCAATTCGATTCAGGAGTACCCGTCCTTATTGGAAATAATTTTCTTAGGCTATATAGTCCATTTATACAATATTTAACACACATAGAGCTAAAATGTCCATATACAAGTAGTCAAAAATCAGAAAGGATTAGAACTCAGATATACCACAATTTCCATATAAAAATAATACAAAAATATTATGCAATTACTTTAGCCATAGAAAAAACAGTATTAGAACAGCAAATCCAAGAAAAATTATTTGAATGTTTTACTGATGATATTCTAGGTGATAAAAATAAAAATAAAGAACTAATAGAATTAAAATTAAGAGATCCTACTAAAGAAATATTTGTACCTAATAATATACCTTATTCACAAAAAGATATACACGAATTTGCTAACGAAATAAAAGAATTAACCAAAAAAGGAGTCGTATGACCAAGTAATAGTCCACACTCGTCACCTGCATTTTACATAGATAACCATAATGAACAAAAACGAGGAAAAAGAAGAATGGTAATAAATTATAAAGCAATAAACGAAGCCACGATAGGAACACCTAAAACCCTTCCAAGAAAAGATTACATTTTAAGTAAAATAAAAAATATGAAAATATTTAGTACACTTGATGTAAAAAGTGCGTATTGGCAACTCCGATTACACGAAAACACTAAACCACTAACCGCATTTAGTTTTCCACCACAAAAGCATTATGAATGGAATACGTTACCAATGGGGTTGAAGCAAGCACCAGGAATTTTTCAAAATTTTATGAATAGAAATTTAGAAGGATTAGAAGATATATGTTTAGCATATGTTGATGATATATTAATATTTACTAATTCATCTTATGAAGATCATTTAAGACAGGTAATCAAGGTTATTGATCGATGTCAAGAAAAAGGAATTATATTATCTCAACCAAAAGCAAAAATAGGAAAAGAAGTAATTGAGTTCCTTGGATTAACACTTTTACACAGAGAAATTGTTCTACAAAAACACATTTTACAAAAAATAAAGGATTTTCCAAATAAAATAGAAAATAGAAAACAATTATAACGATTTCTAGGAAGCCTTTTTTGAAATATATCAGTTTGATACTATTGTGAGTGTTAAATCACCACTAAGTGTTGAGTGTTGAGGTTATACTCTGGAGCACCATCACTTTATCCAAGTCAAGTTACTAAAGTTAAATAATCACTCAAAGCTAGAAGTAAAAAGATCATTCAACCTACAAAACGACTCAGGTATGAATTTTAATTCAATACAAGATATTTATTTTAGATTATTTAATATCTCTGAATACTTTGAATATGATCATGTCTTCGATAATTAGAATGATAATAATATCTCTGAATAAGTGGTCCATAGAAATTTATGACTATAAAGTCTTTCATTAACTCTATCTTTATTTGAGCCCTCTAAAAACGTTCAACAAAAACCAAACTTTGAAAAGTCAATAGTTGCCTACTAGAAATAAATTAGGGAATATGAACTATGGAATATAATAATATAAGTTTCATTTGAGAAATTCGTAACTAATAAAATATCATTTTATAAATGGAGGAAATACAATTTCAAGAAACATTAACTAAGGAATACTATAGTCAAGAGGTACAAATAGAAAGAAAGCAATTAAAAGAATTAGAAAAGAAAGCAGAAGTAGATTTAAAAGAAAATGAAGGAATAAATACGTCTATGCTAAGAAAAGCGTTAACTCTCTTTAGAGAAAATATAGTTTATCTTGGGAGATATATAAATGAAATACCAATAGAAATTAAAGAATCAAATGGTGAAATAGGATTAAGTTTAATAAATACAGAAAAAATAAATCTAAGAATAAATGTGGCGATGCCTGTTTTAGTTTTGCTTCCTTTAAAACATTAATATCTCCTATTGTCCAAAGGACATAGTTTTCAAATTTTTGTTCTAACTGTTGTATATTTTTATTTATATTATTTATTGCTTGTGTTATTGTTACATCTCCCATTTCCTTAATCTCCTTAAGCTCTGATACCCAAACTTTGAAAAGTCAATAGTTGCCTACTAGAAATAAATTATGTCCTTTGGATTATTTATTGACTTTTATATAACCATTTAAGGAAACATTTATAACAAAATTACCTCATCCATTAGGACAAACAATTAAAGAAAAGTTTAATCTAAGAAAGCAAGCTCAAACGGTACCTGATACCCTAGGAGGAATAATAAAAGTAATCGAAGACTATCAAATAGAGTTATGCACTCAAAAGTCCTCAGAAAAATTGGCACGACAAACAACAAAGTGTTGTGATCAATTCATTGATGTACCTCAATCATTTGGATGTAGAAAACATCCCACACAACGAGGGAGAATAAGACGACGACAAACAACATTTATTACAAAAAGAAAACCATACTATAATTCACGAAAATACTCGTTTAGGAAAAAACGATTTAATCTAAAAAACAAAAAAAGATATTTTAAGAAACGAGAAGTAAATGAAAAGAAAAAAAATACTGTCCAGAAAAGAAATCAACGTGTAAATGTTGGTTATGTCATGAAGAAGGACACTATGCAAATAGATGCCCAAAAAGAAACCAACGAATAGAAAAAGTAAAATTTCTAGAACAAATTAATGATATAGGACTAGAACCAATAGAAATTGATAGTAGCAATTATGAAAATGAATATTATTATATGCAATATTCATCGGATAATTCTGAAGAAGAATTTGAGATAGAAGAAACTGATTATGAGTCAGAGAAGTAATCCAAATAGTACATTTATAAAAATAAAAATAAAAAATAAAGACGTATTAGCATTCTTAGATACTGGTGCCTCAGTATGTTTAGCCCAGGAAAAGTATCTAGATAAAGAATGGAGAAAATTACGAACACCAATTTATATAAGAGTAGCAGATAAACGGAAACTAGCAATAGTAAAAGCAGCACAAAATATTATTATAGAAATAGAAGCAAAAACATTTAATGTACCAGTCATATATCAATTCGATTCAGGAGTACCCGTCCTTATTAGAAATAATTTTCTTAGGCTATATAGTCTATTTATACAATATTTAACACACATAGAGCTAAAATGTCCATATACAAGTAGTCAAAAATCAGAAAGGATTAGAACTCAGATATACCACAATTTCCATATAAAAATAATACAAAAATATTATGCAATTACTTTAGCCATAGAAAAAACAGTATTAGAACAGCAAATCCAAGAAAAATGTAAAGCCCCCTTCCCGGGCACCTCACAGTTGGTCATTCACAGTATAAAACATTCATATATTATAAATTAAAGCAGCGGAATTAATTTTAACAAAAATCCATTCATTCATTTTAAACACTGTTGCTAAGCAATACATTCTAGTTTAGGAATTCACAAAATAATTAGTTGCATGAATTACAAAACAACAGTGTTGTCAAAACATAAATGGGTGTCAGTCTTGCCCGCCGTGTAGCCATCCCCGTGTGCCATCCTCAGCAACCTGTTACCTGCCAACTGGAAAATACATAAAAGTCAGCGTTGCTGAGTGAGTTCTAGTTTTATAATTAAAATACTTTGTTTTCATTCAAAAACCGTTCCTCATTTTCATGGGTGATCATACATCGTACGAACACATAGGTATATTTTCATTATCTTCATCATCGCAATTCGTACTTTTATTATTCTTCTTCCGGTCTTTTGCAACACATAGTTGCTCACCCATTAGCAATCTCAAGGATTGCAAGACTTTTGGTCTGTTGCGACACTGAGTCACTCACCCATTACCAACCCCACGGGTTGTAAGTCTTCTGCGGTCTTTTGCAACACAAAGTTGCTCACCCATACTCAATCTCAAAGATTGACCCTGTGTGCATCCTTCAGGGTAGCGAACCCGCATCACAGTTGAGCTAACACCTGCCGGGGGGTGTGCACCTCCATACATTTGCTTGCAAGCCTTTCTTACGTTCATTTTTTCCATTCTTCTTTATCATTAATCTTTCACTTTATTAATGATAATAATTCCTGTCTTAATCATGATCATTCCACGTAAAGTCATACAATATTATTATTAATAAGCATATTAATAATAATAATACTAATAATATCAATAATAAGCTTAATAATAGCTCTAATCATAATATTAATTAAAATATTAAGAAAAGGGGTATTATTACATTCAAACATAATCATACGCGTATAATAAAGTCCCAGTCAACATTCATGCGAAAACCCTACTGCACAAACACCAAGAAAATTCTGTTAAAAATTCTAAGTGTTTGGGCGTATGAGCCCTGTTCAGTCGTATGAGCCCTGCTCAGTCGTATGAGCCCTGCTCAGTCGTTTCATTCCCCAGACTTAGGAAATTTTCCTAGTCATACGACCACTGTTCAGTCGTTTCATTCCCCATACTTAGGAAATTTCTACTGGTCATACGACCACTGCTCAGTCGTTTAACCCCCATACTTAGAAAATTTCAACTGGTCATACGACCACTGTTCAGACATATAACCCCATACTTAGAAAATTTCTAATGGTCATACGACCACTGTTCAGTCATATAACCCCATACTTAGAAAATTTCTAATGGTCATACGACCACTGTTCAGTCATATAACCCCATACTTAGAAAATTTCTACTGGTCATACGACCACTGTTCAGAAATATAACTCTTAAAATATTTCTAAGGCAAATTTCATGGGCGTATAAGCACTATTCAAACATATTACCTTGTACTTGGTTTTCTAAGTCAAAATTTCAGACATATGACCACTATTTGGTCTTATTAGTCGTATTAGCAGCCTATTCATGTGTCTAAGTCATATTCCAGTCCCCAAACATCATAATACCTATTTCTAAGCATGTACATACGGATTCAGGCATAAACTTAACACAAACATAGACATACGTTCACCCTAAAACATACTCTATAATCATACCCAGGTACATAACATACGGGTTTCATACACAAATCCATAAAAAACATAGATACATGCATTTTCCAGCCCCAAATCATTTTAAAAACGAGTAAAAAGGGGGTCTAGAAACTCACCTTTACTGTTTTAAGCCTTCCCACTCTAAAACTTGAATTTCTCAGATGTTCTCAACACCTACAACCCGCTGAAACACATAACCCGAACATGCAATAACACCATGAGCATACAACCTAGGCTAGATCAACCAAAAATGACTTAAAACACTTAATCTTACCTCAAACTCGAATTCTTCTTCTTTCTCTCTCTAAAGCTCGTAGTCTCTGTTGTTTCTCTCACTAAAATCCGAACAAGAAAGGGTGTGCAGAGGGTTATGGGCGACCATATCGCCTTTTACACCAACTTTTAAGATTTTTATCATATTTAACACTTTTGGTCCCTCAACCTTGGGGTTTGACTTTCTTTTTCCTCCTTTTTCTTTCTCTTTATTCTTTTATTTCTTTTTAATAAGAATTACGGGTGTTACAAGTCCACCCCCCTTATATAGGTTTCGTCCCCGAAACCTGTTATTCCTCAAACAGATGTGGGTAATGTTGTCTCATCTCCTCTTCAGTCTCCCACGTGGACTCGGATCCCTTCCTGTGCTTCCACTGTACACGCACAAGAGGAACCACTTTATTCCTCAACCACTTTTCTTTACGATCAATGATTGCCACTGGTTGCTACACGTAATTGAGCCGTTCGTCTACTTCAATATCCTCCAATGGAACAATCATATCTTCATCAGCTAAGCACTTCCTCAGATGAGATACATGGAATGTGGGATGAATTCCACTTAACTCATCTGGCAGCTCAAGTCGATAGGCCACCTCTCCTACTCGTGCAACAATTTGGAAAGGTCCTATGTATCTCGGGCTTAGCTTACCTCGTTTCCTGAATCTAATGATTCCCTTCCAGGGCGAGACCTTCAACATGACTCGGTCACCAACCTTGAACTCTATCGGTCTTCGCCTCTTGTCAGCATACGACTTTTGCCTATCTTTCGTCGCCTTCATGAAGGCTTTGATCTTTTCTAATTTCTCAGTCGTTGCTTCAATCACCTCAACACCTCCCAGTTCCTTCTGCCCAATGTCTCCCCAACATACGGGCGTCCTACATCTCCTACCGTATAGCATCTCGTAGGGTGGCATGCCAATACTGGCATGATAGCTATTGTTGTACGAGAATTCTGCTAACGGCAAGTGATCATCCCAACTTCCTCCAAAATTGATCACGCACGCCCGAAGCATGTCTTCGAGTGTTTGGATCGTCCTCTCAGACTGACTGTCCGTCTGAGGGTGATATGCTGTACTAATATGTAGCCTCGTCCCCATTGCATCATGAAATCTCTTCCAAAACTTGGAGGTAAACCTAGTGTCACGATCAGACACAATAGACACCGGTACACCATGACGAGCTATAATTTCTTTGATGAACAGATCCGCCAATCTTTCAGATGAGTACGTTTCACGGATCGGTAGGAAGTGGGCACTCTTCGTCAGGCGGTCAACTATCACCCATATAGCGTCATACCCTTTAGGGGTACGTGGTAACTTCGTGATGAAGTCCATGGTGATGTGCTCCCACTTCCACTCGGGTATATCCAACGGTTGGATCTTCCCGTAAGGCTTCTGGTGTTCTGCCTTTACTTGTAAGCAAGTTAGGCATTTACTCACGTACTCCACTACGTCACGTTTCATACCCGGCCACCAGTAATCCTTCTTCATATCATGGTACATTTTGGTAGCACCGGGGTGAATGGAGTATCGAGTCTTATGGGCCTCATCCATGATCTTCTCACGTAGATCCCCGTATTGGGGAATCCACATTCGCCCAAATCGGATCTTAACACCAAGAGTGTTCTCACCCAATTCCGTAACTAGACCTCTCATCCTTTCGGAGTTAAGACGATCTTCTTTCAAAGCCTCATCTTGAAACTCCTTAACCTGAGTCATCACATCAGAGGTCATAATTAGTTGATAGGCCTTTACCCGAATCGGCTCGGGCCTTTCCTTTCGGCTAAGGGCGTCTGCCACCACGTTGGCTTTGCCCGGATGGTAATGGATTTCGCAATCATAATCCTTTATTAGTTCTAACCATCGCCTCTGCCTCATGTTCAGATCTTTCTGCTCGAAGAAGTACTTCAAGCTTTTGTGGTCGGTGAAGATTGTGCACTTCGTTCCGTATAGATAGTGCCGCCAAATCTTCAACGCGAAGACCACCGCAGCTAATTCCAGATCGTGTGTAGGATAGTTGACCTCATGGGTCTTCAGCTGTCGAGATGCATAGGCTATCACCCTTCCACGTTGCATCAATACGCAACCTAGCCCAGAATAAGATGCATCCGAATAGACCACTAAGTCTTCATTTCCCTCGGGCAATGTCAAGACAGGAGCTTGTGTTAGTCTCGTCTTCAACTCCTCAAAGGCCGTCTCCTGCTCTCGACCCCACACGAGTTTTACGTCCTTGCGGGTCAATTTTGTCAATGGTGAGGCTATCTTGGAGAAGTCTTGAATCAATCTCCTGTAGTAGCCCGCCAATCCCAAGAAGCTACGAATCTCGGATGGCGTCTTTGGTGATTTCCATTGCATCACAGCCTCGACCTTTGCTGGGTCCACCATGATTCCCTCTGCATTTACCACGTGACCCAGAAATTGCACCTCGCGTAGCCAAAAAGCACATTTGGAGAACTTAGCATACAGCTTCTCCCTTCTCAAGGTCTCCAACACTTCCCGAACGTGGCCGGCATGCTCTTCTTTGCTCCTCGAATAAATCAGGATATCATCGATGAACACAATTACTGATTTATCTAACATTGGCCGACACACTCGGTTCATCAAATCCATAAAAGCAGCTGGCGCATTGGTCAACCCAAAAGACATGACGAGAAACTCGTAGTGACCGTAGCACGTCCGAAAAGCTGTTTTAGGAATGTCCTGCTCCTTTACCTTTAATTGATGGTAGCCAGATCGAAGATCTATTCTCGAGAACCAACTGGCACCCTGGAGCTGGTCGAACAAGTCATCGATTCTCGGTAACGGATACCGATTCTTTATTGTCAACTTGTTCAATTCACGGTAGTCGATACACATTCTCATGCTACCATCCTTCTTTTTCATGAATAAGACCGGAGCACCCCAAGGAGAGATACTCCGTCTAATGAAGCCCTTATCAAGCAACTCTTGCAGTTGCTCCATCAACTCCTTTATTTCTGTCGGAGCCAATCGATACGGTGCTTTAGCAACAGGTTGGGCACCGGGTATCAAGTCGATCTGGAATTCGATTTCGCGGTCAGGTGGCAATCCCGATAAGTCTTCCGGGAATACATCCGGGAGCTCACACACAACCGGAACGTCGGATAGTTCTGGTGTTGGCGTTTCCACATCCTTTACGTAACATAAGTAGGCGCTGCACCCACGCCTCATACACTTGCCTGCCACCGCCATCGAAATCACCTTCGGAATCATCGTTACACGATCACCGTATATCGTTACCGGACTTCCGTCAGATGCCGTCAGCCTGATCATCTTCTTTTGACATACGATATTCGCTTCGTAGGTTGCCAACCAATCCATTCCTAACACCACATCAAATCCACCTAGGGGCATCACATGTAATCTAGCAGCAAACCTATGGCCTTCTAACTCTATGGCACAGTCCTCTATCACATCCGTAACTCTAGTGGACTTACCAATAGCAGTTTCTAAATCAAAGGGCTCATCAATGCATTTACTACTAGCAGGCAACTTAACACAGAAGGTAGCAGAAATGAAACTCTTACTAGCACCAGAATCAAATAACACAGAAGCAAGAGTTTGATTTACTAGAAACGTACTTGACACAACATCGGGGTCCGTCCTAGCCTCCTCCCTGGTCATGGTGAAAGCTCTGGCACTTGCCTTCTGCCCTTCAGCCCCGGCCGTCTTCTTCGCCCCAGAACTCTCCACCCTTGGCTTTCTGCAGTCTTTGCTCATATGGCCCGCCTCACCGCAGGTGAAACACCTCAGCTCCTTACAGTCCTTCGAGATGTGGCCCGGCTTCCCGCACCTGTAGCACACCTTGAGCCCCATTCTGCACTCACCCGTATGCTCCTTCCCGCACTTGCCATACCTTTTCGGCCCTGAGTTTGATGGCCCCACCCTACGGTCATCCACTATCATCCTTTTGTTGTTCGGGGTAAAGCCACCACGCCCGAACCGCTTTCCATTCCAGTTTCGGTCACCCCCACCAGCCTTCTTCACCTCTGCATCCGCTACCTCCATCTAATCATAGAGCCTCCCAGCCAAATCCACTGCCGACCTAAAAGTGTTGGGTCGTGCAGCAATCAAGTGCCTACGAATGTCGGCTGGCAGCCCCTGAACGTACCGGTTAATCTTCCGTGACACCGGTGTTACTTGATCTGGCACCAGCCTAGCCATCTCATTGAATTTGGTAGTGTATTGCTGGTGGGTCATGGTTCCCGCTTCAAATTGTAAGAACTCCCTCTCGATCTTATCGAGTTCCCTGTGAGGACAGAATTCCTCAATTACCAGCTTCTTCAACTCGGACCACTTCATTTTCCCGATGGCTCTGCTGCCCTCAGCTTGGACGATATTGTCCCACCAACATAGTGCTGAGTCAGTAAAGGAGTGGGTGGCAAACTTCACCTTCTGATCTTCCCGGCACTCACTGATCTCGAGTACCGCTTCCATCTCCCTTACCCACCGATGGGCGGCAGCAGCATTGCCATTTCCATCAAAAGTCGGGGGCTTGCACCTCTGGAATGCCCCATAGCTGCATCCCTTGGTCGTCACCCCTACTACATCATCTTCCTCTTCATCAGACACTACTATCTCAGGATCCGGTCATTCCTCTCCTCCCTTGCTTTCCTTCCCAGTTGACCCTCTCCTGTCTTCCTTCTCCTTTCTCTCCTCATTCCTCACAGCACGAATAACATCGGTCACTACAGATGGCATAACTGCCTGTAGGACCTGGTGTACCTCATCAGCAATCGCCTCCCTAGCTGAGGCATTTAGGCTAGCATTTTCATTTCCTTCAGTCCAGTCAGGAACCTCAGGGTTCACGGGGGTCGTCTCAGGAGCTTTAGCACTGCTCCTAGTCGTACGCGGACGACCTCTACCTCTAGCAGCCTTAGAAGGTTTCTTCCCAGCCATTTTCCTATGCGCTATAAGATTCAAACACTAAAACAGTCATTCAAGGAACAACACAGTTTATGTCAAGTATAGTAAGTCCCTAATTACAGTGGCCAGTTGTGATTAGCCACTTACTTTACTCTTCACACCCCAAGCACTTCCTATCCTGACTACATCAGCATCTAAATCTACTAAGAACACATAAATCACATAGCACACACACATAACACTGATTAACCTTTAAGAAAAACAATACCTGATGGCATATGGCTACTTAGGCTGACATCCCTCTTTCCGTCCCATTCTCAGTTTAAGTTAAGGTTTATTTTTTTTTTGAAAATTTACCCGTTTCACTTAAACTTTAGCTCTGATACCAACTTGTAAAGCCCCCTTCCCGGGCACCTCACAGTTGGTCATTCACGGCATAAAACATTCATATATTATAAATTAAAGCAGCGGAATTAATTTTAACAAAAATCCATTCATTCATTTTAAACACTGTTGCTAAGCAATACATTCTAGTTTAGGAATTCACAAAATAATTAGTTGCATGAATTACAAAACAACAGTGTTGTCAAAACATAAATGGGTGTCAGTCTTGCCCGCCGTGTAGCCATCCCCGTGTGCCATCCTCAGCAACCTGTTACCTGCCAACTGGAAAATACACAAAAGTCAGCGTTGTTGAGTGAGTTCTAGTTTTATAATTAAAATACTTTGTTTTCATTCAAAAACCGTTCCTCATTTTCATGGGTGATCATACATCGTACGTACACATAGGTATATTTTCATTATCTTCATCATCGTTCAATTCGTACTTTTATTCTTCTTCTTCCGGTCTTTTGCAACACATAGTTGCTCACCCATTAGCAATCTCAAGGATTGCAAGACTTTTGGTCTGTTGCGACACTGAGTCACTCACCCATTACCAACCCCACGGGTTGTAAGTCTTCTGCGGTCTTTTGCAACACAAAGTTGCTCACCCATTGTCAATCTCAAAGACTGACCCTGTGTGCATCCTTCGGGGTAGCGAACCCGCATCACAATTGAGCTAACACCTGCCGGGGGTGTGCACCTCCATACATTTGCTTGCAAGCCTTTCTTACGTTCGTTTACATTCCATTCTTCTTTATCATTAATCTTTCACTTTATTAATTATAATAATTCCTGTCTTAATCATGATCATTCCACGTAAAGTCATACAATATTATTATTAATAAGCATATTAATAATAATAATACTAATAATATCAATAATAAGCTTAATAATAGCTCTAATCATAATATTAATTAAAATATTAAGAAAAGGGGTATTATTACATTCAAACATAATCATACGCGTATAATAAAGTCCCAGTCAACATTCATGCGAAAACCCTACTGCACAAACACCAAGAAAATTCTGTTAAAAATTCTAAGTGTTTGGGCGTATGAGCCCTGTTCAGTCGTATGAGCCCTGCTCAGTCGTTTCATTCCCCAGACTTAGGAAATTTTTCCTAGTCATACGACCACTGTTCAGTCGTTTCATTCCCCATACTTAGGAAATTTCTACTGGTCATACGACCACTGTTCAGTCGTTTAACCCCCATACTTAGAAAATTTCTACCGGTCATACGACCACTGTTCAGACATATAACCCCATACTTAGAAAATTTCTAATGGTCATACGACCACTGTTCAGTCATATAACCCCATACTTAGAAAATTTCTAATGGTCATACGACCACTGTTCAGTCATATAACCCCATACTTAGAAAATTTCTACTGGTCATACGACCACTGTTCAGACATATAACTCTTAAAATATTTCTAAGGCAAATTTCATGGGCGTATAAGCACTATTCAGACATATTACCTTGTACTTGGTTTTCTAAGTCAAAATTTCAGACATATGACCACTATTTGGTCTTATTAGTCGTATTAGCAGTCTATTCATGTGTCTAAGTCATATTCCAGTCCCCAAACATCATAATACCTATTTCTAAGCATGTACATACGGATTCAGGCATAAACTTAACACAAACATAGACATACGTTCACCCGAAAACATACTCTATAATCATACCCAGGTACATAACATACGGGTTTCATACACAAATCCATAAAAAACATACATACATGCATTTTCCAGCCCCAAATCATTTTAAAAACATGTAAAAAGGGGGTCTAGAAACTCACCTTTGCTATTTTAAGCCTTCCCACTCTAAAACTTGAATTTCTCAGATGTTCTCAACACCTACAACCCACTGAAACACATAACCCGAACATGCAATAACACCTATGAGCATACAACCGAGGCTAGATCAACCAAAAATGACTTAAAACATTTAATCTTACCTCAAACTCGAATTCTTCTTCTTTCTCTCTCTAAAGCTCGTAGTCTCTATTGTTTCTCTCACTAAAATCCGAACAAGAAAGGGTGTGCAGAGGGTTATGGGCGACCATATCGCCTTTTATACCAACTTTTAAGATTTTTATCATATTTAAAACTTTTGGTCCCTCAACCTTGGGGTTTGACTTTCTTTTTCCTCCTTTTTCTTTCTCTTTATTCTTTTATTTCTTTTTAATAAGAATTATGGGTGTTACAAAAAATTATTTGAATGTTTTACAGATGATATTCTAGGTGATAAAAATAAAAATAAAGAACTAATAGAATTAAAATTAAGAGATCCTACTAAAGAAATATTTGTACCTAATAATATACCTTATTCACAAAAAGATATAGACGAATTTGCTAACGAAATAAAAGAATTAACCAAAAAAGGAGTCGTATGACCAAGTAATAGTCCACACTCGTCACCTGCATTTTACATAGATAACCATAATGAACAAAAACGAGGAAAAAGAAGAATGATAATAAATTATAAAGCAATAAACGAAGCCACGATAGGAACACCTAAAACACTTCCAAGAAAAGATTACATTTTAAGTAAAATAAAAAATATGAAAATATTTAGTACACTTGATGTAAAAAGTGCGTATTGGCAACTCCGATTACACGAAAACACTAAACCACTAACCGCATTTAGTTTTCCACCACAAAAGCATTATGAATGGAATACGTTACCAATGGGGTTGAAGCAAGCACCAGGAATTTTTCAAAATTTTATGAATAGAAATTTAGAAGGATTAGAAGATATATGTTTAGCATATGTTGATGATATATTAATATTTACTAATTCATCTTATGAAGATCATTTAAGACAGGTAATCAAGGTTATTGATCGATGTCAAGAAAAAGGAATTATATTATCTCAGCCAAAAGCAAAATAGGAAAAGAAGTAATTGAGTTCCTTGGATTAACACTTTTACACGGAGAAATTGTTCTACAAAAACACATTTTACAAAAAATAAAGGATTTTCCAAATAAAATAGAAAATAGAAAACAATTACAACGATTTCTAGGAAGCCTTAATTATATTGGCGAACAAGGATTTTTCAAAGATTTAGCCAAATGGAGAAAACCATTACAAGAAAAACTAAAACTATCCAATCCATGGCTATTTACTCTAGAGGATGAGAAAAGAGTCATTCAGATAAAAGAAATTTGTGATAAAACTATTTTTTCACTATATGTTTACCAAGAAAATGATTTACTCATTGTATCTACAGATGCAAGCAATGAAAATTAGGGAGCTGTATTAACAGTATACCTCAAAAACTAGTTACTTCTGTGCTTTCAAAGCATAAGACAAAGAACTTAACAAGTCACTTAGAAAATGAACCAGCGTGTGACGAAAGTCTCAAACTGGAAAGTTTTCCTAGAGCTATGCTCACTCAGTTACTAAATTTACAAGCCACTAAGAGACTTGAGAAGATAGTAAATATCTCTCAGGGACATTTAATGCAGCGCAACAAAACTATCCAATTCATGAGAAAGAGACACTGGCTGTTGTCAAGACATTCGAGAAATGGATTCTTGATTTAAAGCCAAAACAGTTTATTCTGAAAACAGATTCTAGCTATGTGTCAACGTTCAAAAATCTTAAACTCAACAAAAAACGTTACAACTACCGAAGATTAATTAGATGGCAGTTAGAACTATCAGAGTTTAACTACTTTCCAATATTAATAAAGTCAGAAGATAATGCTCTCTCAGATTTACTTACACGAGAATGGAAGGAGGAAGACTAGCAATGGAGACCGCGAAAAAAGCACTTAAGAATGATCTTCAAATGAAGCAAAGAAAGAAAGAAAGGTGTGAAGAAGAACTAAAGATTGTTAATGAAGAAATTCAACACATTCAGAAGTTAATAACTACCATGGAAGAAGCATATCATGGAAAAAGAAAAACTATCGATATCCTAGAAGGAGTAACAGAAGAAGTTCCAATAACAATAAATGAAGAAGAAAAAGGTGAAGACAAGAAGCATTATGTAATTTTTAATGGACCAATGAAAGGAATTTTCAATGAATGGCATAAAGGTAGTATGCACATCATTGGAAAGCCTGGAGTAATCCATAAAAGTTACAAGTCTCTTGAAGAAGCAAAGAAAGCATTGAAAGAATATAAGCCATCATTTGTAGAACAGTTAAAGGCTCTAAGCACTCCAAATAAAGAAACACAAAAGATGCAAACTCTTGGAAAGATTCAAGAAATTCGGTCACCAAGTATTGATCAGGTAGAGACACTCGCCTCTATTAAAGAAACCACAAAGACAACTTTGAAGAAGCAAAATCAATATCAAGAAATACTGCAGAACTATCAGGATAAACACAAGATACTATCAATTTATCCAAGAAACAAGCAAAATTGGGTCCAAAGGCAGTTATATTACCAGAAGCATCGGCATTAACTACACATGAATTATTCTATCTAGGCATGGTAGAATATATTTATTATGATCATGTTAATTCCATATTTAAATATTTTCCAACAGCACTCGGAATTCAATTAGCAAGATTTCAGAAGGACAAGCAGATTTATTTACATGTTTATTCAGTACCACCGGTATTCTCCACCCGGGGGGAAGTACTTATTCAATCAAAACACGCAGTTCAAGTTGGATATAGTAACAAAAATTATCCAATTAATGAAGCAGGTTATTCAGTTCAGCCAATCTCGGATGAAGAACGAATCATTAACAATTATGCAGGTGTAGTAAAAGCGTTATCATCTATCGATAACCATACAAGGCTATTGTATAAAGCTCAAGATATGATAGTCTATTCAAAATCATCGTATCAAATCACTCCACAACAAAGTGATGCTATATCAATATTTGAAATTCAAATGTTAGACAATAATGAAAAGTATTCATCAACAATCAGACAAGGAATCTGCCAACGCATTCAATGGGTACAGGGTCATGCATGTGAATTCTGTACTAAAGGAAAAGCAAAAGAAGAAAAAGACAGCTCACCAAAATCTAGTAATGACAGTCAAGAAGAAAGCGATATTGAGCCAATAATCGAGTAAAAACGACAAGATGTAGACATTAGAGTCAAAAGCCTATGTAATTGTAGGTACTCCCAATTATGTATAATTACTGTACTTTTATTTGTTTGAAATCCGGATTTGAAATCCGAGCTATGTAAAAGGGTCTATATAAACCTTCTCTTATGTGTTGTAAGATAAGCCTTTTTTGAAATATATCAGTTTGATATTATTGTGAGTGTTAAATCACCACTAAGTGTTGAGTGTTGAGGTTATACTCTGGAGCACCATCACTCTATCCAAGTCACGTTACTAAAGTTAAATAATCACTCAAAGCTAGAAGTAAAAAGATCATTCAACCTACAAAACGACTCAGGTATGAATTTTAATTCAATACAAGATATTTATTTTAGAATATTTAATATCTCTGAATACTTTGAATATGATCATGTCTTCGATAATTAGAATGATAATAATATCTCTGAATAAGTGGTCCATAGAAATTTATGACTATAAAGTCTTCCATTAACTCTATCTTTATTTGAGCCCTCTAGAAACGTTCAACAAAAACCAAACTTTGAAAAGTCAATAGTTGCCTACTAGAAATAAATTAGGGAATATGAACTATGGAATATAATAATATAAGTTTCATTTGAGAAATTCGTAACTAATAAAATATCATTTTATAAATGGAGGAAATACAATTTCAAGAAACATTAACTAAGGAATACTATAGTCAAGAGGTACAAATAGAAAGAAAGCAATTAAAAGAATTAGAAAAGAAAGCAGAAGTAGATTTAAAAGAAAATGAAGGAATAAATACGTCTATGCTAAGAAAAGCGTTAACTCTCTTTAGAGAAAATATAGTTTATCTTGGGAGTTATATAAATGAAATACCAATAGAAATTAAAGAATCAAATGGTGAAATAGGATTAAGTTTAATAAATACAGAAAAAATAAATCTAAGAATAAATAGATTACCTAAAAATAAACAAAATAAAATAAATTATATACATATAGGAGCAGTACAAATAATATTAAAAAGCACTTATGGAAATATAGATACTCCTATTGATTTAGCCGTAGTAGACAATAGAATTACATCAAGAAATATTAATGAAAAGATAATTGGAAGGATATCAGGAAACTTAAAATACTCAGTTATGAAATTTAATGTAAATCTACAATATGGAATACCATTAATTACAAATAGTCTAGATGAATCGATAGCCATAATGTATAAATTCCATAGACAAGACTTAATGAATACAGGAGATCATCCGTTTTCAATAACTTATGCAGTAAACTATGCCTTAACTAATAGTCATCATAGTATAACTTTTATAAATAAAAATAAAATAGAAATAGATCAATTGTTTGAAAATACTAGCACACAATTAGTTACTAATCAACCAGTACATCCTCTTATTGGAAATTTTAGAACAGCTTCAAAAAGAAATAATATAACCAATCTAAAACCAAAATATTTAGAACCATCACAAATCTTCACAAATCAAATTGTTAAACAATATAAACCACCAAGTCTAAGAATATCAACTGAAGATATACAAGAACAACTTGTAGAGTTAAGACAAAATATAAATGAGCTCAACAATAGAATATAAAAATTTACAATACGATTTATATTTAGAAAAAGAAACTCGTAATTATTTAAAAACTAGATTACAAAATTACCATTTTTACAAATAAATAAAATATCAAAAGAAGTATCTAGAAAAATGATTCAACAACAAATTGAACAAATAAATAATAGAATTATTAATATAGAAAATAAGTTAACACAATTATCTCTATAAATAATAAAATGACAAATGGTTTATTTGCTATTCAACAAGAATTAAAAGAAAACTCAAAAGAATTTCCAAAATATCTAAGAAAATTAGCAAATTAGAAGATGAGTTGGTAAGTAATTATTTTCGATACAATCTAGAAATCAAAGAGGAACTTTCAATACAAATTTCGTATTTAAGAACCTTAAAAAGAAATATTAATCTCAAAATTTACTATGAAAATAATTTTTCGTAAAAGTGAATAATTCTAATAATTAATTCCGCAATTAACCAATCCCATAACCGATCATCTAAAGTTTTCTAAAGTTTGGTATCAGAGCTTAAGGAGATTAAGGAAATGGGAGATGTAACAATAACACAAGAAATAAATAATATAAATAAAAATATACAACAGTTAGAACAAAAATTTGAAAACTATGTCCTTTGAACAATAGGAGATATTAATGTTTTAAAGGAACCAAAACTAAAACAGGCATCGCCACATGAAAATTATTCAATAGATAATATAAAAGGAGAATGCTATCAAGGATTTGGATACCCACATTTATATCATACTAATAATCCACAATTAAATAATATAACTGATCTATTAAATTATTTAATAAAAAACTGTTGTAAAGAAGGTAAAGAACAACATAAAAAGGAAAAACTAAAATCAGAAGTAATACTAAAACCAGAAGAAAAAATTAGAGAATTAGAATTAAAGTTGAAAGAATACGAGGAAAACCACATAGATGTATAATACTAGATGATTTAAAAAGATTCGAAGAAAGAATAGAAAAGAAGAAGATAAAAGCTCCATTTTCGTTAAAATTATAATGGAAATAATAGATAAAAGAATAGAAGAAGTAAGAAAAATTATGGAAGGAATAAAATTAGACGATACAAATGATTTAATCTTTGCAGAAGAAAATGAAAATAACGATATAAATAAAATAGGAGAAACAAGTGAGGTTAAAACAGAACAAGATACATACGACCAAATGATTTAATCTTTCAATTGGATTAACCAATGCTCCAGTAATTTTTATGGATTTAATGAATAGAGTGTGTAAACCCTATTTAGATAAATTCGTTATAGTCTTCATAGATGACATTCTGATTTATTCTAAGAATAAGGAAGACCACGAACAACACTTGAGGTTAACTTTGGAATTGCTACAAAAGGAAAAGTTATATGAAAAATTCTCAAAATGCGAATTTTGGAAAAGAGAAGTACAATTCCTAGGACACATAGTTAACCAGAATGGAATTCAAGTCGATCCAGCAAAGATTGAAGGAGTCAAGAAATGGGAAGTTCCAAAAACCCCAATTGAAATACTACAATTCTTAGGTTTAGCAGAATATTACAGGAGATTTATAGAAAATTTCTCGAGTATAGCTCAACCATTGACAGAATTCACCCAAAACGATAAAAGATATATATGGGAAGAAAAACAAAATGAAGCTTTTGAACTGCTCAAAAATAAGTTGTGTAGTGCACCCGTTTTAGCTTTGGCAGAAGGGACAGATAATTTTGTAGTATATTGTGATGCATCACGTCAAGGTTTTGGATGTGTTTTAATGCAAAAAGACAAGGTAATAGCATATGCATCTAGACAACTTAGGGGTAGTGAAAAGAATTATACAACCCATGATCTAGAATTAGGAGCTGTAGTATTTGCACTAAAAATTTGGAGACATTATCTGTATGGAACTAAGTATATAATATATACGGATCATAAAAGTCTACAACATACCTTTGATCAGAAGATGTTAAATATGAGGCAGAGAAGATGGGTAGAATTATTAAGTGATTACGACTGTTAAGACAAATCCAGGAAGCCCAACAAGAAGATGTGTTGAAACTAAAAGGACAATTAAAGGACATGAAAGAAGAAACAGATGGAATTCTGAAATTTAAAGGAAGAATTTGGGTACCTGACAATAGCATGATTAGAACAATTGTCTTACAAGAAGCTCATAGGTCAAAATATTTTGTACATCCAAGAAATAATAAAATGTACAAGGATCTGAAAAGCCAATACTGGTGGCCAGGTATGAAAAGATCAGTCGAAAAATTTGTGGAACAATGTAATGTCTGTTCAAGAATAAATGCTGAATATCAAAAACCTTCAGGATACCTACAGCAACCAGAGATTCCAGAATGGAAATGAGATCAAATTACAATGGACTTTATAACTAAACTACCAAGAACCAGAAATGGATACGACACAATTTGGGTTATAGTAGATAGATTGACTAAGTCAGCTCATTTCTTACCCATACGAGAAGATTATAAGATTGAGAGACTAGCAAGAATTTACATAAAAGAGATTGTGTCCAGACATGGAATACCTGTATCCATTATTGTTGGACCAAAAGAACCAATGAGCCAAGATCAGGAAAACTTCTAAGTCCCACATGACATCACAACAACTGCTGAAGACTCTCATCAGCTGTTCTGACAGTCTGAAGAATCAACAGCTGAAGTTCAAAGAACTGAAGTACAACAACTGAAGATCCCAATGTACTGAAGATAAGTACTGAAGTCTAAAGTACTGATAAACACAAGTACTGAAGACTTCAAGTACTGAAGACAAGTGCTGAAGATCAAAGTCTGAAGAACTGAAGAACTGATGATCAACTGCTGATGCACAAAGTCTGAAGACAACGACTGAAGACATCAGCTGATGACAACTACTGAAGTCATCAGCTGATGAATCATCTGAAGAATCATCTGAAGACCAAAGTCTGAAGACCAAAGTGCTGAAGTTTCAGAGTTTGTCACAACGGCTGAAGAAGTCTTCTTCAGTTGTTGTGATGGTTTATTTCTTTTCAGTAGTTTTATGTTTTTCATTTCAGTAGTTTGTACAACAGCTGAAGAGTTTGTTCTTCAGCTGTTATAGTTCAGTAGTTGTAAACGACTGAAGAGTTTGTTCTTCAGTCGTTGTAGCTTTTCATTAGTTTCCTTTTCAGTACTTGTAATAGGTAGAACACTTAGGAAATTTTGTAAGAAGATGTCAGCTGTTGTGACATCTTCAGTAGTTGTGTTCTATCAGTAGTTATTTAAATAACTGTTTAATGTCAGTGGAATCTGACAACAACATGGGTCATTTGCCTATAAAAGGGCAGTGACCTGAATGTATTCCACGCCGAAACATGTGAAATAAACGAATATTATTCCTTTTAAGGCAGAATTATTCTCTCTCTCTACATTTACTTTACATGCAATATTCTTTATGTTCTTGCTTTAATTGCTAATTTTCGTGCTAAATCCGCTGCGAATATAATCTAATTGATCAAACTAGAGGCTGAGATCCTAACAAATGGTATCAGAGCAGGTTAATCATTGATCGATTTCACTATTGATCATTTGAAACTGCTCTTTTGATCTCTAAGTTTGATCGAATTAGCAATTTGCAAGAATTAGCTGTAGAGAGAGAGATTCTGCTGTTTCTGGCCGAAAACTTGAGGTTCTCTGGTGGTTTTGAGCTATACTTGTTTTGTTTAAACTTGAGTTTGACTAAAAACTGAGATGACTACACCAACAAACGATCCTCACAATACTGGTTCCTCAACCAAGCCACCGATGCTTGTGAGAAATGAGTATAACATATGGCAAAGACGTATGCTTCACCACTTGTCTGTCAACAGTGCTGGTTGTTGGAAGTCAGTGGTGCATGGACCATACAAGCCTATGGTGAGCGTCCCTGAATCTAATGAACAGGTTCCAAAGAAACCTAAACAATATTCGGACGAAGATCTAAAGCTGTTCGAGATTGATGCTAGAGCCCATGGAATTTTAGCCATGGCTATTCCAAATGAGATTTACTCAGGGCTTTTGCATCATGAGACTGCTCATGACCTATGGGTTGCTCTAAAAAAACAATTTGGAGGAACTGATTCGGTCTTAGCAAACAATAGGGAAATCCTCGCCCAACAATATGAGACATTCTCATATAGAAAGGGTGAGACTCTGACCCTGCAGTTTGAGCGGTTCTCTTGTTTGATTTCTGAGCTAAAGATGGTCAAACAAGAGTACTCCAACAGCCAGATGAACAACAGGTTCCTCAGATCACTGCCTGAGAGATGGGACACTTATACCATTGTCCTACGCTCCAGTGCAGATCTGGAAACTCTATCTCTCACCCAACTTCACGGGAAACTACTCACATTTGAGAGAGAGATAGAGCAAAAGAGGAAGTTGTCCACTTCTGGCAAGCTCGCTGATGACTTTGTTCAAGGCAATGCTGCCTTGATAAGTCAGGAGTCAGAATATGCTTCATTAGAAAGTTCTTATGATGAGCATATTGATTTCTCTACCAACTCAGAACAAGCTTTTGTTGGTGTTAGTAGTGGTTCAGGAGGCAGCGGTGATAACTGGTGCTTTTTGATGAATGATTTGAAGGGCATTCCAGATGATGATCTGGAGGAGATGGATATTTTGAGCCAAATGGCAATGATCAATATCAGATCTCAAAAGTTCTACAAAAGAACTGGTAGGAAATTCCCTGGTCTCTCTGGCAAAACCAAAGTTGGTTTTGACAAGAGCAAATTGAGGTGTCAAAAGTGCCAAAGGCTTGGACACTTTGCTAGAGAATGTAGATCATCTGGATCTAACTCCTCTGCACCCTTTGTGACCTTTCCAAGCAATAGCTCACAGCACAGAGGGCAACCTTCCTCCAGTTCTGGTCATCCATCACACGCACAGGCATCACCTGCTTATTTTGTGCCTCAGGGGTATATGCCATACTCATACCCCTGCTACTATGTGCCTCAGCCCAGTCAAACTCAAGCACCTTCGGCTCAACCACCACAGGCTCTTCCTGAGCCTCAATCTTCCCCATCTCATCATCAAACACAACCTCAACAACACAGCTTCTTCACCCTAGGAGTTGTTGACTGGAGTAGTCTACCAGATGATCTATCTGGTCAGGAACAACTACTCCAAGGTGCTGGTCAACATGGTGGTGATAGTCCTTTTGGAAATCTTGCTCTGATGGCCCTTGAGTCTGCTGAGGGGTCATCATCCAATGCCTCATCACAGGTATCATCTGAGGCCAAAGCCAAGCTTTGTTCTGAATCATGCATAGCAGCATTTGCTTCTATTAGAGAAGCAAATGTAGCTTTAATAGATAAAAATCTTGAGCTAGAGCACACCATTTCCAAAAGAAAATCTGATTTTGAGGTTGTACTAAGAGAGAAAAATGATGAGATTTACAAACTTAAATGCCAAATCAAAGATGGTAAAGCTAGGGAAGATGTACTTCTAGAGAAGTAGAGAGACCTCAAGGAAACTCTTGCAAACACCCAAGTAGAGTATGATCGATGGGTGCAATCATGCAAGGGTTTTGAAATGCTTCTTAAGAAGCAATCAGCTTCCAATGTGAAGTTTGGGATTGGTTATAATCACACTGCTCCTCCTACAGATTTCACTTCAAGAGCAGAAGTTGAATCTGATAGAGAGAGCAATAACCAATCCTTCTCATCATGTGACCTACTATCTTCTGATTCAGCATCATCAGTGATAGAAGTCAGCAACCAATCAGCAGATGCTACAAGAGCTGATGGTTCAAATGCTGACTGTCACATGATCAAAAAGTTGATCAACTCAGGTGTTGTCTCTAGAAGTACTGAAAGTACTAGAGAGCAAGTGATAACACTTGAAGTTCAAACCTCAACTACTGCCAGCACTGAAGAGAAGAAAACTGACAGTAGAAAAGGTTTGAAGACAACTAAAGAAGAGGTCAGGAAAGCAGGTACTAAAGGGAAGAAAACTGCTAGAACTGATAACAAACAGCTGAAGAACAAGTCTTCAGCAGTTTCATCTTCTTTGGTTGATGATCAACACAAGATGAAGAAGAAGCCATGTGAGATATGTGGCTTGTTCAATCATCTTACTGATGATTGCTGGTACAAAAGGGGTTCCAAACTCAAACAACAGGAGGAAATTAAAGAGCAAATAAAGAAAATGAAAAATGAGTTTGAAACCAAGTTTGTACTAGCAACATCAAAGCCTGAAATCCCTAAGCCCAAAGCTAAATCTAAAAAGAAAGTAGGGAATACTCAGGCAACAGCTGAGGTTGCTCAGAAAAAGATGGTACAACATAGGAATCCATCAGTAAACTCTAGTGTGTCTGAAGAGCTGAAAGCTTTATCACAAAGTCAGACACAACTGGTGATGATGGTTCAACATCTAATGGGAAGAGTCAATCATTTAGATGCTCCTGTATTGAAACCACAGAAAAGGAAGTCCAAGCCAAAGGGTTCCTCTTCTACACCATCTTCTTCACCTCAGGCTGTTACACATAACACACCTGTTAGTGCTGCACCTATAGTTGAGAACAGACCCAAAACCAAACAGGTTTGGGTCTCTAAAACTAACTAACATGTGGTTATGATTGCAGGGTTCTTCAACATGCCAAAGAAGCATCTGGTATGTAGACAGTGGAGGATCTATGCACATGACAGGAAGCAGCTCCCTTCTTAATGACTACTCTCAAGGAAAGAAGGGATTGTCTCCTTTGGCAATGATGCAAAGGGTTACATCATCGGAAAAGGCTTTGTTTCCAATGGGGAAATAAGGTTTGATGATGTTAACCATGTGGAGAATCTCAAGTACAACCTCTTGAGTGTCAGTCAAATGTGTGATAAAGGCCATGTTGCCCTTTTCACAAGCCAGAACTGTCGGATTCTGTCATCCAAAGTTCTAAATTTGATTGACAAGGTGTTGGATGAATACACTCTCCTGAAGGCCAACAGGACAGGAAGAGTGTATGCCTTAGATCTTTCCAAAAAGATAGATCTAAAAGGCCATCCTTGCCTATTCTCCAAGGCATCTTCTCAAGAATCTACTCTATGGCATAGAAGGCTGGGGCATGTTAATTTCAAGAACATGAATCAGTTGATAAGCCATGGTTTAGTAAGAGGATTGCCTTTGAAGGAGTTCAAGTGTGAAGACAACTGCACTGCTTGCTTAAAAGGAAAACAACACAAAGCTTTCATTCCCTTCAATAGAAGAACCAAAGTCCACTGCCTGCTTGCAGCTCCTGCACATGGATCTCTTGGGTCCTGTCAGAGTGATGAGCATGGCAAAGAAGAAATACTACCTGGTAATTGTGGATGATTATTCCAGGTATGTATGGACTTTCTTCTTGCACTCCAAGGATGAAGCAGCCAAGACAATCATGAACTTTGTGTTATTTGTAGAAAAGCAGTATTCCCTACAGGTCAAGTGTGTGAGGAGTGACAATGGAACAGAATTTAGAAACCACACACTTGATGACTTCTACCTGTCCAAGGGAATTAAAAGGCAGTTTAGCATTCCTAGAACTCCTAAGCAGAATGGAGTGGTGGAGAGAAAGAACAGGACTCTCATTGAAGCAGCAAGGTCAATGTTGGCTGACTCAGGTTTGCCACTGACCTTTTGGGCTGAAGCTGTCAATACAGCTGCTATGTACAAAATAGAGCTTTAGTGAATAAGAGGTTGATGAAGACTCCTTATGAAGTACTTCATCATTTGGCTCCTCTAATTTCATTCTTTAGAGCCTTTGGGTGTCCATGTTTTATTCTCAACACTAGCAACCCACTCCAGAAATTTGCTAGTAAGGTGGATGCAGGGTATTTTGTTGGTTATTCATCAACTTGCAAGGCATACAGAGTCTTCAACTGTAGGACAAAAGCGGTTGAAGAAACTCTGCATGTTAAGTTCAATGAATCTCCAAAGGACAAGATTCCACAAAACCCTATGGAGCTGTTTGATCTGGACATACTGCAATATGTTCCTTATCAACCTCCAGCTGTTGAGCCTGTCAATAGTTGTCCACCTGGTGGTACTGATGATGATGTAGTCAGTACTCACCTCTTCAGGTTTAGTGACAACCTGCCTAAGTCCACTAAACCTGATGCTCCTGTAGTTCAGCAGCCCCATCCACAACAAATGCTGATGAGATTTCTGCATGCTCTACTTCATTTGAGCTGCCATCTCCTACATGGTTTGAAGAATCTCCATCACCATTTGTTGCTGCTGAAAGTCCTACAAACACTTGCACTGACATTATAGTCTATCAAGAGCTGAAGAATCACCCCACATCTCAAATCATTGGTGATATCAATGCTGGAGTTTCAACCAGGAGTCAATTGTCTAATTTCTGCTTCTATGCTCTCTTCATCAGTCAGCAAGAGCCAAAGAACTATCATGTTGCTTTAAGAGACAATGGATGGGTTGAAGCAATGCAGCTTGAGCTTCTTCAGTTCAAGAAACAGCAAGTGTGGGAGCTTGTTCCTTTACCCTAAGGGAAGTGTGCAATAGGCACCAAATGGGTATTCAGGAACAAAACAGATGATAAGGGCCAAATTGTCAAGAACAAGGCCAGGCTGGTTGTCCAAGGATTTGCACAAGAGGAAGGCATCGATTATGATGAGACATTTGCTCCTGTGGCAAGACTGGAAGCAATCAGACTGTTCTTAGCTTATGCTGCCTTTCAAGTCTTAAGGTTTATCAAATGGATGTCAAAAGTGCCTTCTTATATGGAAAAATAAAAGAAGAAGTTTATGTGTGTCAACCACCAGGCTTTGAGGACAACAAACATCCTGATTGGGTGTACAAGCTTGATAAGGCTCTTTATGGGCTGAAGCAAGCTCCTAGAGCTTGGTATGAGACACTCTCAACTTTTCTTTTAGAGAATAAGTTCACTAGAGGCACCATTGATAAAACCTTATTCATCAAGACTGTGGGACAACATAAGCTCCTTGTTCAAATTTATGTAGATGACATCATCTTTGCATCCTCTGATCTAAAGTTGTGTGATGAATTTACAATGCTCATGAAGCAAAAGTTTGAAATGAGTGCTATGGGGGAATTACAGTTCTTTCTAGGTTTGCAAATCAAACAAAGGGATGATGGAATTTTCATCCATCAGTCCAAATACACCAAAGAGTTGTTGAATAAGTTTGATTTACAAACCTGTAAGCCCTGTTCTACTCCCATGAGCAGCATCACACAACTAGATGTAGATCAGAAAGGTAAAGCGGTTGATGAAACCTTTACAGATGTATGATTGGGTCCTTGATGTACCTTACAGCTTCTAGACCAGACATCATGTTTGCAACATGTGTTTGTGCTAGATTTCAGGCTGCACCTAAAGAATCCCATTTGATTGCAGTCAAAAGGATCTTTAGATATCTGCAAGGTACCCAATCACTAGGTCTTTGGTATTCAACTGGGCATTCTTGCAAATTAGTTGCTTTGTCTGATAGTGACTATGCAGGATGCAAAGTCACCAGAAAATCCACTTCTGGTGGTTGCCAATTCCTAGGCAATTGTTTAGTTTCTTGGCAGAGTAAGAAATAAACATCAATTGCTACATCCACTGCTGAAGCTGAGTACATTGCTGCTGCAAGTTGTACATCTCAGATACTCTGGCTTCAGAACCAACTCTTGGATTATGGCATTACAGAAACTAAGACTCCATTATTAATGGATAGTGCTTCAGCTCTTTGCATTGTCAAAAATCTAGTCCAGCACTCTAGGACCAAACATATAGAGATCAGACATCATTTTATTAGGGATTGCTATGAAAAAGGTCTGATTGATCCAAAGTTTGTGCCTAGTGCTGATGAGCTTGCAGATATATTTACTAAGCCTTTAGATAGTGCCACATTTCAAAACTTGGTACTAAGGCTTGGTATGCTGCAGCTCGAATAATTTGACCAATACTGATGCTCTCAGTTCACAAGTACTGATGAGCATTAGTGTGCAAAGGTCAAATATAAGTACCGATGAGTAATTTAGTCTTCAGCATTTTCACAACTACTGAAGACTAAAAGGCTTCAAAGTACTGATGTATATTATTTGTTGAAAACAACTGATGTAGTGAGGTGGATTACAACTACTGATGTATCATTTTCAAACAAATAAGTACTGAAGAACAAATTTTGTTCACAAGTACTGATGTGTAATTTACACAAGTACTGAAGACAAAATTTGTTCACCAGCTCTGGAGTATTTCATCAGCACTTGTGAACATCTGATCACAAGAGCTGAAGGCATAAATACTCACAAGAGCTGAAGGGTCAATGAAACATCTGAAAGTCAGCCAAGAGCTGATGAGTAAATGTGGAGGTCAGCATGAAACAACTATTTGACGGAAACAGCTGATGAGTAAATTTACTCTTCAGCTGATGCCAACAGCTGCTGTTTCATACCCAAACAACTGAAGGACAAAACCATGTCTTCAGTAGTTCACAACTACTGATGACTAACACCACGTCCTCAGTTGTTTACAACACTGCAAGCAATACCATGTCTTCAGTAGTTCACAACTACTGATATCAGTAGTTCACAACTACTGAAGGCTAACACCAAGTCTTTAGTTGTTACAACGCTGAACAGCTGAAACTAGGTCTTCAGTAGTTTATAACTACTGAAGACTGATAACAAGTCTTCAGCCGTTTACAACATCTGAAGGACAAAACCAACGTCTCAGTAGTTTCAACTACTGAAGACTAACACCAAGTCCTCAGATGTTATAACCACTGAAGGTTAAAACCACGTCATCAGTAGTTTCAACAACTGATAACTAACACCAAACCTTCAGTAGTTTTCTTTCAGCCTTTGCCATACCCTATAAATACCCAACCTTCAGAGCTTTTCATTCTCACTTGACCTAACTTTTTCAAAAACCTCTGAAATTCCCATACACCATTAATGGCGGCCATGCAACTCAAACCTCGACACAACTGTGTCGCTCATCTAACCAAATCGCCACTATGGCCTAAGTTCCACAATGCCGTCGATCTGATGACCGATTCTCCCTACCAAACGGCATTCCTTCTCAACCCCACCATATACACCGACTCTCTATCGGAGTTCTGGACGAACATCATCGTCCAAACCGGAGAGAATGATGGCGAGGTCTCTCTCCGGTCCTCCGTAAACAACCACCAAGTGGTTATCACTCCAGCTACCATTCGAGAAACCCTAAAGCTGGAGGATGCCACCTACCCAACCTCTTACCCCAAAGGCGCCCTCGATCTATGCTTCACTGCCAATGACTATCAGGGCGACCTCTCTGCTACCACCTTGTTGAAGAAACACTTCCCAGATCCCCAACGACTAATCTTCCACATGGTGAATGTGTGTCTGGCTCCCAAAACTTCTTCATGGGACCAGATGTCAACAAGGTGGCAACAGGTATTGTATTCTATCCTTGATAAACAACCCCTAAATTTTACTGATATTATATTTTTGGAACTCAAGGATATGGCCACAAAACCCATTTTAACCGTTGGATCTTGTATCCTCGGTTCATAATGGCCATCATCCAGAGCCAGCTTCAAGCTGAGGGACTTGTTGGCACTGGGGTCCCTGCCATGGCTGTTCTAGCCGAGGTATACTCCAGGCACAACACCGACCACACACTCAAACAGGGTGGCCGGCTGTGAAAACCCACGCAGCAGGAACCCACAGCCTCCACCTCCAAATCCGAAGTCCCCACCAAGCCAAAAGCCAAGAAGAAGCCCAAAAAGGCTACTCAGGGAAATGAGTATCCTGAAGATGCCCCTACAACACAAAGGCAGGATGTGGCTGCTGGTTCGATTCTCCCAGCAGCTACCATGACTCCACCCACCACAACCGCACAGGTCTCCTCTCAACAGGAGCCTGATGCAACCACTTTTGGGGCACCCACACATCTGGGGTCTTTCTCACTTGAGGAGACTGCCATTGACATGCACACTCCTCCCCATGTGCACTCTGCTTCTAGCCCATCTCCCACAGAAGCCGCCCCACAAAGTCCAACCCTAATAATTGCCAAAGTGTTGACCCACCTGAGCACTCCACCCTCTCCCCAGAAACCTATTACAACTGGGGAGACTCCAACTGAAGAGAGGGTGGATACAAGTGCTGGTGGGAGCCCCCAACACAGAGAATCACTTGTCCAATCTCCCAGTGTGGCTAGGGAGATAGGACATTTGGTGAGGCTGCCACTTCCCCTGCATCAGCACATGAGCAGGGTGAAGCTGGTACAAGCAATAAGACCTCACCAGAGGCAATTGCCGATGATGGATCCAATCCGGAGGCTGGAAGTCCCCAGTACCAATACAAAGGGGCACATGCTACTACTGAGCCACACTCAGAGCATGTATATCCTGACACAGTCAGGAGGTCAGGTGATTCAGCTCACACTATGATGACCTGAGCTTCTTCTTTGACGTAGTTGCTCAAAACACTATCTTAGAGGATGAGATAAGCAGACTCAAAGAGCTGCTTGCTCAAATGACTCAAGATAGAAGTCCATCTGCCACCACAAACCCACAGATGGCACCTTCACCCGAAGGTCTCACATACACTGAGCCACTCCCACAAACTCAGCCACCAGCCCCTGCTTCTGGCACTAGCTCTCAGGTCCAGAACCCCCCTGAGCAGCTAGATGCTATCCTCCACAAATCCCTGCCTCTCATCACACCCATAATCACAGAAATTGTGATGAAAACCATTGATGAGAGGCTTCCCACACATATCCAACCTCTGGTGGAGGTTGCTGTTGCTAAAGCACTTGCTGAGAGTCAAACCCCAACCAATGCACCCAAAAAGGGGGAGACCTCAGTGCAAGTTAAGAGGAAGAGGGGAGAGGAGGAGTTAGAAGTAGGTAGAAAGGAGGTGATTGAGAGGGAGAAGGTTCAGGAGACTAAGGGGAAGGGGAGGGAGAAGGAGGAGAGAGCTGAAAAAGAAGTGACTGGAATCCAAAAGGATTTCAGTGTCACTTATCAAAAGAAAGGAGAGAAGAGAGGAGAGGTGAGGGAGAGTGCTGATCCTGATCTAGCAGCCCTTGTCAAGGAGGCTGATACTGAGCATAGCCGATCAATGGACTCTTTCATTGATCAGCTGTTCAGGCAAGGCTTTGACAAGGACACTGCCTTGCTAGATCAGGAGATCAGGAACATGGAGAGAAGAGTGATTGAGTACCGATGGACTACTTATAGCCAAGAGGAAAGAAAGAAACTTGAGGCTATGAGTAGGTTCACTTCGAAGTACCTGGGCAGGCCAGTCCTTGATGTCAAGGCATGGACCAGGGACAGACTCTTGGCAATAACCACCAAGATCTGTTCGGCTGGTGATTTCACTAAAGGACTGGTCGCTGAGGCCCTCTCAGAAGCCGGTGCTGGGAACAGGACACTGCTAGTAAAACAGACCAAACCAGCTCTGATCTCTAGGTTACTAGTAGTGCCTGCCAACATTCCCACACCAACAACCCAACCACAACCCACTAAACCAACCCCTTCACCATCAAAACCCGCAGCCAATGATCCACCTTGAAGAAGAAGAGAAGGGTGTTGAGGCTGCAAGAAGAAGAAGAAGAGGAGGATGAGGAGGATAGACTGCCCCTTTCAGCGGTCATCCCTCTACCAAAAGCCAAACCTCAAACCATCACTCCCACCTCACAGATGGATACTGTGAGGGTAAAGATAGAGGAAGAGGAGCAGCAGCAGCTTCATGATGCTGAAATGCTTAAGTCAATTGACCAAGCATATGCTGCCTCCACCTCTATCATGAACATGAAGAAGGAAGCTCTGAGACTCTTCACTCTCAAACAAACCTTCCAATACAACAAAGAGAGAGTGAGGACTTGGCCTGATCCTAGGGTGGCTCACAGGATCACAAAGAAAGATATTCCTGTGAGGTACAAGAGCCAGATGAAGAGGATTGTAGATGAAGTAATCACAGTGGCTCTTGTATTAACACCTTGGGAAATTGTGGATGAGTTCGAGAAGGCCTATAAGTCTAAGCAACCACCCAAAATGATGTTGGAGAATAGGGTGGTTAGGAAAGGCTTAGTTTATAAGAGGCTTGAGAACTTCCACAAAAATGAGCTCAACTTGTTGCTAGAGGGCAGACATCCAGATGAATTTGCTTATAGGCAAATCACAACAGTTGAGCTCAAAAATGGGAAACAGGTCAAGTATGTCTCAGAGCTGTACGGCCGTGAAGGATTATTTGATGGTGGGGCTGAGGACCTATCTAAAGAAAAACAAATGATTTTTGTCCGAGCCTACACCAGAGAATCCTACAGGCTTGTACGTGGGAGGTAGGTTTCATGGATGGGACAACAGCTCTGTGTCCAATTCCCCAAAACAGAGCTCCCATCCATACTTAGCCAAACAAATACCAGAAACCTTCTCCCAGGCTAGTGCTTATCAGGGTCAACTTCTGATCTAATCCAGAAGGAAATAGACCAATCCTTATGCTAATAATAAGTAGGACAACAAATAATTAGAGGTTTTGGCTGCATTGGTTCAGGGGGAGTTTGTTGGACCAAAAGAACCAATGAGCCAAGATCAGGAAAACCTCTAAGTCCTACATGACATCACAACAACTGCTGAAGACTCCCATCAGCTGTTCTGACAAAGTTTGAAGAATCAACAGCTGAAGTTCAAAGAACTGAAGTACAACAGCTGAAGATCCCAAAGTACTGAAGATAAGTACTGAAGTCTAAAGTACTAATAAACACAAGTACTGAAGACTTCAAGTACTGAAGACAAGTGCTGAAGATCAAAGTCTGAAGAAATGAAGAACTGATGATCAACTGCTAATGCACAAAGTCTGAAGACAACGACTGAAGACATCAGCTGATGACAACTACTGAAGTCATCAGCTGATGAATCATCTGAAGTCCAAAGTCTGAAGACCAAAGTGCTGAAGTTTCAGAGTTTGTCACAACAGCTGAAGAAGTCTTCTTCAGTTGTTGTGATGGTTTATTTTCTTTTCAGTAGTTTTATGTTTTCATTTCAGTAGTTTGTACAACAGCTGAAGAGTTTGTTCTTCAGCTGTTATAGTTCAGTAGTTGTAAACGACTGAAGAGTTTGTTCTTCAGTCGTTATAGCTTTTCAGTAGTTTCCTTTTCAGTACTTGTAATAGGTAGAACACTTAGGAAATTTTGTAAGAAGATGTCAGCTGTTGTGACATCTTCAGTAGTTGTGTTCTATCAGTAGTTATTTAAATAACTGTTTAATGTCAGTGGAATCTGACAACAGCATGGGTCATTTGCCTATAAAAGGGCAGTGACCTGAATGTATTCCACGCCGAAACATGTGAAATAAACGAATATTATTCCTTTTAAGGCAGAATTATTCTCTCTCTCTACATTTACTTTACATGCAATATTCTTTATGTTCTTGCTTTAATTGCTAATTTTCGTGCTAAATCCGCTGCTAATATAATCTAATTGATCAAACTAGAGGCTGAGATCCTAACAATTATATCAGATAGAGATGGTAGATTTACTTCCAGATTTTGGCAAACATTACAAAAAGCTTTAGGAACCCAGGTGAACTTAAGTACAGCCTATCATCCACAGACTGATGGACCAAGCGAAAGAACAATACAAACGCTAGAAGATATGTTAAGAGCTTGTGCTATAGATTTTAGTGGAAATTAGGATAGCCACTTACCATTAATAGAATTCTCATACAATAACAGTTATCACTCTAGTATTGGGTTAGCTCCATTTGAAGCTTTCTACGGAAGAAAATGTAGATCACCCTTGTGTTGGAATGAAATAGGTGATAGACAACTTAAAGGTCCTGAATTAATCCAAGAAACCACGAACAAGATCACTGAGATTAAAAATAGATTGAAACCAGCTCGTGATCGACAGAAAAGTTATGCAGACAAACGAAGGAAACCATTGGAATTTCAAATTGGAGACAGGATTTATCTAAAGATATCTCCCTCAAAGGAAATCTTCCGGTTTGGAAAACCAAGTAAACTAAACCCTAGGTATGTTGGTCCATTTAAAATCATTGATAGAATTGGTCCTGTGGCATATAAGTTGGAATTACCTCAAGAATTAAGTGAAGTGCATAACACTTTTTATGTGTCCAACCTCAAGAAATGTCTAACCAATGAAACATTAGAGGTACCAATTCAAGAAGTCAAAGTAGATAGAAAACTTCATTTTGTGGAAGAACCGGTAGCCATTGTAAGAAAGGAAGTAAAGCAGTTAAGAAGGAATAGAATCCCTATAGTGAAAGTTAAGTGGAATGCAAAAAGAGGACCAGAATACACATGGGAAAGAGAAGATGAAATCAAAAAGAAATACAGGTAATGATCAGATAAATTTTTCTGAAATTTAAGAAATAACACTCCAAGGAATTTTGGGACGATATTCTTTTAACAGGGGGAGAATGTGACAATCCTAAAAATAGATAGACAATTATATATATTACGACTAAACGTCTTATGAATATTAGTTAATAAATTATATTATTATGCATGTCAAGTATATAATTTTTACGTACGCATGTTTACATGCATGTATAAAAATGGAAAATATACGTGTGCATGCATGTATATGTATGTATATATATATATGAGTATGAATACATTTTACATGAGCATAGGTGAATGTATTATTATTTGCATATTTTCATGTATAAAGACTCTCCATGAATGAACTTTATGTATGCATGTTTGCATGCATATAGCATTTTACGTATGCATGCATGTATAGATGAATATATATATAAGGATAATAAGATACCATGCATACATAGGCAATGTAAAATTTATATGTACCTAAAAACTATGACACCTACAAATACATAATAAGCTAAAATTTAACCAAACCCAACCAAACATTTAAACACTAACTAAAAGCTTCACTAACACTTTAAACCCGGTTTGTTATCGACCCAATTTAAACACCTAACCCTTGGTTAAATGACTAATTAAGTCATTTACACCCAAGCTGATACTTAACACTAAGCAATCCTCTTTGATTGCAACCTTAATCAACCTTCCCTTCCAAACCACCACAAACACACCTAGAACTCTCGGTCCATATGCATTATCAACCATAACCACTAACACTCTTCTCAAAGTGCCACCTAAACCTACCTAATGACTAAGTAAACCTAATAAGGACACTCACCAAGGCTAGGTGTAGAAATCATGATGGAAACCGGCCCCTTTGCATCCTTAAAAGCTCTCGGACATTTGAAACATCCACACATCACAACCAAAAACCAATTCCAATCTCTTTGTATCTCTCGGCTTCTACACCAACCGCGATCACCACCACTTTGTTCTCTAGTTCTCGGGTTTTTCTTGGAACACCTCATAACAACTGCATACCAGAACCATCTACAACACCACCATCACCCGCAACCATCACCTCCCACCACCTTTGTTCCCTCTCTATATCTCGGTCACTCTACAAGCACAAACACCACAAAAACCTCTTTACCTCTCGGTTCTACAAGTAAAACTGTAGGATCGGTATTAGTCACTTAACAAGTGGTTTTTCTCTCAAACTCATCTAGAACAACACTCAGAACGAGTCTAACAAGAGTTGATCACAATATAACAAGTAACAAATGATAATCAACACAGGAAACAAATTTTCAAGGTACTTTTATATATTGATTCTCAACTCAAAGGATTACAAGACTCGTGCAAACACAATCTCTATCTAATGAGTTACAATGAGAACTATATATATAATAATACCTACAGCTGGATATACTTTGATACCAGCTGGATATACTTTGATACCAGCTGGAAACCTATAACCAAAAGCCTATACCACAAGACTATAGGTTAAGGTATCTCGGATATTTTATCTGAGATTTGGTAGTCAGGACATGTCCCTGACTTACCTTTTGTCACTAACTAAGGTTGGTAACATGTACTATCATAAAAAGGTAAACAGTGGAATAAAGTATGGTCAAGTACATGGCTCTTTAGGAAGAAGCCATGCTGTATCAGAAGTCTGTAGCGGAATGTCAGAGACCATACTTATGTCCACTGGTTTATAGCAGTGTCTTCCGAAGGTTAAATTGCTTCGGAAGAATAACTTCTTCCGAAGCCACTTATACTTCGGAAGACTGCTTCTTCCAAGGCTTGGGAACTTCTTCTTTGTTTTCAGAAGTAGAGTTTGTCTTCAGAAGTTGATCTTTCACTTGTCTTCAGAAGAACTCTTCAACCTTCGGAAGTTCTCATACATAGCTTTGGAAGACTTTGAATGTAGCACTAAAATTTGACTAAGAGAAATGGTTTTGGTTGCACCAGCCTTCCTCATGATCCAACAAACTCCCCCTAGGATGATGCTACCAAAACTTCATTTCCCTCTGCTTCTCAAAACTTTCAGCACCAAGGAAAGTAGATACCTATCTGTTTGCTTGTTCTTCCTTGATGTGAGGCTGAGAAGTTTGTACAAATGCTTGGTAGATAGAACATCCAGTCTGTCACCTTGGATTATATGTATCCTTTGTTGTGTCCCTATGAAAAGAGTTAGTTGATGGGAACTATAGTCATATTCCCATCTAACTATTGGTTCCAATTCCGGACCTTCCACCATCTGTAGAAAGGTTGTGCCCTTGGTGGTAGGTCTTTCCTTTTCTTCCTGTCTTCTCACTTTCAACTCTTCTTCAATCCTAGCCTTTGCAGTTAGCTCAGCGAAGTGAAGACTACTGACATGATTTCTGATGAGAGCAGCAGTCTCAGAGTTAGAGGGATTGGAGAATGGCTTCTCTGCAAACTCAGTAATGTCAAATCTACTGAGGTGCAACAGAGAGGTGGCATTGAGTTGGTTGATTTCACCATTCTCCCTTTTCGCAACAAAGTTGTAAGAAGTTTCATCAAATCTCCACTGGATTATATTTTTTCTAGGCACAGGAGACTGACTAGGAATCCTGTCCCCCTTCCTTATATCCAGCAGAGTCGCCAGTTTTCTTCTAAGTCTCTTCTCTTCAACATTCAGAGAATCAGAGTTGAGACTTAGAAGTCTTGCAGTCTGGCCTAAAGTTCCTCTAGGCAAATCAAGAAATTGATCTAGTGTGAAGGAACTTGAAGAGTCATCAACATAGGTGATGTTGATGAGATCTTCCTCACAGGAGATGTTGCTCAAAGTTGTGCAGTTGTTGAGCTTTGTCTTGATTTCCTTAATCTCTTCAAGAGAGAGATGTTGAGAAGGCTGAGGGGATGGTCTGGGTATCTGTTGGGTAGGTTTGGGTTTAGTGGTTCTGGGTTGTTTTTTGGGTTGAAGGATTGGAAGTTTAGGTGGTTGAGGTGATGAAGTAGGTATGGGTAGAGTTATAGGTTCATGGGTGAAGGGTTCACTTACGGGATCGGTCTTGATGGAAATGGAGAATGGGATTGGTTCTTTTGGTGTTGGTTGTGGTTGAGTGGTTGGGGTGAAGATCATTCCCTATCCCCTTCTGTACATCTCTTTCTTCTTTCCCATACGGATGTCAACTTTGATTTCACTGACAATTCGTTGGAGTGTCTTTTCAGACATGGGACCCACCTGCCTACCAGAGAAGCCATGAGAATGGAGATAGTCTTTCATCCAGGCTTTGTCACTAAGCTTCTTGGTTGCAGAGATCCTTGCTTCTTCTTCCTTCTTCTTCTTCTCCTTGCTCTTTTCCCTTGCAGCCTTCTTCCTTTCTTTCTCCATTTGATCCTGCTCTTTGTTGTGGAGCCATAGGATCGTATCATTATCATGTGAAGAAAGCTCTTGAAGGTTGAAGCCTATAGAAAGTAGGAATTTTATCCTAGCTTCCCTCAGCTGCAAGGCAGCTTTCGTCTTTTCCTCCTCTTCCCTTTCTAAGGCCAACGTGGCTTCTTCTTCTAGTTTTAGCCTGGTTGTCCTCTCCAAAGTCACCAACTCCTCTAGTGGTAGCAGGAGTACTTCTTCATTTGCAGCTCCTAAGTTGATAAGCTGATTAATGAGTTCCTCTCTCCTCTTGTTATTGATTGCCTCCTGATTGACTGCAGCTGCCTTTGAACTAGCAGCTAGCAGCTTCTCAGCAGGGAATCTACCTTTATTCTTTAGCTTTTCAATCCTTTCCTCTTCCTGAAGCTCTTCCGCAGTCATCTTCCTTTTCCCTTTGTCTTTTGAAGAGCTTGACTGTGGTGGTTCTTGGATAGAGGGTTCAGATTGAGAGAGAGGCTCAGATGGTGTTTGGGATGGAGAAGGTTTGAGTGAGTCCTCACTATTCACCTTAGATGCCATTTCAAGGATTGCATCTGTGATGATTAGGTCCTCAGACATCTGGAACAGTCCTTCCGCAGCTTCTATCTCAGCTTCGGAAGATTCAGCTTGTTCTTCTGAGGCTTTAGCTGGTTCTTCCGAAGCTTTCCTTGTAGCTTCGAAAGTTGAAGGAGATACAACTTCTATCCTAATTGTTTCAGTTGCTGGGCCATCAGTCCCCATTTCCCCTTCAAAGTGAATCTTAGGTTCCATGTGGACCTTAGGTTGACCAACTTTTTCCACAGTGGTAGAAGGTGCAGTGATCTTTTGAAGCTCTTCAGCTCCAAAGTAGATCAGTGTAGGATCAAGGCTTGGCTGATCAATGGAGGATCTTCATACAAACTTGATGAAAAGTGTGTAGAGATCCTTAATCATCTGTGGGTCAATCTGAAGGATAGATTGGGATGATATGGGCATAGAGATGATATAGGAAGTTAAATCTTTGACCGGTGGTTCCTTATGTGTTTGTCTCTGAACATTCTCCCCTTTTTGGTAGCATCATCTTGAGAGCTAGATGAGCTAAAGGAAGAAGTTAATGAGACTTGAATTGGTACATGCCTAACAGACCTCTCTGTCTGTGTCTCAGCTAGTTGAGCCTAGAGATTGTCAATCTCAAGTTGCTGAATGGCTGACCTGGTCTCTAAGATCCTAACCTGAGATTGTCAATCTCAGTCTGATTAATGTTACCACTGTCTTGAGAGCTCAATGAGAGACTCTGAGTAGTTGCAGCTGAGCCTACATAATTCCCCTCCACATCAGTAGGACTCACCTCAGTTAAGGTTTGCTGATGGGGGCTAGAGATAAGGGATGTCTCCAGGCTCTGTTGATTTTGGAGACGGTGTGGTAAATCAACTTTATTTCCTTGGAGAGATGTGATCTCTTCATTAGTTTTAAGGAGGAGATCAGTGAAGGATAGGGAGGCTAAACCTACTGATCCGGGACCTTGATCAATATCTACAGGCATTGAGCCTCTGGTGGGGCTGTCCCTAATTGGCTGCATAGGGGAGTGTAAATGCTCACCCTGTAGGCTAAAGGCTTGGGTGTCGGGCTCTAGGGTTTGAGATTGAGGAAGCTCAAGACCCAAATTGAGGTCAAAAGTGAAAGATGGTGTGACCTCGGACTGAGTGGGAGCCCATTGTTCCACTCTGGTCCTTTTGGATTGAACAAGAGGAGCTCGTTCAATCAGAGTAGATTGAATAAGGGTTCGTTTGGGGCGTCTTTGATATGTGATTATGATGGATGGAGAAGGTAATGTGAAATTTATGGTGAAGGTTGCTGGTGTGGGTTCATCACCTGTGGGGTTAACAGGGATGTCACCAGGAGCTATGCGCTCAATCATGCCTGGAAGTAGATTAGTGTGTCTTCCAGTGAAGTTGGTGGACACCTTCTTCATAGTTTTAAAGATGGTAGGCCTCATGTGAGGGACAGTCAGAGCAGCTGCACAGACAAGCTGACTCTGGTCCACTCACAGTTGATGATGTGCTGAAGGAATCTAGGATACATGAAGAATGTTTCCCTTTGAAGATTCCCTATGAGGTTAGTCAGCACAAACCTTGAGTAGTTGAAGCGCAGGCCTCTCACCAATCCATGAACTAAGCATCCTAGTTCATTGGGAATTTGATCCCATCCCCCTGACTTATTAGATAGACAGTGGAGAACAATGTGCAAGAGAAACTTCTAGTTGTAGGAGAAGTTAAACTTGTACACAGTTGACCTGCTTACATATCCTCCATATCCCATTAGGGTGTAAGTGCTGTCTAAGTCATCTTTGGGAAACTCAGTAGAAGCTTCTTCATCCTGGAGCTCTAGATGCTCCCTGATGAGTTGTTCAGTAAGAATCAGCTCCTGTCCACAAATGCTGGTCCTTAGTATACGAACCCCATTCAGGGTTTCTGCTCGACCATTTCCCCAAAATTTGGCCATTTGGTTTGAGTAAACATTGGGGTTAACGGTAAGGGCTGTGAAATAGGTTGATTCAGAGAGAAAGGTAATGATTTCAGAGAAGTTAGCATCTATTGAGGAATCAAGTAATGCGACTTGGTTGTGCTGAGGGTTTAGTGCCATTTGTGAAAGGTGAATGAAGATCAGTTTGAACTTGGGTGAATTGGAAGTGAAGAAACTTTTAGGGCAATAAATTGGTAAAAGTTGAACAAGTCTAGATTATTTAAACAAGGAGGGATGACTGAGGGGAGTAACTATGGGTGGTTACAGTGGTTTTCAGCGGTTATGATGGTTTGCGGTTATGAAATGACAATGGCGGCAAGGGATAAGTTTAAATAATCTGACAATCATTAGCAAAATCTTTACCTTTTACAGAGTGGGGCCCAAAAAGATATCCGTTATACAGTAAAATCTCTCTTTTCGAGTGTGAAACATTTCCGAAGGTAATTAGTCTTCCGAATGCAATTCTTTCTTCCAAAGCAAAGCATTGCTTTCGAAGGTAAGAACTGTTTTCTTGAGTGAAGAGTTTTATAAGCTTTGGAAGTAGATCTGATGTGAAATCAATCGCTTCTTCCAAGACTAAAAACTCTTCCGAGAAGAAAATTTCCATGGAGGAATTTGGCTTCGGAAGATATTAAGGAATATCTTCTGAGAGTTAATTCCTCTTCGGAAGAAATTTATATTGGTAGTATTTCAAAGAGATCTTTGGTAACAAGGCTTAGATTGTATTGACACAAGACATTACATATTAAAAAGGCTTTCAAAAGAGGTAGTTTAATCAATGTTTATCATCCCAATAGCTGATATGAGATATTTAAACCTTTGTTCATCAAAAGCTTTAGTGAACAGATCAGCATATTATTCATTTGAGTCAACTTTGATTAGCTTGATCAGATTTTTCTCATGAATATCTCTAATGAAATGATACCTGATATCAATGTGCTTTGTCTTGGAGTGCTTCACTGGATTTTGGGTGATGGAGATAGCACTATTGTTGTCAATATGGATAGGAGTGCTCATGAAGTTGAATCCATAGTCTAACATCTGGTTCTGAATCCACAGCAGCTGAGCACAGCAGCTAGCAGCAGTAATATATTCAGCTTCAGCAGTTGATGTAGATACACAGGATTGTTTCTTGCATTGCCATGAGATGATCCTTCCACCAAGAAATTGACATCCTCCTGATGTTGATTTCTTGTCAATGTTGCAGCCACCATAGTCACTGTCAGAGTATCCATAGAGATTGAAATCACTATTTCTTGGATACCAGAGACCTAGTTTAGGTGCTCCTTTGAGGTATCTGAGGATTCTCTTTGCAGCAGCTAGGTGAGACACCTTTGGAGCACCCTGATATCTTACACAAATGCAAGTAGCAAACATGATATCAGGTCTACTAGCAGTAAGGTACATCAGATAACCAATAATTGCTCTATACTGATGTTGATCAGTATCCTCCACCTCAAGGTCAAGGCAAAGATTATGGTTTCTGGGTATGGGTGTCTTGGCTGACTTACAGTCCTTCATCTCAAATCTTTCTAAGATGTCATTGACATACTTGGATTGATTGATGAATAATCCTTCCTTCAATTGCTTCACCTGAATTCCAAGGAAGAAGTCCATTCTTCCCATGGAACTCATTTCAAACTTCTTTTTCATGATGCTTTCAAAGTCTTTGCACATTTGGTCATTTGAAGAACTAAATATGATGTCATCAACATAGACTTGAACAAGCAACATATCCTTTCTAGACTTTCTAATGAAGAGAGTCTTGTCAATGGTACCTCTGGTGTAGCCACTTTTCAGAAGAAATTAAGATAGAGTCTCATACCACAGCCTAGGTGCATGGTGCAGCCCATATAGAGCTTTGCCCAGTTTGCACACATAGTTAGGATGTTGTGGGTCTTCAAATCCTGGAGGCTGACATACATAGATTTCCCTATCTATATCCCCATATAGAAAAGCACACTTGACATCAAGTTGGTAGACAGTAAAGTTCTTGGATGTTGCATAAGCAAGGAAGATCCTAACTGCCTCAAGTCTTGCAACAGGTGCAAAGACATCAGTATAATCAATTCCTTCCTCTTGGGTGTATCCTTGAACTACTAATCTTGCTTTGTTCTTGATAATCAAGCCTCTATCTTTCTTGTTTCTGAAAACCCATTTAGTGCCTATGGGTACTTGACCAGATGGTAGTGGGCATAAATTCCAGACCTTTTGTCTTCTGAATTGAAGCAGCTCCTCTTGAATCGATTCAACCCAACTACTATCTTTCAAGGCATCTTCTACCTTCTTGGGTTCCATCTAAGATAGAAAACATGAGTACAAACAGACATTCCCATGATGTGTTTGTCCTCTTGTTCTCACACCTTCAGTGACATCCCCTATGATGTTCTCAGGTGGATGAGTGTTGTGAATCCTAAGACGAGGAATCACTTCCAGTTGCAGAGATAGGTCCAAGTTGGACATATTCTGATCAGGAACTAGAACACTCTGTGCAGCTGCTGTTTCAAAGTCATTTAATAAGGGCTGATTGAATGACTGAGAAACATCATCAATGGTTGGCTGTGAAGTAGTATTAACAGTTGCCTGTTCCTTCAAAATACTACTTCCTCAAACTTGGTGTTGTAATGGATCACCTGAAGAGTTTTGAGGTTCATCAGGTGATTCACTTGTTGAAGCTTCACTATTCCTTAAGATAGTTACACTATCTGATCTGTGAATGGTTGAATCTTGTTGTCTTTCAGCTCTTGGAGAATTTGGAAGACGTCTGGGTAGCTCAAATAGTTGATCAGCATCAGTATCGCCTTGAGCACCTACTCTTGCTAAAACATTCTCACAAGATGGTTTAGAATAGTTTGGAAACAATTCTAAGTCAAAGATATAATCAGGTCCATTCCCTTTAACACAAGGAATGTGCTCCTTAACAACTATATTGGATGACTCCTCAAATTGTTGATTCTTAATGTTGTATACTCTATAAGCTTTAGAGCTAGAAGAGTATCCAACAAAGATAGCATCATCTGACTTCTCAGCAAACTTTACTAAGTTGTCTTTTGTGTTAAATATGGTACACCTGCTGCCAAAGGACCTTAGAAAACCAATGAACGGTGGTCTCTTGTTCCATAACTCATAAGGGGTTTTTCCATGGGGCTTAACTACAAGAACTCTGTTCTACACATAGCATGCAGTACTGACTGCCTCTGCCCAGAATGTTAGAGGAAGTTTTGAATCAGCTAACATAGTTCGAGCATCCTAAATAAGTGTCCTGTTCCTCCTCTCAGCAACACTGTTTTGTTGAGGAGTTCTGGGAGCACTATATTGTCTGGCAATGCCTTTTGAGTCACAGAATGAGTCAAGAACAAAGTTCTTAAACTCAGTCCCTTGATCACTTCTAATAATTTTAACCTTATGATCAATTTGATTTTCTATTTTAAGAATAAAAGATTTCAAAATTTCAGCAGTTTCATCTTTAGTTCTTAAAAAGAATACCCATATGAATCTTGTAAAATAATCAACTATCACAAGGTAGTATGATTTCCTTCCAATGCTCATTATACTTGTGGGACCAAAGAGATCCATATGCAATAAGTGTAATGGAGTAGTGATAGAATTAACACATTTGGATTTGTGAGATGTCCTGTGTTGTTTTCCTTTCAGGCAAGCAACATAGTTATCTTTGCAGAAAAACTCCTTTTTAGGCAAACCATGTACCAAGTTATTTTTAGCCAATTTATTCATTGTCTTAAAATTTACATGACACATACGTTTATGCCATAGTGTTGATTCATCACTATCAGCTTTGGAAAGAAAACATGATACTTCACCCATAGGAGAAGCATTGTTCATATCTAGCTTGTACATATCCCCTTTCCTGGGAGATCTAAAAAGCACCAATTCTGGAGGAATTGTTATCCCTGGTTTGAGGATAATGCACTCATGTTCTATGAAAAGCATTTGATGCTTTTGGTCATAGAACTGAGAAACACTAAACAGATTGTGTTCAAGCTGTTTGACAAAGTGAACTTTGTCAATGTTTAATCTACCATTGGATATACTCCCTCTACCAGAAACATATCCTCCAGCCTCACCTCCAAATTGGACAGGCCCTCCATCATAGTTTTGGAATTATTGAAGGAGAGATCAGTTCCCTATCATGTGCCTGGAGCATCCACTATCTACAATCCAGACATTGTTATTCTTGTCAAATGGATGTCCCTGCACATAAGATGAGATTGTTAGTTTTGTTTGGAAGCCCAAGCCTTGCTGGTCTTGGGCTCTTCCAAAGATGATGACATAATTGAACCAAAAGATATGCATTGGGGTTCAATAGAGGTCGTTGAAGAAGAGGTTTATGCTGCAGCATCTTCCTCGATCTTCCAATCCATCCATTGGTTGATCTTTGAGGATGAGCTTGTTGAGGCTATTCACTACTAGAAAACTGTTAATATATGACGCGCAAAAGATGACGCGCGAAAAAAGATGACGCGCATTTACGCGTATCATAAATTATTTGTCATTTTCTAAAATTTTCTTAGAAATGATGACACGCATTTTTGCGTGTCATCTTAATATGTCATTTTTTTAAATTTTTATAATACCTTATCATTCCCTTCATTCCAAAACCTCTCCCGCTTCAACTAAAGCCCTAAAAACTCTCCCGCTTCATTCCCTTCCCCCGCCGATCTTCCCCCGCTGGACGCGCCTGCCACCGCCGACCTTCCACTGCCGGTCGCCACCACCACATTGCCTGTTCAAGTCATTTGCTCATTCTTGTAAGACGCGCCTATTCAAGTCTTCTTCTCCATGGAGTTCGCCTCCACCACCATTCGTAACCTCTCTGGTAGGGGGACCGCCGTCGTTCCCTTCACTCAAATTCAATGGCATTCATTGTCGGGTCTTCGGTTCAACCAATAATCACCATTTACGGTACCATATTTCTTGCTAGATGAGTTAATTTCATGTGGTAGTTTCTGTAACAGTGTGTTTTGAAATCGTTTGATTTTATGCGAATTTATTGTTTTCATCTGATTCTAGACGCCTCCCTTTGCTTTACGAGGTTTAATTACTTCTTCATTTGCTCATTTGGTTCGACCATCTTCTTCTTCAGGTTAGTTATTTGTATCTTTTGATCATTGATTGCAACTTTTGATCTTCAGCTCTTCACTTCAAAAATTGTACAGCTTGTTTTCTTGAGTTTGTATCATTACTACCTAATTAGGTCAGTGATAATTCCAATTCAGGTCTCTATTTCACCACTTTTCCATCCATTTAGGGTTGTTTAATCTGTAATTGCTAACTGAAATTGGGTTATATGTTTTGTGGCTATAGTGTGCACATCACCTGTTCGATGAAATGTCTGACAGAGAAATTTTGTGTTTAAATGCGTATTGAAGGTTTTGTGGTTATTCTTTGTCGATGTGTATACGATTTTTTGTGCTTTGTTTGGTTTCTTCACTCTTTCTTTTTTTCCCTCTAAACTTTCATGGCTGTTATAAATTACATATCATTATGCTATGCTATTTGGGTTCGATTGCTTTTCCCTTGTTGCACCTCTGGTATGTTTACTTCATAATAGGTCATTTTCATTTCTAATATTATCTGCAAAATTATTTAGATACATTAAACAAATATTCATGCCCTCTTTTTTATATATATAAAATAAATTTTGTTAAAAGTCTTTTCATTATGCATTGTATTAGTTGTAATTTTCTTATATTTGAATTTTTGAGTTGTATATTTCCTTATCTGCTGATGCAGAAGGTGAAAGTCAAAATAAATGGAAATGCATCTGCCCTGGTGATAGACTCCCTGAAGTGGTTGCGGGCCATGAATCCAATTGTTTCATTTCATGCAATTGCAATTCAGGTATATTTATTTTTTCTTGCCGATGACACGATTCTGATGTTCCATTATTTTTAAACTATCAAATAAAAAATCTTCTACTGTTATTTCTAATACATGCTGCTACTTCAATGTCTTTTCAACAGGATCTTTGAGTGAATCAGAGTCTTCAAAGAAACAATTTTCCAGCAAAGCTGTATTAATCATTTTATTACTATGTATGGTGGTGACAACTCTTGCAATTTTCTCTTCAATAATGTGCTATGTGTATCAAAAGCATAACTTCCCTAAACAACTACCTTTATCTTCATCTGATAAAGATACAAGTTACAACAGTGCTACCAACTTAATAACCTACAAAACAGCTTCAATTCTAGAATCTAAAATATCTATTCAGTCTCCCACCAATCCTGTCACATGTGCGAGCTCATTAGATCTGTTTGATCGTTTTTGTTTTTGTTTGACATTGTTGCGAGCTCGTTAGGATGTTAGTGTTTGTGAATGTTCGATTGTTATTTGTGTTGTTATTCAGTTCGGTTTTGTTGGTGATTGGGCATTGATTTGTGAGAGAGTTGATAATTGATTGTATGCTTGTTTGTTTTTCTGAGAAGTGAAGCTAATACGTATGGTGTTAATGACTTTAGAATCTGTAGGTCAATATTACAGCTTGGATTATTTGTAAGCACTAAGCAGTTATCTGTGGTTATATGACATTGCATATTTCATGAGCATCAATAATTTCGAGAACTGATCAGAAGTGTGAGTTGTTGGGAAGCTGGTTGAGTATATTTTATTTATGTCTTCTTATTTTGCTCTCTGCTTCTCTATTAACACTTTATGGTCTTTTCCAAACTTCTTTATTGCACCGAGTAGCTTTTCGAACACCTTATTGCTTATGGAATTGCCATATTCCTTACCAAAGGGTAAAACTTATGACGCACCCAGCTTGTTCAGGTATTTTTTATGTTTTGTTTAATGGCCCGTGTATGTGCTGCACAAACAAATGCCACCTTTTTGAAGCTAGCAGGACCCCAGCTTGTTCAGGTATTTGTTCTGTTTTGTTTGTTTTTTTACCTTTGATTTTTGTTTAGTAATGCTAATGCACTAATGAATCTTGGTTGTGGAAATGTGGGTATATGTTTATTGGTGATGGTGCAAAACTTGTTCGTGATGCATTTCAATTAGCAAAAGAGAAATCACCTTGCATCATTTTTATTGATGAAATTGATGATATTCGTACAAAGCGGTTTGATAGGTATGCTTACCGCTTTTTCTTAATCTAGAATATAATCGCCAATCAGTATTAAAGCGTTCATATTTCCATTTTGTAAACACACAGCAAGTATTTATAAGTTTATTTTATTCATCACACAAACTGAGACAAGTTTTTGTGTTTGAATGCAGTGATTTAAGTGGGGATAGAGAGGTGCAGAGAACTATGTTAGAACTACTTAATCAGCTGGATGGTTTCAGCAGTGATGAGTGGATTAAGGTACTTCTAGGTAATGACACATGAGACATGTATATTAATTGGAGTATAATATGTTAAAAAAAGTTGATGTATACAATTTAAAATTGTGGTGCAACATGTTTCCTCGATGCATCTTGTATTATAAATTCTATTACTAATGTCTTTGTTTAACATTTAAGGAATTTTTTGCATAATATATTTTGTATTTGAAATTCTATTACTAATTTATTTGTTCAACTTTAGGTAATGTCATGCTTATAAAAACTATTGCCATTTGGTTGTTTAAAAGCATCAAGCTAAAATAGCCGCTGCAACGCGCTGGTACTTTGATAGTACTTCCATATACATCATTGATGACAGTATGACACACACTTTATATATATACTATATAGTACTTCATGTTTCAGTTGATACTATATATATACACACACGTTTCATCTTTATTTTTGATACGTTTAACAAACATAGTATATGTTGTTAAACGTATGGCATACATAGATGTTGCTATGCATTATAAATTTGCTTGCTTCCAGTTGCTGACTTACTGTTATCAGTGGTAGTGCTTTCATTCTAAATTCATCAAGATCTAGGTCATTATCTTCTAGCTTTTCAAATTAAGACACCTTATAAGATGTCCTCACTTAATTTTCAATATAAGATGCATATCTTTCATCTTCTTCAATAGATATTATAGACATGTTTGTTCTTTATTTTTGACAGGTTTAACAAACATGATATTCCTGGAGCAGTACACTTGCAATCTAAGCAATCACTTGGCCGATTAAGAAGTACTGGGTATGGTTATGGCTACTTGGTGTTATTGACTTGCTTGTAATGAAAATGACAAAATTAAGGTTGACCAACTATGAAGTTAATCTTGATTGCCAAACTACTTTGTTTAATATGCTGGTCACTAATACATACCTTGCTCATTAACATGCCTGGTTACATTGATCATACAGATTGTAAAATATGCTGGTCACTAATACATACCTTGCTCATTAACATGCCTGGTTACATTGATCAAACTACTTTCTTTTATTACTATATGTTAAGAACTGATGCTTTTTTAAAATCTTCTATTGTCGTTTCTTAATTGGTTGATACGAATCCAGTGGGTTCAGTGGGTCAGCTGAACCAGTGGAGCAGCCCCATTTACCCTGTTCAGGACATGGTCAACAGTAGTATAGGATTTAGTGGATGAGTGGGGCTGTTACTTCCCTTATTTTCTGCATTAGTAGTAGCTTATTCAAGAGTAGGAAGTTCATTATATGGGTTAGGTTAGTATTTCTAAAAGTGTCACAGCTTGTAATCTGAGAATTGTCCTTCTCGAATCGGGCCTACTATCTATCAATATACCTTTTTGTTCCATCAGATTATTTTGTTCTATCATTGGTGCAGACTTCGAAGGAGACGCTTTTCTTATCTGACATTTTTACAAATGGTTGAAATGGCATAGATGTTGGTAAGTATGTTATTTATTTCAAACTGACATCTTCTTACAATTATGGATTCTATATTATGCCATTATCAATCAATAAGAACGTAATGTGCTATTTTCTTCTTACAGTTTTGATTGCATTGTTTGCGACATTTGAACTTGAAAAACATCAACAACTTGAAGAACTCAGAAGATGAGAAGCCTCAAGCTACTGAAACGATTGTTTAGTGAAGACTGGGCACGCTACGTATCGAATTTCATTTATATGTAGGCCTGAAATGATATATTTGGACTTGTGTTAGTATTGGTATTTGACTTGTTTGGTACTAATTGAATTTGGACTTGTTTTATGCTTTGTGGTTGTTAATTACCAACTTTTGTAATGGATTTCGCTTTTAATGGACTTGTAAACTTTGTTGGTATTTAATGGATTTCGCTTTTAATGTTATTCGACAATTTGTTTTAGAAAACAACAGGTAAATTTATTAAAAATAAAAAAAATTAAAAAATGCAGCTAATTTTATGACGTGCATTGCGCGTCATCTATTGCACGTCATAAAAATTTCATAGATGACACGCGCATGTGCGTCATCTATTCATTTATGACTACCCCTTCCTTGACGCGCATTGCCCGTCATCGTTTGCACGTCATAAAATGCGCGTCATCTTTTGCGCGTCATAAAAAGATGACGCGCGGATGCGCGTCATCTATCATTTATGACTACCCCTTCCTTGACACGCATTTGCGCGTCATCTGACCCCAAAGATGACGCGCAATGCGCGTCATCTATTGCAGTTTTTCTAGTAGTGATTGCAACATGGAAAGCTTCTTTCCTTTCGGAAGAAGCCTTCACCACCTTTTCTTCCGAAGTAGTCTTCTTCTGGGTTGGTTTCAGGGAAGCTTTCTTGTTCTTCCGAACCTTTGAAGCTTTGGCTTCCGAAGCCATTTTCCCTTCGGAAGAAGTACCTTCTTCCGAAAGCAACTTGGCTTCTGAGACCAACTTTCCCTTATTCATCACTTGAACCGTTTGAAATGGTCCAAATATGAAACCTTCCCTGACTCCTTTTTTTCTAACATTATTTGCATAATGTGTGCTTGATGGATTGTAGCAACAATCTTTTGCCATATGGTTGTGCAAACCACACATTATGCATACGATGTTAGTCTTTTAGGAATTTAAGGGTTGTTGTTTCTTAGGCTTCTTTTCTTCATCAACGACTTTTCCTTTCAACTTTTGATCCTTTGTTAGGACAGGAGTGCTGGTATTACACTCCTTTCCTGAATCAGAGGTACCTAACACTTGAAATCCAGCTGAGATAAAGACACCTTTCTGCTTTGGGTCAATCTTTAGCTTAGACTCAGCAACCTTCTTGGCAGTCTTTCTAGCAGCTTTAGCTCTGCTTCTTCTTGCCTTGGTGGTTAGGATTTGATCTTCATAGGAGGAGATAGGTGCATTTACCTGTTTCTTCCCTGTGGTGGCCACTATTGTTGCATCCTCCTTCAATTCTAGTGAGGAAGGCTCGGCAGATGGAACCTCTTGCTCCTCAGTACCATATCTAGGTTGTCTAATAGACTCATAAGAGTGTGGTGGAGCGATTTCATTGGTTCCCAACCCTCCTTTGTTTTGATAAAATATTTTGGAATGGGAGGATGATGTAAAAATAGCTTGGAAGTTTTGCTCAGCAATAGCTTGCTTCCTGGCCTGAGCCTCAGCAGTGACAAGCTGGGCTTGAGCTTCAGACAACTTGGATATCAGATCTTTGATTTGAGTCTTATAGTTGGTTTGTTCATGTTTTAAAAGAGACACAGTTTTCTCTAACTCCTCAATTTTCTTTTGATAGTCAGATTCAGCTCTTTTAAAGTCAGATTTTAAGACATTTAAAGACTCAACATCAGATCTGATTTCCATATTGTAATCCTTGTAAAGTTTAACTTTAGCAATACAGGCTGGGGTACAAAGATGTTCATATACCTGAGCATCATCTGTTTCGGTCATGAGTGCTTGAGCAGGAGTCACATCCTGTACGATGAAGCTCAAGTCAACATCTTGAGCTATTGCAGCTGTTTCAGTTGTCTTTTCTTCAGACTTCGAGGTTGAGGGATGTGTGGAGGCCTGTGGGGTTCCCAAGTTGTTCTTGGGAGCCTTTCATTCCCTAGCAAAGTGACCCAGTTGGTTGCAGTTGTAGCACTTTGCTTTGGTCTTGTCAAACCCAAACTTGCTGTTTGCAGGGTTTTGAGGGAATTGCCTTCCAGTTCTCTTGAAGAACTTCTTTACTCTATAAGTTAAAAGAGCCATCTGTTGGACAATGTCCACATACTCTACATCATCTGGACTGAAGCACTCAAGATCATCAAAGCAATATTGAAAATCACCAGAGTGTCCACTTCCTGAGACAAAGGCACAACTATCCTGAAAGGAGTTGTGTTGAGCCTGTTGAGACTTTGGAGTCTCAGGTAGAGTAATGTAGGGTCCATTTTGCGAGTTGTCAGGGTAGCATAGTAACTGATGTTGTGGTTCTATGCTTTCCCTTTCAACCACATGAAGGGCTGAACTTAGTTGGTTATTGGAGTTACCAGAGGAGTTTTGCACGTTCATCTCCATCTGGAATGCACTAAGGATACCATAAAACTCTGTGAGAGTAAGAGTCTTAAGGTCTGGTGTTCTCTTGATCACAACACAATAGTGTGTCATAGTTTAGGAAGGGAAGATATGAACTTCCTTACTATGTCCATGTTCTCAAGAGTTACTCCAATATCCACCAGTGTATCCACTATCTCAACATACCTAAAGTATTGTTGAGTCAAGGTCTCACCAGCTTTGAAAGTGAAGTTTTCAAACTGCTGCTTTAAGAGATCCTTCTTGTTCTCTTTAGTCTCCTTGAATCCTTTATACATAAGCTTTAGTGCATCCCATAAGTCTTTAACTGTCTTGCACTTTTTGAAACCTCTGTAGATGGAGTTTGGAAGAGAAGTTTAAAGAGAAGTCATAGCCCTTTGATCAAGCTCTATTCTTTTTCTATCTTCTTCTGAGTAATCATCCACATCTTTTGGAATAATACGATTACCCGTTGCAGAAGTAGTGCTTGGTATGAAAGGACCATTAACAACGGAGTCCCACATCCTTGAGTCTTGAATGTAGCACTAAAATTTGACTAAGTGAAATGGTTTTGGTTGCACCAGCCTTCCTCATGATCCAACAAAAACCAACATCCAAGTCCCGCCCTCTTCTCAAGTAGTGAACTCAAAGCACTCTCGACCATCCCTCGATCATCAGCAGCCTCTTTCCTCGTCTCAATTACAAGGTTATAATCACTTTCTAAAGTATTAAAAACCAAGGATTACATATGTGTTATAAACACATATATAAAAATTAGTTTTGGTACAAATACACCAAAACTAATCTTAAAAACCTTAATATCCATCAAGACCCAGTAATAAAATTTTGACAAAAAGGATATTTTAGAATTTATGAGAATTAATCTTAAAATATTAAGAAAATTTAGTAAAAATACTAAATAATTACGATTGTGGGAATAAATATTGGAAAATATTTAGAAAATATTAACTTAACATTCTATAAACTTTAGTAAAATATACTAAGTGAAATAATTTATACAAATTATTTAAAATTCAAGAAAATACTCAAAAACACAAATAAATTCAGGAAAATTCGGGAAAAATCACAGAATTACACTTTTGAGATATAAAAGCTCCAGGAATTATTTGATATTTCATTTTCTTATTATGATTGAAAAATGAATTTTTAAGTAATCTGTAAAAGAAAAATATAAATAAATATTTAACCAGTACCATAAATCTATAAAAATTCACTGAAGCTATGATAAATCCGATTGAATATACGGTATAATTTTCATGATTTGTGGAGTCATATAACTATTTTTAATGAATTTTGGGAATATTGTAAGATTTACAGAAAACAATTTATTGTGAATTAGACATCATAAAATTTATGGGATGCTGTAAACTGTTGGAATAATATTCTGTAAATTTTTGATAATTTTTAAGTAATAGTAGCTATTTTTGATAATTTATGGAGACTTTGAAATAACTATAACAATTTATATATAGTGAAATAAAAGTTGAGAGTTTTATGGTAATATTATTTGACTATTTTACAGCTAAACTTTTAAGTATTAATAAGATCTGAGGTTCTAAAAATTTTAAAGAAATTTATGTCTAACATATGAAATTTATTTTTATAGGTTACCAGTCGAAGAACAGGTGAGACTCATAGCC